>OX377202.1:24931153-24963756 GCA_947396885.1 Heligmosomoides polygyrus polygyrus
CCCTACGCCGCACAACAAGCGTCCTGATTCTGAATACGTGTCACCGACGTCTGCCCTGAACATGGGAGGATCACTAAGGGAGGTGAAGAAGGGCGGTAAAGGGGACTTCTAGGATGGACCAGAAGAGTGACCAGGAAGGAAAGGAAGAACCTGGAGGGCCAGGACCAGAAGGGCCAGAACCAGAAAGAAGATACGAGTAGGGGGTCAGCAGTGAAAACAAAGAAGTAATCCAGGAGCTGTGACCAGGAAGGTGAGGGACTAAAAAGAGGGGGAGGAAAGACCAGTAAAGGCAGACCAGCAACTAGATCCAGTAAAAAAAAACGAGTGAGGGAAACCTGGCTTTGAAAGACATGTCAACGATATCCGGAAACGCTAGCTGTTGAGCATGAGAAAGGTTGCGGAGGAGCAACCTGAGGGACAAAAGTACTGCGCAGCACAAACCAATGACGTTATGGCCGGTCCGGAGAGAATGTCTATGATGGATGCACGGAAAGTGGTGAACGGCTTGATGTCGATAAAGCATGCACAAGGTCCTAGATGCTAGCGAATTTTGTGTTTTACAAAAACTACTTTCCATAGGTCGGGGGTGCTGCAAAGTCGCGCGAAGCGCGCAAGTGCGAGACATGCCGTTAGGCGTGTCGGAGCACTCGTCAACTATATAAGAAATGCACTGTGACTGATGACTGTGATAGTGATGAGTGCGCTAGTGATAATGGCAATGACTGCGGGTTAACCTAGTTATCGAACACGTCGTAATCATCCTCATTCGGATATCTCACTTGAGATGGATTTTGAATCAGAGTTGGTGAGCACGGAGACATAACGGGACATTCGGAGATTCAGAATGAAGGTTACCCGGCAGTATTCGGTATCCCGGCGAGACTCGCTATCGCTCATCAACAGCTCTTCCTGCTCAGGGTCTCTTCGTTGATGGTTCGAAGCCGCAAACGAAGACGAGGAGGTGTAGTAGGCCGCTTGGGGGGGGGGGAGGCCGAAGTCTCTCATACGAACGAAATAACAAAATATAGCGGATTGAAGGGCGATGTGGCTCCTATTCGTGGCGATTTTTTAAGGAAATTCAGTTAAATGACTGACTCGCGGGACTAGGCGCCGGACTTGGTGTTTCCGTCCTCGCTGCGGTCCTCTGCAGTCTGGTGACGTTCGTTTTGGCGCGTACCCCCGGCGTTTTTCCGTCCATGGTAGGTCTTCTCAGCTCTTTCCGTTTTCAGCCATTTTACCTCCCACTCTTTTACGTTAAGCTGCAAAAGACCACATATGACTGAACGCGTCCCTCTACCGACTCTGCAAGAAACGAAAATAACGTTCCGTTCTGCTATTATCCTCGTGAGAGGTATATTGGGAACAAACGTCATCTCGCAGCGACAAGGGCTGCCGAGCTATTGGGAATAATCTTTACTCAAAATCTTTACTCATACTCGTCACATCCACATCAGATCTGAGACACAAATAGATGGTCGCCATAATTCACAGTCAATCTATGGTGCGAATAAACTGAGAATTGTTGATCTTATATCATAAGAACTTCTATTCAATTCAACTAGCAATTCATTTCAGCACAGCTCTTTCCCGTATAACGGTGGTTGATTTCAGCAAAATGTCAGTTCAACTCAGCTCTTTCCAGAACAAGCTAATCAAAAACAACGAACTATATAAAAATTAGAAAAAACGTGTGACTAAATAAGGCGAACGACCCAAGAAACGAATATGACACGGCAAAAATAAAATACGGCACAATAAGGAAAGGAATACCCGAATACGGTTCGACGTTTAAATCGTCAATCAAAAACCTCCCTGAAATCACCCTCCCTCCCCCCGGAAGCTTCGGCTTAAACGGCACATCTCCTCCTGCATATGGATGGTCTCCTCGCCTTTATCACATCTCCTCCACGAACCCCCCCCCCCCACCCATCCCCAAACCAAAGGCTTCAGCTGAATCGGCACATCTCCATCCTGGGATCCATCCACTCTCCCGCCTCCACTTCTCTTCCGCTTCTCCTCCATCGCACCTCCTTTCTTCCCTTCGCCAGTCCACCTCCCAGAGATCTGCAAAAAAATTTTCGAGAAAAGTGGGACACGAAAGGCGGAACGAAAGAGCTTAAAAATGGGCGGCAATCGTAACCGTATTCGTATCATTACTAACAATAACAACAATATAGAATAGTATCATTTGGTAGTAGCTAGACTTTTCAAACATTACTAGTTAATAAATCGAAGCTTATGCAAAATCTTTCTGGAAATAGTGAAATGTTTTGAACGCAATGAACCCAGGTGACGAGTATGATGCCAGGGATTTCGCTTGCCGTAACACTGAGCCGGTCTTATTGAAATGATCTATCCTAATTGGGAGGGGAGAGCGCTAAGGGTACAGTTGCGTTCAGCATCCGACGACACGACACTTTCTCTGAGTTCGCAGCATGTAGAATAGTATCACTTGGTAGTAGCTAAAGCACTTGGACAAACAAAGAAGAGGGTGGAGAGCCAAGACACCGCATGCCCTGCTCCGACTAGGATAGATCCAATTTCCTCTATGGAAAGTAATTTTAGCAACCTAGGAGTGCTTATAGAACTCTGAATTGGTGTGAGAATTGGTGTTCCAAGCCAGACTTAACATTATTAGAAAAATGGATAGGCATGCTCCAGATAAGGAATTTGGTCCTTGACTCAAACACTCATGAAAATTTTTGGTGCCTTATACTGTTTGGCAATCCGTCGTTTCAAGAAAGGAAAAAAGATTTTAATTTGATTATCACATTGTTCCGACATCGGGAAGCACCGCCGCTTTGAAAGCAATACAATCACAAAAAAGGCGACGCATGGTTGTAGTTAATCTCCAGGCTTTCGTTTTAGTTCAAGAGATGAATACAGTGCAAAACAATCAGTGAGTGATGATTCACCATTTCCGTCCCATCTTCCGGCCCAAAAGAGAGCGAAACACGGAACGGCTAAAACCGGCCAAAAATCGATATTGGGACACGGAAACGGAAATTTTGCTCTTCTCTGCTGCCAGTGCTTTCATTAAAGAGCTGAAAACTGACACTATAACTGCGGCAACAAAAAGGAGAACCAAAAAGCCCATTCGGTAGTATAGCTTCAACAAACGAGCGCTTAAGGCACAAAATCAGAAATTGTAGTGGGAAGATCCAGAGTTCTTAACTGCAGGCAAGTCGTACTGACTGGCAGGCAATGGCAAGTTCCATCCACAAAAGCGAAATGCCTAGTAGTTCAGACTTGTAAGAGTAGGCAGATGAATAGAAGAGATTTCATTTAGACATCATTTCATAGTGCAATGTACGATTTACAAATTTGGACTTTTTTTGCAAGTTAAAAAAGTTGAGGGAAAAAGAGACCAAGGACGCGTAAACAACCTAATTGAACGTATGGAAACGTTCAGTTAGGTTGTTTTAGCAAGCAGTGCTCAAGCATGCTCGATTATTGACTTTGATTCCTGATGCTAACACTCATTAAAACTTCTTTGGCCTTGTACTATTCCATACTACATCGTTTCATTAAAATATAAAAGCAACTTTGTAATCACACTGTTTCGAAATCAGGATTCACCACCAGTTTAAAGCACCACAATCACGAAAAAAAGTTGACGCATAGTTGATCTATTTCTTCACCTTTCTTTAAAGCTCAAGAAATGAAGTCGAAGTAAGTGCAGCACAATCAGTGAGCGAATGGTCACGAAAAAAACGGAACAGGGAACGGAGCGGGAAGACTTAAAACGAAAAAAACGGCCAGACGCGACCGACTATGGCCCGGCGGCCACGACAAATGTCGGCATCGATCACTTTTGGCGCTCGAGGGACGCCGGCACACGGCGCACAGCGAGCGTCGTTTGCCGGCGGCGTGCCATGTGCAGGCGTCCTTCGAGCGTGAGGAGGATCCCGTTCGGGTGCTAGATAACAAACGTTCGGATATAAAAGCCATCTTGGTGACTCATTTCAAAGCATAGTCTTCATATAATACCTCTATAATGTCAAGTCCTTCCAGTTCTGTGGGAATCGAGAGGCACAAAATAAACAAGTACCTAACCTGATTTAGCAAAATTTTACTTCAATGCGAAATTCATGAAAACCCGTGGAAATTCCGAATATTCCGTGAAGAACTGTTGATCTTTTTCAATTTGCTTAAGATCGCTTTAACCGTAACACTGAGGGTGCTCATCCATACCAACTTATAAAGCACTTGCGATCACTGCTAACTGAGGCGCTGGCAAGGAGTGGGGCTGCAGTGCTGCTGCCTTAGCAGCGTATCCATGGAAAGCTGAAAGGTGAATATTTTATAGCTAATTAGGCATTAATGTGAGCACTTCAAAAACACCATTTTTCATCAATCCTGCAATCGATCAGAATTAAACTCAACATGGATATCAACAGGAGATCCGTGACTGAGGGGTGGAGATTGCTTTAAAAATCATTAGGTTGAGTCATAAGTTTTGCAACAAAGTTTTTCTTCCAGCACAAATCACAAATATGACTAAATATAGTCAATATATGTAGTATATAATATGACTAAAAAAACGATTGACTTGAACGTAGTAATTGCCGTTATTCCCTATGAGTTTCTTCTGTTCTTCATACACTGAGTGGACTACATCTCTGTAGAATTTTGTCGGCTTCGACCTGAAAAAGCCGTATGCCACTGCGGCGACCTCATCGGCTTCGGTGAAGCGCCTATCTTGGAGGAAGTGATCCACCGACCAAAGCAGATGGCATTCAGACGGAGCAATGTCCGTGTTGCATATTGGTTGCTTGATTTTGGTACAGCCCAATTCGTGGATTCTTGCCAGCGTCTGAAGTGCCGTAAGCGGTCGGAGTTGCCCTGGTGGATGAAACATTAGCTCGTATAGACTTTTTTCTTCACTAATTTTTGACAGATCTGGCTTTCCGGTTTTGTAGTTGTAGTGAAGAATCTGCTTTTCACCGCAGGTAAAGATTCGATCCGAGATCCCTTGCTTGAACAGGTGCAGAAGCTTTCTACAGCCGGAAGCACAGATATTTACTTAGGATTCCCTCAGGCGATCCTTCAGTTTTCTGCAGCCGACAAGCGGTGGGTTGCTGGGAGATGTGGAAATCAGCGATCAACAGTCCTAGAGTGGTTTGAGAAGAATCCGACTTGATGGATTTGCGCAGGAGCACTTTGATTACCGCTGTTGGCCTTCCCTGGAGTGGCTTGTCTTTGTTGCCCTTCTAGGCGAAAGAAAACTTCTTTTATCGGAAGCATCCGTCGAGGACCTGATGAGCTATGCAAGCAAGGAGGATCAAGCACGACGTCATCGGACTGACCGAGACGAGAAGACAACACCCCCTACACGCCGCCTACGAATCCGGAGAAGAACTGTTCCTCGGAACATGCGACAACAGGGGAGTAGGCGGTGTTGGTGTCCTCGTCAACACGCACTTGGGCATGAACATCGATTCGTACGTGCTCTGACAACCCGAATCGGACGTCTGCGACTGAAGCGATGTGGCTCGGTGCCAGCTTTGACTGTATTCGTCGCGTATGCCCCAACATCCGACTACGACGGCGAAGAGGTCGAAGCCTTCTACAAGGAGCTGGAGAAGTTCTATAAGGAAGATCACACCTACTACAAAGTGATCGTCTGCGACTTCAACGCCAAGATCGGACCGCGAAGGTCGCCGGAAGAACTTCACATCGGAACCCACGGTTTGGAGTGGAACGAGCAAGGTGAAAGGCTGTCCGAGTTTATCATGTCGATCAAGACCATCCATGGAAACTCACAGTTCCAGAAACCTCCCTCTCTACGAAGGACCTGGGAATTTCTTGGTGGCCAGTTCCCCTACGAGATCGGCTACATCATCTTCAACCGTAAGTATTGCCGACCGACGTTTCCGTTGCCCCCAAGTTCTACACGGGATCGGGCCACCGGCTCCTTCGCGCGAGGTTCCACTTTTCGCGTCAAGGAGAGAAGGCAGCGATAGTCAAGAAGAGGAATCCCAGAATGATCATTAACTGGGACCTCTGTTGCCGGCCTTTGAGAATATACCGTCATGGACAACATCGACGATGAATACGACCCTTCCTGCACCATCTCCGCGATAGCGCTAAGAGAGCCGAGATCTTGAAGACCACCAAGAGACGTCTGTCTCCGGAAACTCTCGAGCTTATACGCCGGCGTGGATCAGCACGAGCCTCAGGCAATAGCAGCTGACTTCCGAGCTCGCGAAGCTATGCAGAGCGGCGATAAAGGAAGAGCTCAAGGAGAGAAGGGCGAAAGTGTTGGCTGAAGCAGCAGAGGCAGGGTTGAGCATCCGCAATGCTCGCCGGAACTTCGCCAACTTCAAGACCAAGATGACCCCTCTCCGACGTCCTGACGGAACCGTCACCTCTCCCAGAATGACCATGGAGAAGGTTATCCACGACTTCTACTCCTATCTCTTCGATAGCCACGTCCACCTGCCATCTTCCGCAGGATATGTGTATGGAATCAAGGGTGGCGGCATCGCGTGCTCCTGTTGCCAGAAACACTTTCTTCCTGGACCCACGCAGCATCTCAAAAAAATGTGTCCTTGACTTTTATGTTCCTTCAAGCGACGGCGTTGTCGATTTCATTCAAATTTTAATTTTATTTAATTTCAGCGTGTTTCTTCTTTGAGCTGTTTATCAAGATTGTTAAACAGGCTTTACTTCGGCTGACGTTTCGGCATCTTCGCCTTCTTCGGAGCCTGGAAAAGTCGAGAACATTAGTGAAACTATTTCCCCAATCGCCATTTCATACAGAATAGCATTCTCAAGGCAGCTAGAGTAAAGAACCGGTGCCACAGGTACAGCGGCGTATCAACTAACCTTCCAGGTGGGTGCCGACGAGCACCACTAGTTACCCGCAGGTGGAGATAGACGTGGGTGAATGAGTTTAGCTCCGGATGCCACCCGACTTAAGACCTCTGGAGGTCAGACCTAATTGATCAAAACCCACAGAGCTCGACAAAGGGTGCCAGTTCCTGGGTTATCGCTATGCATTCATCCTTGCGGTTGACCTGTGGGTTCTTGTCCGCTATCCAAAGCGCCTCAAGTGTCCTGCGTGCTAAGATGTCGCTTTCTCTCGCTAGGATGGAGACGGACACTTAGAACATAGCGTCATGGTGGCATCGGACACTGTGCTCTCCCCAAGGAGTTGATACATTTGGCTTTTTAGGGCCGTCCAAATGCTCCTTGACTCTGATACACAACGGTAGTTAATTTCAGTTTCATGCCACTCGATCCTGTACGTCGATAAAATGGACACGGACAATGGCAAAACCGGTAATTCCTATACAACAGACCCTTTTCCGATAAGGATTCGTCAAGTTCCTTCCTAGTTCCTAGTTATCCTATCTGTTTTTCCCCAGGAGCTAAACAACGTCACGTCCTTCACTCTTTGCGGCTCCTCGACAGCTAACATTTAACGTGCAATCAATGCACTTTAAGTGTTACCTAAGTCGGTGTTATGGAGACTTTTTGGCTCTGGTCGAATGTACACCTTGAGCTGTCCTCCTGCTATCAGAGATAAGCTCCTACGTCCGCACAGTCTGAATGCTCTTGCAGAAATGTAGTGTCACTAAGCATGGTATTCGTCGCCGAATCAGATAACTCGGGTCCGTCATATTTTCAAACCCTGGATCAATAGATTACACAGATAATATCATTTTTGAAAAGCCAGTTTTTTGATGATTAAGGTAATAGTGGTTTTCACCAGAACGGTTTTCGTATAATTCACATAACTGATTTTGATCAGGAATCTGATGCCGTATCTGAACCGGGTACCCGATAATAAAAACAAATAAAAATCCGTTATCTGAAGCAACCGAAGTTTTTTTTTCCAGTGGATATCACCTTTATCTGAATCAAAGCAAGCTTTTCAAAAATGCTATTAATCGAAAGAACCATCTATCCGGGGTTTGAAAAAATGAAGCATCTGAAATATCCAACTCTGCGTCGGATGCAATGTATAAGAGCCACCATGACTAATCAGCCGAAGATATTATATCCTCAGTATATCAAGGTTGTTTAGAAGTTAGTCATACTAATGACAATAATAAAGAATGTAATTTTTTGGATCTCACTATATCTATTAAAGAAGGTAAGATGTTTACAAAACAATATAACAAAACTGATTACTTTGATTTTAAAGTTATCAGACTTCCACATTACAATTCATATACAAGTGAATGCTTGAAAAGATTCGTAATATATACAGAAACTTTACGAATATACAGAAACTGTAGCCTTAAAGAAGATTTTGTAGATAGACTCGAGTTACTTATACAATCTCTAATAGAATTAGGTTACCATAATGCTATAATTTTACAATCTATACTTAAATGTATATTAAAAAATAAATGCATTAGTTATAGATATGGGTTTTTCAATACTTATAAAGAAGCTAGACACTTTATCGAAACTCTACTTAAAATTTCTTAATATTTTCTTCACGTGTAGTAGGTACTTCCCTCATATGACCACCTCTATCCCATTGTCATTCCTCTCGATCTGTTTGACCCTTTTCCCGCCGAAACCTGATCTAGGGTTCGGGTATATAAACCCCTCAAAAAGGCACGACTGTACCACTACTCCCTGCCCTACTGATGATCCTCCGGGAGTATGTCGGTGGTTCCTTTCCTAGTTTTTCCCTTCACTCTGTTATATCCTGTATAGGGCTTAGAGGTGAAACAGGATGTAACAGGTTATTGAGATAATGTCCATGAATACAATTCATTGTGTTCATTGTTAAAACTGGTTATACATACATCCAGAGGGAAACCCGGGATGTATGTAGAGACCAGGCCGAGTTGTAATTTAAATTTGTTTAATTAACGTAATTTCCTTATATAACTCGGCGCATTTAGCCCGCAGGCCGGTTGGCCATATACAGACCGGTGGTCTTATCTATCCGGTTGGATAGTCTTCCTAATTTAGTGTTTACTACACACTTGCAACTGAAGATTCATTTCTTCCTTTTCTTAAAACAATAACGTAACAATAAAACGGTTAGTCTTTTCATCGCTGGATATCCTTGCCTCATCATTTATTCCTTTAATCATCCAAGTTCCGTGACTGCTTTACTGGTTTTGATTGTTCGCTGCTTTCCTCCATGGACCTCTTCCGTGTTGAAATTGCTGCCTAAATATTTACTTAATAACTCTTTAAATAATTAATTTAATAAAAAATTATTAAATAATAATTTAATTTAATATATTTATTAATTTAAAAAATAAATAAAATAAAATAAAATAAATAAGTGAATAAATAAAACTTACTTCATTACTTTTTTCCTCCAGTCCAGGTAAAACTAAATCTCCAACGTGGTTTAATCCTCCCTTAAAGTAAAAGTTTATTTCACCTATGAATATACTCATGTTAATATATTTATATATTAATATTACCTCTTTTAAAATCTTCTCATCGATTAATGAGTTTATCGATAAACCGTGCCAGCCTTCGAAACTTATATGTAGACGCTTTGCCAAGATGACAGGATCGAATGTCTGAAATTAATACAAATTATTCTCTATTAAATTATAGTTTAAATTTATTACTCACCCCTACGTTCTCCAATTGTAGGTGGTCCTTTTTCACTTTCATGTGGATTGGCTGCATACCTCGACTTCGATACATCTCTCTTATTTTATTTCTCACGTATAAACTGAAATATATAAGATTAATTTTTTACTATATTTACTATATTAAACTGTTACAGATTAATATAACTAACCATAAATTTTCTCTATCCTTGTTTGTTAAACTTCTTCCTGAATTAGACGGATGTTCCAATTGTTCTTAGCGTTCAGTTCGTTTAGATTACGGAATCCCACTTTCTTAAACCACGTCCAAAAATCATAGACATCTTGACCTTAAAACTATTTTCTTAATTTCCTCCCTTCAGGTTTGCCTCACTATTCCTTTTATACTTACACGGATAGCAAATGTTGTTGGTGTCTTGCCTATCGGAATGGGCCAAGATATTGGACTGTGGTCGTCAACATTGCTGTACCTAAATAACTGGGTATAATAAAGACCTTTTATAATGTATTTTATGCGTATGTATATATATATATATATATATGTATATATATAAATATTATTCTACTCACCTAAACATAGACAGTAGCTCGTTTAGTAGATCATTCACGTCGTTTCTTCGCAATTCCGTAGGAATATTTATAATGCGCGAATATTCTTTTAAAATTTTTGACTGAAAGTTATCGTTGAACTGAGCTCTCCGCTCTGAGTCCTGGTTGAAAAACATTCCTAAACTTATATGTTATATGATTCCTTTTTTACAATCCCGTTATTTATACATACCGACTCTTGAATCGTCTTCTACGTTCATTCTGGTGGAGATATTCCCGTTTTCGAACGACATCACTAAACATAAGTTGTTGTTTAATTCTACAACCTATATGTCACGTGTTATAGCACGTAATAAATACATCGTGTAAATTAGCATGCATACTAAACGATTAAACAATAACAGTACAAATGTTATAAGACAAAAAATAGATATATATACAACATAAGAAAATAATAATAATAATAAATAGATAATTGATTTTTAATAACTTAATTTAATAAAAAATTAAATATACTAATATTAATATATTGATATACTAAATTGTGTTTTTTATATATAAAATAATATTAATAATAACAATAATATAAATAAATAAATAATATAATATTATATTTTGTTATATATAGTGGTACTTACAATTTTAAAATAAGATATGCTATGATTACTAAACATATTCCCTATATATGAAATAATTAATTATAACAATAGATATATAACAACATACTATATACATGTTAATAAGTATACGTATGTATGTATAAGTACATGTGTAGTTCAAGTGTATATGTTTGTGTATGTATATGTATATGTTTATGTATATATATGTATATATATGGATAATTATGTAGATATAAACAATATGTCCTTAAGTCCTTACCTACAACTAATTTATGCCTAAGCAACTTACTAAATAGTTGTTATATAATTATAATGCGCGAATATTTTTTTAAAAAAGTTTTTGGCTGAAAGTTAACGTTAAATTTAGCTTGTCGCTCTGAGTCACGGTTGAAAAACATTCCTAAACTTATATGTTATAAGATTCCTTCTTTAAACATACCGACTCTTGAATCGTCTTCTACGTTCATCCTGGTGGAGATATTCCTGTTTTCGGACGACATCACTAAACATAAAGTTGTTGTTTAACTCTACAACCTATATATCACGAGTTATAGCACGTCAAAAACACCTCGTGTAAATTAGCATGCATACTAAACGATTATTTAATAACAGTACAAATGTTATAAGGGAATTAATTTTATTTATTTAATAATAAATAAAAATATTAAAATTTTAATATACTAACATTAATTTAGCATATTTATTAATATACTAATATGTTTTTATATATAAAATAATAATAACAACAATATAAATAAATAAATAAATAATATAATATAATATTATATAATATTACATATAGTGATAATTACAATTTTAAAATAAATTATGCTATGATTACTAACCATATTCCTTATATACAAAATAATTAATTATAACAATAGATATATAACAATATACTATATACATATTAGTAAGTATACGTATGTATTTATTAGTACATAGGTACAAGTGTATATAAGTTGTGTATGTATATTCATTTGTTTATAAATGGGTATATATATATATATGGATAATTATGTAGGTTAAGCAATATGTCCTTAATTCCTTACCTTCAACTAATTTATACCTAAGAAACTTCCTGAATGCCTGTTATACAATTATTCATTGCACTTATGCATTGTAACAACATGTAATCTACACTTTTCTTATAAAACTTCTCTAATAATTGCCATAACGTGTTTTTAAAGCATATTATGCTATCATAAAATATGTTCTTAGTCAATATTATTTATTTATAATTATCATAGTAACATAATATATGTATTATATTCCTCTTTTCCAGTAAATATAATAAAGAAATTTATACAACTTGAATTAATACATAAGAAGTAATAATATACATAATTATAATGTTAGTTGCACATATTTAATAACTATTACAATTGATTAGAAATATCATATGCTATTTATAGACATAGCTATTTATAATAATGGGTATGTAGTATATACATTACACAAATATACATATACAATAGCTATTAGCTTCCTATACTGCTCTGGAATTAATTAAATAAGACATAACAACTAGGAACGAACGCGTACTTAATACGTAATAAACGAGACGACAATACAGAATAAAAGAAATATACGTTATCGATAGGCCTAAAATTTGAAAATGCGTGCTGCATGGTACGGTAGCTTGCCTAGTCCCTTTAATCTAGTTGTAGCACCTTATCTTCCAATCAGTACTAGACTCTTCCTTTTTCTTTTCCAAACATATAACAAACTTACTCTCCTCATCTTGACACAATTTCCTTCTTCTTTAATCTCCTATTAATTATCCTACTTCATCTATATATGTTTTACAATTCTGTGTAATCTCTTAACATTATATACGCATGTTATTTCACGTGCCAATTTAATTGTAATTGTATACAAACAAAATTTAATAATATCATTAAGGCCAATAATACTAATATTTTTATATACATACAAACATATTAAATTACCGAGTTAAGTAAAACTTAATTCTAATAAATTAAAAGTCATCAATTACTTACATAATTAAGCAAAAATTATAATAATAATCAGTTCACTTGTAAATTAGAGTTTTGTTTAAATATTTATATATATAAATAAAAATATAAATATATATGTGTATATGTATATGTATATGTATATATGTATGTTTGTGTAAGTATATATATATATGTATGTATGTATATGTGTATATGTATATATACAGGGTGGCCCATAAGTCCTGCAACAAAATTAGGAGACCTTATTGGTTGCCTTTTTCCAATTGCAAAAAATCGCATACCAGCGGTTATGTAGCATATACTTAGTGCTATACTTCTGGAAAGTATCATGGTTGTAGCTGCTCTTATTACAAAGTAATGCGCTCTCACGCAAAACTACCGAAAATTCTTCTCTGGCCCGTGGTGGGGCGCTTCCGTTCCAATGTGACTAAATTTCGGAAGATTGGTTGTTGAACATGCAATATGATGGTATTGTGTAGGGCAGTGCAGAGGCTTCTCAAGAGTGAACATTGGATGAACGGATCTGAACTACATTAGAAGAACGCTATTAATTTTCTGATCATAGAGGATGCAGCCACCAGCTGGAACAAATTCAATATTCAGCCGTGTGCGTAATCTATTACTAAGCAATATGTTGTTTGTAGAAAACTACAAAAAAAGTTCTACAAGTCCACAAGTGAGATTAAGACTCAGCTATGAGGAGAGGAGAGTAGAAGGAAAAATTTGTAAGCGCAGTTGGAGGGCGTCGTTCGAAATGGGTATTCAGCCTCTGCCTCATTTGATGAAAAATTTCTCAAAGTTGAGCGATCCCAGAAAGGTCAAAATAATAGTGCTTTTAATGCTACCTTTGCGGGAAACTGATGATATAAAAACAACAGACACGCATGGCAAGTTTTTGTCATACACGATTTTCCAAAATGTCTCACCACACTCCATAGGTTTTTGTGTAAAAATAGTGAAAATTAATAAAAATGTTCGCCTGATAGGAACAAAAACCTAACACCATATATTAGAGACTCAATCGCGCTGTTTTAAGGCAAAATGCACATTCTGGTAAAGCGATTCCTGTAACAGCAAAAGAAAAGGGCGTGGTAGCGCTTCTCAGTCCATCTGCAAAATATTGCACCTGCGAAAGACTAGCTGTGAAATTCCTGAATCTTCAGATTTTCAATCTTTGTTCATTAACCATCTTAAAGAAAATGTCTTGCTCTATAAAGTCTGAGAAAACTATTGTTCAATATCTTCTTTGGAACGAATAAGAAGTAAAACTCCGTAAGAGGGGCTGCGACGTGAGCTGCAAAGCAACCCACACGATCTGAAGGCTCTTATCAATCCAGGAGTGGTCCCTTATGAATAGTACCGCTCCACCATAATCTACAAACCATGGGCAAACATGGTTTAAAAATGTAACAAATTTAGTGTATTCTTAGCCTTTTTATACGCCTATGTTTTTGTTGCAGGACTTATGGGCCACCCTGTATATATAAAAATAGGTTTATGCAAATATATGTATGTATATATATAATATTGTATAAAAACGAAATAAATAAATAAATAAATATGAATATAAAATTTAAAAAAAATATTATACAACTATGAATTTAATTAGTTTATAAATAAATAAAATCAATGAATATATAAAATAAAAAATTAAAATTCAGAGAAATTATTAATTTTAATATTTAAATAAATAAATAAATAAATAAATAAATAAATAATAGCAATAATAACAATTTAAATTATTTTTAAAAAAATTAATTAATTATTTTAAAAAATAATAATAAATATATAACGTTATAAATAAAATATCCGTATTACTATGCACACTCATTACCTGCCGTTATCTTGTATTTATCTAGGTAGGTTTACTTCTTTCTCTCCTCTTTCCATCCTCATAGCTATGCCGATGGGGTTACACAAGTAGCTACTGGCAAGGGAGGGTAAGTACTACGCCTCCGGCATAGCTATTTTTCGGGAGCGCCAACCCCGGGAGGCAGCCCCTCCAAAACTTTGGTAACCTTCCCACTCGTTAGGGATTGGGCCATCCCTAACGTTTGATCAGGGCCAAAAACAACCACACTCGCAACTTCCAACAACCTTAATCCCTATTTTCAGGTTCAACATTTTCATAAATACAAGGTAAACGGCAGGTATAATATAAAAAATTTTGGTTCATTTAATACAGGTATCAATTGTAATGCTTCTTGTAAAGTCTGTAGGATTATTAACAAGGAGAATTTCGTTAATTGTCACACGACTAATTACTCCATTTTTACATATAAAGATAATAATGCCAGCTGTAGATCATCAAACGTTGTATACTGCATAAACTGTGACACTTGTGGCAAACAATATGTAGGTATTACTACTAGAAAGCTTAGAGATAGGATCATGGAACATATGAGAAACATCTATAACTCTAATAATAGTCGAAAAAAATTAATATACGATCATTTTAATTTGTCATGCCACGACAAATCTTGCCACATCATAATTCTAGACAACTTGGAAGAAAATAAGGATATCAGTATTTTAAAAGAAAAAGAGCTTTTTTGGATTAAACTTCTTATGACATCTTATCCATTTGGGTTTAATGATAATATAAAAGGCTATGGCAATCTCACACAAATTACTAATCCCCTCACACATAAATCAAACCATCCCTTTTTTAACATTAAGATAACTAAAGATCGATCTAATAGAAATAAAACCCTTAAAAAGCGAAAAAATAAAACAAAGCAATATGATCAAGAAACAATTATTTATGAAGTAAAAGAATTTCTTCTCAATAATAGCTCACAATATGATTTATTTAGATTTCTTAAATCAAAAACAAAAAAGTATATAGAAATACTATTACGTATTACTGCGAATAACATGACTTTATTTACTGTACTTAACAACAAGTACTACTACTTAGTTCTCTTTGTTATTTCCATTTCAACTATTTCAACAAAATGGAAATTACCAGAGAAAATAATTTAAAAAAGAATATACATATCTAAAAATGCCTTTTTATAGTAAACATTTAAATTCATTTAAGTTAAATAAAATCATAAACAATAAAGATGTAATACAACTTATTAAAGGTAATAACAAACCATACAAACCTTTTAGAATAATTTATGAATATGAACAACCTATATCTAAAGCACTATTTAATTATAACGGCTTTCTTAATAATATAGGCAGTACTTCAATAGATGATATACAGTGTAGTTGTTCAAAATATGATACCTATATAAACCACTTTAATCATGTCTTGACAGGAGATATTAGTATTTTCAAGGAAATGAAAGCCTATAGTATTTTATTGAAAGGCACCAAATTTAGACTTCCTCCTGTACTACAGATTGAAGATATTTATAGAATCTGGAAAAATGTATTTAATCAAATAATTGCAAAATTAAAAAACAGGCATAAACTTAGTTCTAATAATTGTAATATGATTAAGGGGATCCCAGAAAAGTTTTTCTTATTAAAGAGATACAGAATTCTACTTCGTACAAAGAAAACTAATTCCGTATTGGAATTCAAGGAAATGGAAAAGGACTTTAAAATTCTTAAACGATCCTTTATATTTTGCCCTCTGGATAAAGCTGCTTCGAACTATGGTATAATTTGCAAAAAGCTATATTTTTACATTATACAATCAGAAATAAGTAACATGAACTTACTTACCTCCAACAATATATATTCTCCTACACAACTTAGTATCGAAGAAATTATTGAAAAACACGTTACCTTTCTTCACAGTAATTTTTTAAAACCGATCGAAGGAGGAACTATTCCCCTAATATATTGTATTCCTAAGTTACATAAGAACCCTGTTAAATTTAGATTTATAACGGGAGCATTTAGTAGTAGTATTAAACCTCTTGCTATTGAACTTTCTATTATACTTACTCATATTAAAAATCATTTTAAAAATTATGCTCTTAGTGTTTTTAATAACAAAGGCTGTATAAAAACATTCTGGTCAATAAAGGATATAAACATATCGAATGAAATCTGTTCAATACATAATATTGATCTTAAACTTTATGCAGCAGACTTTGTAGATATGTTTACTAACATTCCTCATAGCATTATTATTAAAAATATTACAGAGATACTAAACATTTGCTTTAAAAACTCTAACAAAGAATATTTATTAGTAAATAAATATAAATGTTTCTATAATAATGATCCCTCATCTAGTAGTTCCTATAGAACTTACATGATACAGGATATAATCTACATGTTAAATTATTTATTAGTTAACTCCTATTGTAGAATAGGTAATAACATTTATAATCAAATTAAGGGAGTTCCTCAAGGAGGCAATGCTAGTCCCGTTATAGCTGATTTAACTCTTTCTTATTTTGAATATAAATATTCAGTTAATAAAATTTTATTTAATAAAGAATTCCATCCCTTTAGATATATGGATGATATATTAATTATTCATAATTTTATAGATAAAGATGTAGAAGATATTATATCCTCAGTATATCAAGGTTGTTTAGAAGTTAGTCATACTAATGACAATAATAAAGAATGTAATTTTTTGGATCTCACTATATCTATTAAAGAAGGTAAGATGTTTACAAAACAATATAACAAAACTGATTACTTTGATTTTAAAGTTATCAGACTTCCACATTACAATTCATATACAAGTGAATGCTTGAAAAGATTCGTAATATATACAGAACTTTACGAATATACAGAAACTGTAGCCTTAAAGAAGATTTTGTAGATAGACTCGAGTTACTTATACAATCTCTAATAGAATTAGGTTACCATAATGCTATAATTTTACAATCTATACTTAAATGTTTATTAAAAAAATGCATTAGTTATAGATATGGGTTTTTCAATACTTATAAAGAAGCTAGACACTTTATCGAAACTCTACTTAAAATTTCTTAACATTTTCTTCACGTGTAGTAGGTACTTCCCTCATATGACCACCTCTATCTGTCATTCCTCTCGATCTGTTTGACCCTTTTCCCGCCGAAACCTGACCTAGGGTTCGGGTATATAAACCCCTCAAAAAGGCACGACTGTACCACTACTCCCTGCCCTACTGATGATCCTCCGGGAGTATGTCGGTGGTTCTTTTCCTAGTTTTTCCCTTCACTCTGTTATATCCTGTATAGGGCTTAGAGGTGAAACAGGATGTAACAGGTTATTGAGATAATGTCCATGAATACAATTCATTGTGTTCATACACATACTCACCTTCCATTCATGTGAAGTGGAAGGTGAGTACGTCTTCATCACATCGGTGAATTCCATTAAAGATCTTGGTTTTGCTTGCAGTAACAAGTAAGACTTTTCCGAACTTGACAAAAATCGTTGTAGAGTTGCGCTTTTGCATACTTATTATGTATTCAAGGTGTTCTCCTATTCAACAAAACAGTTTTGGTCAGAGACCTATATACTTCCATTAGTTGAAGCTGGCACTATAGTGTTGAATCCTAGGTTAAAAGATGTCCACAGAATTGAGAAGGTTCAAAATAATTTTATTCGGAAGTTGTTGAAGGTTCTTCTCCTCTAAGATCCCTTAAGCAGTATTCAGAAATAGGTACTTGGATCTTCCATCCCTCTATCACAGCGCAAAGTATTTGATGTTTGTCTCGTTCACAAACTCACCCTAGTGTGGCTGTGATTACGGGATTATTCAGTTTGATGCCCACCCGAACTAGAGGAGAGGTTATGAAAATTGCAGTGCTTCTCCAAGAACAAATGTTCGCTCTTCTTTCTTTACATAGAGAGCCGGTAGCCTTATTTAAGGCTCACGAAAAGCCTCTGAAAAACGTACTCCAGTCCTCAGTTAAAGCGCTGCGCATCGAAAGGTTTACTTACGTATGATGGAATCTAGGCCCGGAGACGGTCTATATGCAGTTTTTGTTATGATCACGTTTTTTTGCTGATGTCCTTTGTTTGTTTGCTTGCTTTTGTCTAGTTCTATCTCCCATCTGCCTTTGGTAAACAAAAATAAACACAAACATAAACATATTCCGACGGTGATGCGCATAGTGTGAAGGATTTTGCTCCTCCGGATGTTTTGCACGGAAGAATAGCAACAAAAGTAGCTTCTGACATTATTTTGGACACGATTTTCGAAAAATCGCGAACTCCATATTTAGTCTTCAGCCTTTTCTAACAAAAAATTCCGCACAATGTCCCTGACTTGAACCGCATGTGGCATGAGTGAGCTCGAAATATGGGATTCAAAAGATTTTGAGACCACTGCGCTAAGCCGCTTGCACAGCAGAAGGCCTCCATTTGAAAGAGGTCGGAACTTGTCCCGCAACACTGGCTTGTCAACAAAGATGAGGATAAGATAAGTCGACATTGAGACCATAATGAGGTGCCTTTTGGAAGACGTTAATTTTGTGCAAAAAGTGGAAAAGCTACAACTTTCACCTCTTCAGGAACATCACTACCAACGATTCTAGCATGATACAGAAGTAAGCACCGTTTGGGCCCTAGCAAGGAGTCAGATAGAGAGAAAAGAACGTAGGAATGGACGTGATCGATTCTGTTCTCTAAGCGAAGAACAAGGCAAAAAAGGGATTCCGGATGTGGTCCGCCTTAAGTTGGTTGACCCAAAACTGCTCATATCAGTCAGCAGTTCAGTTGCAGTGGGCTCAAGAGGAGAACGGGTTCAGTAAGGGACAGCTGGATGCTGCCGATCTAAGGTGCTCCAGTTTTCGCACAATCAGGTTACATGGGCCGGTGTGCTCCCGACATTTCTACACCAGGTTCGATAGAGAGCGCCTCGAAAATCCTGAAAAGAAATCAACGGAGGAAGTCGATAATATTAAAACACGCTAAAAATGCCCATCTGCGTACACAAGCTGGGCAGTCGAAGGTCAGCGCATTGCGAACAAAAAGCGCCACTTCTCCGGGCAACTCTGCCACCGAAAAAGACTAGCTGGCTGAGCCTAGACGATGCCAATCGTATGCTTCACGCCAATTTATGATCCTGTGCAGGCCATGCAGTTCAATTCCAATTTAAGTAACCCATACGGACTTCTTCGATGGATAGGGAACAAAACTGTTTTTGTATTAGTTATGTGCTTATCACACCACGTATGTGCTTTCTTCTCTGAAATCGTGGGTAAATGGATTGCACCGGATAGAAAGTGGTATGGGGTTAAGTGGAGGATGAGAGCGTCAAGTATCATTGGAAAACAAATCAGAATGATATCTTCATATGGCGCAATACAGGTTGGTGCATTCTCATTCATCTCAGTTTTGCTTCAATGATATGTGCTCAGTGAGATGGTCCATTCCGGTGGTGGTACTTGTTGTCGTAGTCAATTGCTTAGGTGAGTTCTGGGTTCAATCCCAAGGGGCGGGGCCACTCCATACTCACGTCCAAACACTGGATATAGTTTAACACTTGCAACATAACATGCTTACATCAACCACTCCTGTGACTATTGTCGTCTACTTCCCGAAAGAAAGAGCAAATAGCGCAATGCTACTATGAGAGGCCCAGCCCACATTTGAACGAGTTTTTCCCGTTTGACCCAGGCCCCTCTCGCTGCAACTTGCATTACACGTATGTACGCGTCAGTTCGCGTACAATGTTGGAAATTCCACGTTACCATATCCGACTACTACGCTTAAGTCGGTCGAAGCCCATGGGCTGCTCCCTCCGTGGTATCATTACCGAAGAAATTTAAACCTAAAGACGATCGCGGCTATCCTTCCTCCGCGAAGCCGCGAGCGCTCATCGCATGTGCACACCAGCCGCAATATTTTGGCTAATGAATTGACATCCACGTGATCGTTCTGACTCATCTTTGCGACAGAGCGCGAAATCTTTCCTTCTTAGCCCTGCGCGCTCATGGGGAGTCGGCGGCTGAGTTCTGCGCTCTCCGAGCGCAGAGACAGGCTAGGGAGGATACTCCAGGGTGTGTGCCACCAAAGCTGCTCGTGTGAAAACTGTCTTCGTCGCCCACAGAGAGACCGCGGCTGGATTCTGGGGAGGGGAAGGGTGTGGCCACTAAAGCTGCTCGTGTGGAAACTGCTCCTTTTGCTCAGGGGAAGTGCGCAGCTGGATTCTGCGCTTTTCGAGCGCAGAAACAGGCGGTCTTACTTAGATCTAACCAGATTCTCCTGATGTCGCGTCATATCGACGTGGCCATTTTCGATATCCACCGACACCATGGTCAGTCGATATGGAGGAGGGTCGTTGAGCGGTCGGTGGCGGATCGCGGTTCTTTCACCGCCGCTACAGGAGAGCACTGGGAGACGGGAGCAGTTCCTGCACGAGCACCTTGGACGCACTACACCCTGGAGTCCCTTCCCTAGCCGAGTTGTGCGCTCGAAGAGCGCACAACCCATCTCCGATGTCCCCCTCAGCGACGAAAGCAGTCTCGGCACGGATTGATGTGCAAGTTTGCGTGGTACTCCAGCAGGAGCAGGCATATTGCCAGCTGAGCAAGTGTTTAGTTCTAATGGCTATCGAAACAAGCTAGGGAAGGGACTCCAGGGTGCGTCCAAGCTGCTCGTACGAGAGCTGCTCCCGTCTCCCAAGGTTCTCCTGTAGCGGCGGTAGCCGCGATTCGCCACCGACCGTTCAACGACCCTCCTCCATATCGACTGACCGGGGTATCGGTGGATATCGAAAATTGTCACGTCGATACGGGGCGACCGCACGCGGCTTGGCGGAGGAAGAATAGCCGCCACCCCTAAAACACCCAAAGCCTCCACCACCTTCCGCTGCCTCTGGCTGCAACGCATACGTGCGCGTCGGCACGTTCACCGTCGCGATACGTACAGGGATGCCTGCGGGCTCCATGTATCGACCCATGGCCACTGTACAGCTATCCCTATACGAATCGTCACGGTGAACCTGTCGACGCGCACGCATGCGTTGTATTCGGAGGCGCCGTGCACCCCTCTCCTGCCTTGGGATTGAACCGAGTTCTGCGCTGACATTGACGTGTTGCCATAATCTCTATAGAGGTTTACGTTAGAGAAGTACATGTGAGTTTGGAAATTTGGGTGCTCATGTAACTTTCTGAGGGAGGCCTGGAAAACCGATGTTTACATAGCTTGAAAGCAAAGCGGGCGCGATGTCCGCTGGAGGAGGGAAAGCAGAACATTAGTGCTCAAGCGCCGCACGCACGACGTGACGTGGCATTTCCCACGTGAAGAGAGACTTTTTGGCGCTATCCGACTAGGGTGGGTGCAGCACCTTGTAGGCTTGGATAATTTTAACGTACAGATTGCTGTAGGATAGAAGTGAACGAGCACGAAGATCAAGAGATTTTTTTTTATGAAAATCCTCCCTTGATTAGACCTGTATCAGCGCGTAGAATGCGCAAACTGTACAATGAAGAAATCCACACCTAGGATCAACTGACCCTCCCCCAAATTCACAAGGCAGCCGCACTAGTGCTGTATAACTTTCAATTTTGTGATACTTTAAGTGTTCTATAGGCTGTCGCTGCTCTGACATTCAGGAGGATCACGTTCCAAAAAAATTCAATAATGCGGACAGAGAGAAAAAGACAGCCTTTTGGTGAAAAAAACAAAAGCAATAATACTGCTGTTCTGTGTTCTCCCCACCTGTATACGTGTGTTAAAAAGAGAAAATGGTAGTGCGTTAGCAATCGTCTCAAGTAACTACAACACGCGTGCGCGCCACCTTTTGCCGTGGCCCGGTACAACGATACCACGGAGGCAGCCCATGGGCTTCGAGCGACTTAAGCGTAGCAGTCGCATATGGTGATTCCCAACATTGTACGCAAACTGACGCGTACATACGTGCAATGCAAGTTGCAGCGAGAGCGGCCTAGGCCAAACGGGTAAAAACTCGTTCAAATGTGGCTGGGCCCCTCATAGTAGCACTGCGCCCATGATCCTTTCGAAGAATCATAGCGCCGGGCAGTCTCAAATGATGAACCTCCCCTGAGCCGCTTAGCGCCCCAACTCGTATCATCGCTGGCAATAAGGGAAGGGACTCCAGGGTGTGTGCCACCAAAGCTGCTCGGTGGAAACTGCCTTCGTCGCTCACGGGGAGTCCGCGGCTGGGTTGTGCGCTCGAAGAGCGCAGAGACAGGCTAGGGAAGTGACTCTAGGGTGTGGTGCGTCCAAGATGCTCTTGCGAGAACTCCTCCCGTCTCCCAGGACTCTCCTGTAGCGGCGGTGGAAGAGCCGCGATCCGCCACCGACTGCTCAACGACCCTCTTCCATACCGACTGACGGTGGTGTCGTTGGATGTCGAAAATGGCTATGTCGATATGACGCGACCGCACGCGACTTGGCGGAGGAAGAAGAGCCGCCACCGAGTGCATCAGCAGAATCTGATTAGATCTAAGTGAGACCCCACCGCTCTAGCGCGCGAGCAGAGACTGTCTGCGCTCTAGCCATCCGGGCGGGATGGCTCATCGTTTTCGCCGCCGGACTGCACACAATGTTTCCGTGCGCAGCAACATTGTGTGCAGTCCTCGCAGAGCTCGTCGCCAGCGGCGCCGGAAGAGTCTGCCTCCGCTCTGATCTTTCGCGCCTGCAGACGAGTCATGCCCTTCAGCGGCGTCGGCGACCGCCGTTGAAGGGCATGATCACCTTTTTGTCGTCCGCCGGCCGCGCCGAAGAAGGGTGCGGGGCCCATTAAGGAGTTGAAAACGCGACTCAGTGCCATGAAGGCGAAAATGCTCTACGAAATGCGTGGAAGAGGGGGCAGTCCATCAGTGCTCAAACACAGGTACGACGCGACTTGGCATTTCCCACGTATAGGAGTTATACCCGTTTAGTTCGAGCGAGATATAGCGTTTGACCTGAGTCCTTCTCGTTGCAGCTGCGTTGCATGTACGTATGCGTCAGGTTGGGTAAAATGTAGTAAATTCCGGGGCTGCCACATTCTGCTAGATAGAACCTAAGGCTGCCTCATCCGCGCATTGCGTCAATTGCTGCAGTTCGGAGCTGGCGTCAAGTGCGTGGACCCCACCCGAGACAATCCATTCAGCAGTGTCATTTAGCGTCAATAGTCGGTATGATGCTTGAAGTTTGGCCACGACGATACGATCACTTTCGCCCGAAGCTGCTGGTCGTATGGACTGAGACATTGGGCATGAACCTTAAAGAGGTTGGTGTGTACCGATCTGACCTAGTATGAAATTGGAAAGGGTAATGAGAAGACACCAGAAAAGAAGAAGAGGGGCGAATGATAGAGATGAAAACCAGCAAGAAGAGAATTTGTCCAGAACGAAAACCTTGACCCTTTGCATGCATACACGAGCGCTGTGCAGCAACATCTAAATTGGTTTCGACTAAAGTAATGCTCTCAGCTGAGGAAGCGGTTGTGAGTGGAACCCTATTCCTCAAAGACTCAGCCGTGCGCACAATACGACTAACGTGTTTTTTCACAGTGAATCTTTTTCTATTTTTCTCACTTAATTGTACAGTTCTGGTGCAATTCTAGTTCTGAAGTGAGATTCCGCCATGACTGAGAGGTGCATCAGAGCGAAAATTTGTGCTGGTCACCTTTTATACTACTTCCAACTCACTTTGTTCAAGGTAACAGCTGCTACGGTGGAATGGTGACGAACTCCTACATCAGTGATGTACTGCTCCGCAAAGGATGTACGCACGTTGTAGGCTCACTCATCTTTCTCGATATATCAGGTGAAACAATTAATTAATAAGAAATAAACGATAAAGAACGGGGTTATTTAATCTCCCTTGGGATGCCCCACTCAATATACTTCTACCGGATGTCATGAAGGCGATGTGTATGCATGAATTGTATTTAGCCATACAATTACTTGCGGTGGCCAGCCGATGAACAATTTAGCGCTTTATCCCTTTCAGATAAGTCTGGTAGTCTTGGTTGGCCTAGGCAGAAAATCCGAACCGGGACTCTGGTATCGGCTGCGCGTGACATCCGGCACCTACACCAACTGCGCTACACTCACCCTCGTGAGAAATGTAGAATAACATAAGAATCAGTACAGGCAGAAGTTTAGAAAAAAGTTGTCGTGTCTAAACGGTAACATGAAGAAAATCCTCTTTATAATGGTTTTCCTAGCAAACAGCTGAGCGCTGCAGCATAAACTTTTCTAAGCCAAGAAAGACTTCAGGGATCGCCGTAAGTGGTAATCTGAAGGGGCTGTGTCAGAGAATAGGAGAATGGGATATGGTCACCCAGCCCAGTCCATCGTGGTCGCTTTAGCTAGATGGGGCCTTGCGTTATCATGAAGAAGGGGCAATGAAGGTCGTCTCTGCCATTTTTCCCTAGGAGTTCCGGCGAATACCACATGGTAGATCATGGATACCAATTAAAAGTTGGAAGCTCCGGACTTTTGAAGGAACCTATCAAGACTCTTCGATCAGCCTCCCTCCGTCTCTTTCTAGCCCTGTAATTTGCCGATGACGTGCATAATTTCGTGGTAGCGTAACGCTGAGTACCTTTCCTGAAAGATGCCCAGCGTTACGCGGTGCGATGCTAGTCTGGGAAGATCATAATTGGAATGTTTGCTCCCTTTCCTTTGCTTCGCCACTTTCTTGTGTGGAATTGCGGGACCGCCTGGCACCATAAAATGGCTGCTGAGCTTTGGAGCAGATTTGTGGTGGAGTGTTGGAGCAATACCTCGCTCGGCTCTCCCCTTAGCATTGCGCCCTATCCTTCCCTGTGTAGACGTGTACATTTTCAAACGTGTGTCATCATTTCTAGCTTTGAGCTAGTTTAAACAAATACTGTCTATTGGAAACGATGCTCATCTTACCTATAAGAGAATACAAGTGCTCCGACACGCCTAACGGCGTGTCTCGCACTCTGCAGCATCATGACCTATGGAAAGTGGTTTTTGTAAAACATAAAATTCGCTATCATCTAGGACCTGGTATGTACTTTATCTGCATCAAGTCGTTCATCACATCAGTACCTTCATCATAGATATTCTGTCCGGACCGGCCATTAATGTCATTGGTCTGTGCTGCGCAGTACACATCTCTCTCAGGTTGCTCCTCCGCAACCGTTCTCATGCTCAACAGCTAGCGTTTCAATTTGTCGTTGACATATCTTCCGAAGCCAGGTCCCCCCCCCCACTCGTTTCTTCTTACTCGATTTAATTGCTGGTCAGACATCACTGGTCTTCTCTCCTCCTCTTTAGTCCCCCACCCAGGATCAAGCGTGGGGTTCGATTTTTGCTGAAAATTTACGACCCCCCTCCGAAGAGGAATTCGTACGACCCCCTCCCTCCTTCTTCCACTGTTTTGTTCCCTATATATCTTGATTTCTTCAAGGTTTTATGTGCATTTTGAACCCTTGAATATGTTCTTATCTTCAGGAGCGGCTTCGACACAATAGAACAATAAAAAGAGGTCACTGAACAATAATACTTTGATGGCATAATAAAGCTGAATACCATTTTTCGACACTTTAAAATGAAGATTTTCTGGTAGCAGTCTTTCAATCATCACTGTTTAATTTGAACAGGTTTTTTTCAGGACATCATGGACAAGACACATTTTTCTACCTGAAGGAGCTACGCCTGCATCTGAAATTATGCTCTGAAATAGTATTATATAAAATTTTGAGTGTTACCTTCTGATGACGAATTAAGTGCTTCTCCTAAATTTTTTTTTGAAGCGCTCATCGAATTGACTACGGAGCGGCAAACGAATGGCGGACGCTGGAATTCCCATGGAAATAATGTTTTGCTATCCTAAGGAAACATCATAAAAAATCAAAATAAAGCCTAAAAAAATTCAAGCCCTGTGTATCGTCCAACAAAAAAAAAACAAGCTCCTCCGTAACGATGACGGAGCTGCAATGACGATATGATTAGAATGGATCGTATACAAAATCCTCGTTTTTCATGAAAAAATTATTTTTCTAAATATCGACACACTACTCACATGGAAGATGTTACTTTTAGAACCTGCCATTTAAAGCATAGAAAACACATCTACTAAAGCTTGATTTTTTTAGGAGTCCAAAACATCTCCGAGTTACGGCAGTTTACATGCGGCTACTGCGTTCTCTGACATAATCGATCGCAATTGAAATACGGAGTCCTCGCTGGAAAAATCTTTTCTGCCTCCTAAAGGATAGGAGGACAGAGAGTGGAATTGTGCCATATAGAATTTTAAGTCGTGCTTAAAATGCAGTAAAAACTAAGCTTCTCCGCTGCGGTGAATCCCCGCTGAGGATGGATCGCATACAAAATTCTCACTTTTCATAAAATATAATTGTTTAGCCGAAGCATATCACCCATACGGATAAAATCCAGCCACAAGCATCTCAAAGTCTTGATTAATTCACTGTTAAAAAATCGTGATTTTCTGGATAGAACAGGTTGAATCGACCTCTGGTCGACTTTGCACCAACGTCATCGGAGCATAAAATTGAACGTTCACAAAAAGGTTCATAACTCGGTAAGTTTTACGTATTTTTTTAGTTTTTCATAAAGTAGATAAAAAGCCCTTTCTCATCGTGTACCAGGCTGTTCAATAATTCTTGTCCGAAAATTTCATCATTTTTAATTTTTTTCAACTTTATTGAAAAACAAGTCTGATCAACAATATAATCATCACAGTTATCCACAGCAGTGGCCCATCGATTGGGCAGGTCGCCGATGCCCTTCGCCCAGAACTCCGGGGGCTGCAACTCGAAAAAGTCCGCGATGTCGAAATTGAGGTTGTCGTAGTTGGTGAATTTTCTTCCGGCCAAATGGTGCTTCAGCGGGCGGAACAAGTGGTAGTCGGAGGGGGCGAGGTCCGGGGAATACGGTGGATGGGCAACCGTCTCCCAGCCGAGTGTCGCCGACTTTTGCTGGGTCTCCTTCGCCACGTGGGGGCACGCGTTGTCGTGCAGCAGGTGGACCGAGGCCCGTCGGGGACGCTTTTCTCGGATGGCGGCAGCTAGTTTCTCGAGCTGATCGGTGTAGATGGAGACGGTGACCGTCCTGCCTTGCGGGAGCAGCTCGAAGTACAGCATGCCCTTGGCGTCCCACCAGCAGCAGAGCATGATCTTCAGCGGGTGTTCCCTTTCCTCGAGGCTCGTGTCGCCGCTCTCGAAACGATTGAACCAGCACCTGACTGCGCGTTGAGACAGTGCATCCTCTTTGCACGCTCTGCAGATGTTGGCGACCGCGGTGCCCGTGTCGTTGCCCAGCAGCCACTCGTGTACACGAACGTATGAATTCGACCTTGGTCCATTTTAGCTTGTACTGGTAGCTAGACGCGGCGACTGCGCCTTATATACCCCTGCGTGGAACTCTGGAGAACCTTTTAGAAGGTTTTTACACTTGCCTGATATTATAACACTTCTAAAAAAATTATAGAATTTTGAAAATTTTCGGACAGGAATTATTGGACAGCCTGGTAAAAATCGTTTTCCAAAAAAGAAGTCGTCACGCGTGGCGGTTGGTTCAATTTTTGAGTGAAAAAAATTGAAGTGGCTTCACAAAAATACTAGCTTTTCAGAAACTAGAAGAAGAGCCCTTTTTCGCTATACAGAAATCAGTTTCCAAAAATTCGGTCTTCATGTGCGGCGGGAGGGGTTCGATTTCTGGTCCATTTCGCAAAAATACGTACCGAAAATTGAACCCCCGCCCGACGCGCAGGAAGATGCCTTTTTTGGAAATCGATTTTTTATATGGTAAGAAAGCATATTTGCTCTATTTTTAATGGCCGAGCGGGATTTTTGATTTTCGGAAAAATAGCCGAGATATGATCAATTTCGCAAGTCGTGAACTGAATCCTTCACCGGCGTCATCGGAGTGATTTCACAAAAATGTACATAATTCAGCAATTTTTCCGAAAATCAAAAATTTCTTTCCGCCATCAAAAACTACAGCAAGTACGCTTTTTTACCATATAAAAATCGATTTCCAAAAAAGGATCTTTATGCACGAAATGCGAAATGGACCGAAATCGTCCCCCGCTGCCGCGCATGAAGACCCCATTTTGAAGATCGATTCTTGAACGATAGGAAACCGCATTTCATCTAGTTTTAGAAAAGGTAGCAGGATTTTGAAACTTCTAAAAACTTACCGAGTTATGAGCATTTTTGTGAGATCAGTCCGATGACGTCGGTGAAGGGTCGATACGAGATTCAGTTCACGACTTCCGAAAGTTGATCATGTCTCGGAAACTTTTCCGAATATTAAATATTAAAAAAAGCAAGTATGCTTTCTTACCATATAAAAATCGATTTCCAAGAAAGGGATCTTCATGCGCGGCGGGGGTGGGTTCGATTTACGGTACGTATTTTTGCGAAATGGACCCGAAATCGAACCCCTCCTGCCGCGCATGAAGACCGTTTTTTGAAAACTGATTTTTATATAGCAAAAAGGAGCTTTTCTTCTAGTTTCTGATAAGCTATTCAATTTTTTCGCTAAAAAATCGAACCAACCGCCACGCGTGACGACCCCTTTTTTTGGAAAACGATTTTTACACGATGAGAAAGGGCGTTTTATTCACTTTATGAAAAGCTAAAAGAAATTCCAAAAACTTATCGAGTTATGAACCTTTTTGTGAACGTTAAATTTTATGCTCCGATGGCGTTGGTGCAAAGTCGACCAGAGGTCGATTCAACCTGTTTTATCAAGAAAATCACGATTTTTTCAATGAATTAATCAGGACTTCGAGATTTTTGTGGCTGGATTTTATCCGTGTGGGTGATATGCTTCGGATAAACAATAATATTTTTATGAAAAATGAGAATTTTGTATGCGATCCATCCTCAACGGGATTGATCGCAGCGGGGAAACTTAGTTTTTACGGCATTTCAAGCATGTCTTTAAATTCTGTATGGTACAATTCCACTCTCTGTCCTCCTATCCTTTAGGAGGCAGAAAAAATTTTTCCAGCGAGGACTCCATCCGTATTTCAATTGCGATCGATTATGTCAGAGAACGCAGTAGCCGCATGTAAACTGCCGTAACTCGGAGATGTTTTGGGGCTCCTGGAAAATTCAAGCTTTAGTAGATGTGTTTTTTACGCTTTAAAAGGCAGGTTCTAAAAGTAACATCTTCCATGTTATTAGTGTATCGATATTTTTTCGGTAAATCGAGACGTCTGATCATATAGAATATCGTTTCAGAGAAACATAGTTTTATCACTGCGTGTCAAACGGGCTTAAAATTTTATAGGGTACGATTTCACTTTCTGATGCTGGTTTCTGCAGGAAAAGATTACTTTTCGAGCAAGTCCGTCCTTCGATTGCCATTCCGTCGTCGATTCGAAGAACGCTTCAAAAATCTTGTAGGGAAAGCACTTAGGTCGTATTCAGTAATTAACACTTGAAATTTCATAGAGTGCAATTCTGGAAGTAGATGTCATTTATCAGGCAGAAAACTACCGTTTCTATGACGTCCTAGAAAAACCTGAAAAAATGAAAATCTCTCATTGACTCTAAACCTCCAGACAGGAAATCTTTATTTTTCACTGCACAGTAATCGGCATTTAAATAGTTTTGATATTCAGTCCTATTTTTTGGACTCCAGGAAACGCAAGTGCTTGCATATCTCCGCATTGTCGCAGTCACATCTGGAGAAAACAACTTATTAGTAAATGCAAACATCATCTAAAAACCTGCATTTGGAGTCCTCTGTCAAAACCGAGAGAGTGCGACCCTCCTTCGATTCCCGAACCTCATGCTTGACCCTGCCCCACCTTCCTGGTCCCAACTCCTTAACTACTTCTTTGTTCCCACTATTGACTCCTACTGGTCTCTCCTTGCTGGTTCCCCCGTCCTGGCCCCTCCTCTAGGTTGTTCCTTTCCTTCCTGGTCGCTCTCCTGGTCCCTCCTAGAGGTCCCCCTTACTGCCCTTCTCCACCACTCCCTTAGTGGTTCTCCCTTGCTCACGGCAGACGTCGTTGACACCTAATCAGAATCAGGACGCTTGTTACGCGACGTAGAGGGCTGTCTTCTGGATCCAGAAGCTCAGAAGTCCTGTCTTCCGAATCCATAAGCTCAGAAGCGCGCGCAGTCGCCGCTGTGTCGAGTATGAGGATGTTATGCATATGGCAGATTCCTTGTTCTCCGTATGAATTCGTTTAGGCTCCCTTCTTGTTGGTTCCCCATTCTGTTCTGGTTTCGCCTCCAGGTCCCTTCTTCCAGGTAGATTCCTCCCCGCCCTCGGATCCTCCTTACTCTACTCCAATTAAGTATCCCTCCCACGCTCACGACAAGGTTACGGCGAGCGAACGCTCATTGCGCGACATCGGTGTCACATCTTCTAAATCCGGTCTCCCCCATCCCGATGCCTCCTCCAGGTCGTCCCTCCTGGTCGCTGTTGGTTCTTCACCCTCGAAGTCCCCCTTCTCCTCTTACCTCTTTAATGGTCTTCTCACCCTAATGGCATGAAGTCGGCTTCTGAATCTGGAAGCTCAGAAACGCGCGTAGGTGCTGTTGTGCTAACCAGTAAAGGGCCCTTCCCATGCTGCAGCAAACATCCTACGTTCAATAGCAAATTTGCTCGCGCAGTAGATGATGCGGCGAATCTCACGTTAGATCGTTCCCCTCTTAATATATATATATATATATATATATATAATATATATACTATATATATATATAAAAGAGTGGAACCGTTAGGCGTGTCGGAGCTCCGACACGCCTAAAGGTTCCACTCTTTCACAGCTCCGTGTCTCGCACTTGCGCGCTTTGCGCGACTCTGTAGCATCACTGACCTATGGAAAGTAGATTTTTAAAACATTAAATTCGCTTGCATCTAGGATTTGGTGCGTACTTTATCGGCATCAAGCCCTTCACCACTTCGGTACCTTCATCATAGACATTCTTTCCTGACTGGCCAGTAATGTCATTGGTTTGTGCTGCGAAGTACTTCTGTCCCTCAGGTTGTTCCTCTGCAATCGTTCTCATGCTCAACAGCTAGCGTGTCAAGTTGTCATTGACATGTCTTCCGAAGCTAGGTTCGCCTCTCTCGCTTCTTCTTACTAGATCTAATTGCTGGTCCGCTTATACTGGTCTTCCCTCCCCCGTCTTCGTGGTCCCAACTACTGGCCCACTTCTTTGTTTCCACTATTGACACCTACTGGTCTCTTCTTGTGGTTTCCCCGTCCTGATCCCTCCTCCAGGTTCTCCTTTCCTTCCTGGTCGCTCTCCTGCGGTCCTCCATAGAGGTCCCCCTTACCGCCCTTCTCCACCACCCCCTTAGTGGTCCTCTCATGCTCACGGCACGGTCGGTGACACGTATTCAGAATCAGGATGCTTGCTGCGCGAAGTAGTAGGCCCGTTTTCTAGATCAAGGAGCTCAGAAGCGCGCGCAGTCGCCGCTGTGTCGAGCATGAAGAGGCTACGCGTATGGCAGATTCCTTATTCTCCGTATGAATTCTCTTACGGCTTCCTTCTTGTTGCTTCCCTGTTCTGATCCCGCCTCCAGGTCCCTTCTTCCAGATATATTCCTCCTCCAGCCCCCTCGGGGTCCCTTCCTACTACTTTACCCCAATTAAGTAGGCCTCCCACGCTCGACACGACGAGCGAGGGAGCGCTCATTGTGTGACATCGGTGTCACATCCTCTAAATACAGTCTCTCTTAATGGTAATGGAGCCCCCTTGCTGATCCTTCTTACTGTCCCCCTTCCCCTGATTGTAACTCCCTAATGATCACTACATATTGTCTAAAATCTTCTTGGTGCCACCTCCTGGCCTGCTTCCTTGTTCCCCCCCCCCCATCGACCATCCCGATGCTCATGGTCGCTGCCTCCTGATCGCTGTCGGTTCTCCACCCTCAAAGTCCCACTTCTACCCTTACCCCTTTAGTAGTCTTCTCATGCTAATATCACGAAGTCGTCTTCTGAATCTGGACGCTCAGAAACGCGCGTAGGTGCTGTTGTTTTAAGGTGCGAAGGGCTTCGATTCCCCTGCTGCAGCAACATCCCACGTTCGATAGCAGATTTTGCCCACGCTGTGGATGATGCGG
>OX377202.1:25563956-25947733 GCA_947396885.1 Heligmosomoides polygyrus polygyrus
TGACACATTTTAAGATGCCCTGTCGGTGATCATCTTCAATGATAATTCCATATCTGTTCTTATTCTAAACCCTGTGGGCAACTTTTTGCTGAAAGCCTGTTTATTTTTCGATTTGTTGATGTTCAATTGATTAATTTGCGTTGTAGTATTACACTCCACTCTTTGAACTTTACCTGTTGATCTCTTGATGTGGAAACGTAGAAGGTTTTCCTTGATTTCTTTCACTTAAAATAATGGTTTTCAGCAGGTTTTCAGCTGATGGTACTTTTTACCGAATTTAACGATTTACCGGAAATTTAACGAAAATTTTCCGTTAAAAAATTTCGTTAAAAAAATTTAACGCACAGAATTTTGTATGCACCCTTGCTCCACATGTCGTATATCGCCTATGTACAGTATTCGCAGCTCCTGCGCCGCGGTCTATCAGTGATCACCGCGGATACGAGTGCCGCGGGAGGTCGCAAGGGCAGCGAGCGGCCAGCTGCCGTGTTTGCACTCGGGCCGAAGCGCAGCCCCAAACTTGTTTCGGCGGCCGAAGAGGTGAAAATGGTTTTCAGTTTGAATAAGGACAATATTACATCCTCGGAAAGCTCGCAACGAGCTGAGAAATGCTGTCTAGTTGATTTTTCGAATAAACTCATCCATAAAGAGGTAAGCGACTGAAACAAATTTTTCTGTTGTTTTCGTCAAGCTTTGGCCGCATAGAAATCTACTTTGAACGGCCACAGTCTTTTCGTTCTTTTCCGATTCGAATGTGCTTGTGGTCTACTGTAGACCACAAAAAATACAGCTTTCGTACTTATCCTGTACAGGAGCAACCGAGGTTCGCAAATAGGAGAAATCCTACGTCGCATATTGAGACTGGACCAATCCCTTGTTGGAAAAAAGAAAATCTAGCCATTTCTCTCTATTTCTCAAAGCCATTTTACACGTTTTATAAAGATCATCGTTCCGACAATGGAATAGTAGAATACTGTCTTCTGTAGCAGGCTACTAGTTGGGTAATTCTTAACTGAATCTTTGGTTTCCGCTCGTCTGCGCTTATCCGAAATCGGGCCTATGTTATTCAAACTTGGCACTGTTTAATACCACAATAACACTTAATGCGTAACAAATACAGATCTGCTGAAACAATAGAGGATTTCTGAGTTTCGATGAACCTCGTCAATGAAAAGCCTTAAGGACATGCCACTGGGGATCTCGGAGGGGTCGTAAATCAATTAACGGAGCCGAGGAAGCAAAAGCTTCATAACTAGGTAACTGTGCAATCGTTTTAGATGATGTTTAGATCGCTGGATAGAAAATGAGTTGGGGCTTCTAATGGTGTTAATTAGATTTTAAACAAATAACTTTGAAAATAGTTATGGCAATGCGACGCTTTGTGACGGATTAATCCGTCGCAAAGCGTCTTTTTTGCAAAGAATTTGAGCGGTATTGTACTGGCTGCAGAATCGCGAGACTCATGGCATAGGGCAACTAGGCGTGCAAATTGGCACCACCATAGTGCAATTCGTGGCCTTCTCAATGAATTGATCAATGCTGCCTTTTTCGTAATATTTCTTAGTATATGGACCACGATAATTGATTGAGGTTCTATCACTTCAGAGCTAAAGGGATCAAGTAAAAACGGCTTTGATCGATTTCTGTTCGGGATGCGCCACGCACTCTTCTCAAATTGAATATCATGGAGTCAGTTTGAATGCGTTTTTCGCCTACATAGTGAACTAGGGTGAGCAGTTGATAAAAAATCTGCGTTTTTTCCAGGCAATTGCGGTAGCAACTCTCCCATCCCGTAGGGGTAACCTAACGGAATACAGTCAAAAGCAATTCGCTGTTTGTAGTTCTGCAGTAGTGGAACAACAACAGAGGGCAAGGATGAGATTAATCTGTTCTTCGTTATGTACGCCGTTCATTGTACTTCAATCGGAAATTAGTATAAGTTTGAATACTTGCATCAATCCATGTTTCAACTAACTTGCAGTGGATACCTAATGAACAGTTCAGACCTTTTAGCTGTCTGAATACTTGCGAGAAGGATTGAGGAATTGGTTAACCGTTCCACCAAGTGAATCCTAAATCCTCTAGGGGTTAAAGAATAAATCATAAAGGATGGCGTTACTCAATTTCTTTAGGATGCGCCACGCATCCTGCTTCTACAGGATGTCGCGGACAATGCGTATTTGGCCCTACAGCGACTTGCGAAAAATACAAACTAAGAACCTGGTATCGGATGCACGAGACAGCCCGCACCTCCTCCGACTGCGCTACACGCGTCCTTATCTTACACATAGATGTCTCAAAACCGTGTCGGAGCTGGGATCTATATACGCAATCCGGATTAAAAATCGCCTAATCTGAAAACGCCATAGTGAATAACCTGGGTGGGCTTTTGTGGGGGAAACGGAGCTCTAACAAGTTCCCAAGTTATGCTGTATAGTATCTAAATATGTGGCTTTTAGAAATGAAGCTTCGTGTCATGAAAGAACCCAAAATCGTTTCACAGTAGCAGCAATTGTCTATTGCTTGGATTAGGTCATCTAATTCCCATCCAAAATAACCATTTCCTCTAATTAAGTGAACCGGAGTACCCTAAAATAGCTGAGCAGAGGTATCTATAGCAGTTTATGCAGTTACAAGAACGTTAGACTCCGTGAGTGTAGCAGCAGCACACACTATGTAGATGTCGCGCTTGCCGCAGCTGTCGCCGCCGCTGCCGCGCACTTTTGTATGTTCAGCTTGCTCCCGGAATAACGGCACTGCTTTCCCCACTCGTCAGAGCCTTCTTCTGACATGATAAAAAGCGAAGACCGGCCAGTTACCAGTTTACCAATTTCTTGTGGATGCGCCACGCATTCTGTCCGCTGTGGCGCCTCCACAAGAACTTGATAGGCGCTTTAAAAAATAGCCTGCCAAGCCAGAACGAGACAGTGCTGGTCTAGATGGTCGGAAATCAACAGTCTGTGCACATGCCTCGCTCGTGCTCAGCACGCAAAACACCAGGACCTCGTCATGCATCCGGAGAATCGACGAGGCGGCCGCATGTGGTTTGCGATTGCGGGCGCACGCTGCGTGGAATGCGCGGCGGTGGCGATGGCACGACGACGACGTCGTCGCTCGCAGCGCCTTCCAACGCTCTCTCGCGCTTCCCGCGATAGCGCGCAGGGAAAAGGGCGATGTTTTGATGGAGACGACGGCGTCGCAGCGGCGCTTGGCGGTTGAAATGTTTTTACAGCGACGTGTGCGCGCTCGCTCGCGTTCAGCGAACCGCCACCGCCGACGACGATTCGCCGCCGCGCAGATGTGACCATCTCGTCTCAGATCCAATCCGCGTAATCGCATTTGGCCCAGCTTGTCGCCGGCTTTCTCCTCGACCTTCCTCTTATTAACTTCTGTGTGTACAATGACAGCGCCGAGGAACTCATCCGGTGATTAAGCTGTTCCGAGTCGAGATCCGAATCACGCTCAGAAAGATGTCCCTGATAAGTTCACGGAAATATACTCACTTTGTTTTTTATTTAAACGACATGAACGATGTTCACGACATAGGCTTTTTGATGTCGCACAACCTCGATTGTAAAAACCACTGCAGTGCATTCGTGAAGGAAGCAAATTGTATGATCTTTTTGTTGTTCAAGGTTCTGCGTACGGATGACCCCAAATTACTTCTACAAGCTTACAAATCCTACGTTCGCCCTATAGTGGAGTCTGGAATATCAGTGTGTAGCCCATTTAAAAAGAAAGAAATAGAGCTGCTGAAAGTGTCCAAAATAATTTCACTCGTAAGCTGTTGAAAGATATGTATATGAGATGTTTTGAGAGAGATTATAAAGCCGTTCCAAACGGCATTAGGAGGGCCAGGGACGTTGACCTTCAAACTCTTCATAACAGACGTAGGAAAGTAGATCTAAGTATGATGTTTAAGAACCTGACAAAAAGAGTTTCAGTTGATCCAGAAAGTTTTTTTTTTTGCTGCACCACTGACGACGACAAGAGGCAGTAGGCTCATATTTTATATCCCTGTGGCAAAATTCCAGATTAGGTCAAATTTCTTTACGTATAGAAACCTTCGGAAGTTCAACAAGTACCTTAGTGAAGAGGAAGATACCCTAGGACTATCTGTTCAATCTTTTCAAAATCTTATTATTCGTAAAATGTTTGGTTAAATTTGATGGATGCTACTCTGTTCGGATTTGCTTCTCAATCAGTTGCAGTTGCTTATTTTATTCCAACAGGACTAGCTAAATTCTCTTTTCTTCTCTCCGTCTCCTCATATTGGTTTTTCTAAGTGTACTGTTTGGCCTGATGTTCGTCTTTCACATGTCCCTTTTTCGATTATCACGTGTGTTTATGTTACACGTCAATAAATAAAAAATAAAAACATTTATAACTGCACCTTAGTGCGCTCATAAAATAGGGACATAACGAAGAAAGCAGTCTTGCATTTTTAGCATTATCGCGCAAAAGAACAAAGTAAAACGTATCATCAATATGGACTGCATTTCGTTATTTTTCAGTGTTGTGCAGCCGTTCAGAAGCCAAATACAGAAAGCCGGAACCAATAGCTGGTCGTAAAATGACAATGTCGTGGTTACGGCACATTTTGAGTTTTTTACCCATTTTTTTTCAGTGACAACTGACGCGTAGGAAGGCGTCTGTTGCGTGCACCCGATTCCAGGTTCTTGGTTCGGACTTCACGCCCAGGCCAACCAAACATTCCTTCCCTACGGCGTCGATTTTATCTTTCCCATACTCTCCTGGGAACGACAGAACACTTGTCGCCTGGGAAGGACAGGCTTCCCATTGCAAGTCATTGTATAGGTCAAATACGCATTCATTTTGCCTCCACGACATCTTGTAGAGGTATAGAGTGCGTCTCGCATCCCATAAGGAAGTGAATAACCCTGTCCTTCATTTTTTAAATTTTATCTTTCATAATGGACTCATTCCAGGGAGGGCATGCAAGGTTGATCATGATGTACCCCTATTGTTGCCGAATAATGAGGAGGCGCACCCTACTTGCCACAATATTCTAGAGCTTTTAAAACATACTTAGTATACTCAGGATCATAAATAGAACATCCAGAAATGAAATCACTGCCTGTTGCGATCTGTCTCAGGTTAGCGTGCTTAACCTATCAAATTCAACTCATTCCTGACATTCCTGATCCGTTGTTACAGCTTACATCCTCGGTAGCAGCCACTTGGGGCTTAAAGGAAATGAATTGGATCAATTCTATCAAAACCTTCAGCGTAATCGGTTCCACGCTGATATCAGCGGCCGGCTCATCCCGATGTACAGCGGAGGGCTAATGGCTCACACGAGGTGTGGATGTTGTGACTGATCAAATAGTGGCGATGGTGTAATGGTGTAGAGAGAGCATTACCGCCCGGTCAGCATGAGGTGCTGGTTCGAGTCCCGTCTGGCGCTAGAGTTTTGATCGCAACAGAACCGTTAGAGTTTTGATCGTTGTAACGGCTTACACCGTACGTACCAGCCATTTGAGGCTTAAAGAAACTGGATAGAATCGTTCCTGACCGTTTGGCGCATTCTACCGTCTGCGCCACATGTGTTCTCCGAAAGAACCTCGCCGGAATGCCAGAGTTGTGCTTTCCCTGAAGTTCAGCAATAACAAGCAGCTTGAAGTCCTCTTGTCTCTTCAAATGTGTCGCTATTTCTGTGTTTGATGATTCATATTTACGGCATCTTCCGTGACAAGTACACTGCGCAGTCCGTCCTTGGGTGACGGGCTTACACTGATATGCATTCACCTCACATGCCCTTAATACCCTTATCGAAGTTTTGCCAACTACTGCTCTAACCAATCGTTCGTTTTATCTTTTTTCCGAACAGTACTTTAGTGTTTGAAGAACAATGGAGTCGAATAGGTGGCTAAGGAACCGGGCGTTCTTCGTCTTCCTCACTCTTCTTCGAAGCTTTTGAAGTAATAAGTCTGTTCTTAAGGACTGTCTAATTGGTTCTCCATGATATAATAGGTAGTTCAAGAAAACTCGTCCGTAACTGTATGCCTGCGATGTGTTTTTTTAAATGCAAATTGGTTCTGTACACATAATAATTTGCCTTGATAACTGTAGCTTGCATCAAGGTCGACTGATCCGTCTTCGCAGAATAGCGGTGGCAACCCGTTTTTCTGTTTTGATAAGTGCCATGACATGCATCGGACAGCCCAGAAGGGACATATAATAATGGCTTAACTATAGCTTCGCCTATGGACACACATAAGCGGAATCTATTGTGGTTGCAGTTCATTTCCTAATGCCTAACTCCGCCAATGATAAGGCTAGCAAGTTGTAAAACGATGGCTTAGTAACCGCAAAGAGCTTCACCTCTTATGGCTGAGCCCGAGGGGTAGTTTGCTCTGCAGGACCACCGACATGGGATTGATACGCTTGAGATTGGGGAACTACGGAGATGCTCTCTTAAATTGGCCTTCATCATAGCGTTCAAAAAGAGCGGTGCATGGCACATACATAACTAGTTTTTTAACGCCAACCTTGGAATTGGACTTCGCACACTCCACCCGATATCAAGAGTAGCATGCCTGTCGCCTTCCAAACCGCGTAGCAATTATGTTCTGAAAATACGAACATTAGGAAATTGAATGAAGCTGTTGGTTGAGACAGAAGCACACATGTCCTTTAAGTTCGTTTCCTTCGGAAGGGAGTGGAATTAAAGCTTTAACTGAATTCGGCTATGCCGCTCAGCGGCTTTCTTGTCTAGGGTTTTTTGCTTATTATTCAAATGGCATAGGCCAAATGCATTTCCGCACTTCTTCCACTGCCATGTTTCCTCCTTCTTTGAATTCCCTTTGCTACCTCTTAGAAAATTCTGAAGAGCCCTACAAGGCAAGAAGACACACAGCAACCAATTATTCAGTCTCTTCTTATGGCACTGTTCCTGTTCCTCCATTCTTCTTTCATCGTCTTCTATTATTTTAAAAGTATTTTTCATTCTGCTGTATATATGTAGAAACAGAATAAATAAAGGACACCGTTGCTCAGTTTCTTTTGGGATGCGCCGCGCATTCTACTTCTACGAGATGTCGTCGAGAGAATTTGAATGCGCGTTTGGCCTACAGACCTGCGGTTGCTACTCTATTAACAAGTCAGTGCTTCATCCTTTCCAGAAATGTCTGGTAGCAATTCACAGGCCCCGGAGGGATGGAAGGATTGGTTGGCCTGGACGCGAAATCCAAACCAAAGACCTGGTACAGTGTGCACGCACAGCCGACAGTATCTCTTCCGACTGCACCACCACGAGCCTTGTAAATACTTATAAAAGTATAAAGTCAATGGAGGACATAAGTCAGTTCCTGCCTGGAATGCATTATGAGTTTCAATGCAATGAGGTTTCTGGAGGCAATTTGGGTGCGTATTTGGCCTAATGGCCCACGACTTGTAGTGGTCAGCTGTTCAGCAAGTCAGTGCTTTGCCTTTTCCAGACAAGTATGGTTTTCGTTAGTTAGCCGACCCGACCAATCGCGATCGAAGGCTTGATTCGTCTAGGTGTAACTCGAATGGTGAACCTCGCTTCAAATGTGCGTATGACAATCGACGTCTGCGAGACCATGCGTACCACTTTGCGTGCCACATTCGTTTGAAATGAGAAATTTTTTAAGCCAAACTGAATACTTTCCACTCTTAATGGGCACAATCTATAGATCGTCAGTCCTCCTTGAATAAGTAACGCATAAATCTAGATACAACCAGACATCGAACTTTAAAGCAATATTATTCCCAAAAAATAAAGCATATATGTGAGACTTTAAAAATTATGGTTACTTTTTGGGGGTAATGAATTTTAAAAATTTTAATTAAGCCTTTGCAAACTCTCCATAAACAATTATTTTATCAGCATTAGGAAGTGGTCTATTTCATTTAGGAAAAGGTTCTTTTGATTTTGAAGATGTTCAATATGTTTTCAAAGGGCGTTAAACTTGCTTTGAGCAGTATCCGTTTTAATTTGAAAGTGTCCAATTTGGCTTGAGAATGGAATACATATGACAGCTAGTGCTTCAGCCTTCCCCTCCATATCTGCTCATCCATGCATTGATGAAAGTGGGCAGTGTATGGCCTTCACCGCCTCTACAACCTCCGAAGTTCGTCCAATCAATGCGATAGATTTAATGATTTATGCCGGAGTCTTCCTTGCTCGTCACAAATTACCGTATGAAATCGAAATCACGCGAATACGTTCGCTAGGGTAGAGGCCTCACGATAATAAACAGAAGCGATACATGCATTACCGGTCGGCTGGGGCGAAGCCTGAGCTGACTCTTGTTTGAATAAATTTTAAAAAACCAATTGATATTTACTGACATGTCAGATGCTAGGTTGGTGGAAAATATTTGTTCATAAAAAACACGATTTTAAGGTTTTATTTTTCTTTAACGGAACGAATCATAGGGGCGGAGACGACGAGGAAAGGCATCGACGGTGTGCCGCAAGTAATCTACGTCGATTTCGTTCCATGCTTTAACCAGATCACCAGATCCTTCACTGACTTCATACTTTTGTGGGAAGTACCGCAAGCCTTCTTCTCCAAAACTTCTCATGTAGAGTAATTCAGAGTATTCAAATCCGGTGTATACAGAGGTCATTCCTCTGCCGAAGTGAGGTCCTTCAAGTTGGCGCGGCATCAGTACTGAACAATCCTCGACTCTGTGTAGGAGTCTTATCCTGCTGGAAGACATACGGCTTACTCTCGAGGTGGGATTCGAGCCAAGAAACCAGTTGCTTCTTTAGGACATCAATACAGATAGTTCTACTGATTTATCTTCACATCTGTATCCACGAATATGAGAGGCGTTTGTGATGAATGCACAGACCATGATACTGGCCGGATGCGCCTCCCTTGCGGCGAGCCTTCCGCCAGAATTAGCACTTTGGAGGTCCTTGAAGAGTATGCAACACTTCTACAAGTCGAATGCACAAAAGTATCAAGACACTTAAGGTCAAAGCATGGAACAAAATCGACGTGGACTACTTGCGGCGCACTGCCGATGCCTTTCCTCGTCCTCTTCGCTTCTGCATTCGCAGCAAAGAAGCCCATATAAAATACAAGTGGTGCTATTCTGTTCGCCTGATCATTCTTGACATTTTGTATATAAACTTGTTAAATTTTATGATGTGTTGTTATTTCTAACGCTTACTTTTAGTGCGTCAATACTTTTTATGCACCTGTAAAATGAAGGTTAAACTGGTCGACTTTGTCTTCTCCTTCTAACTGTGCTTTGCAACTTTTGTTTAGCTGCCTCATACGCAAGTCCAGCTCCATAATCCAACGCAGCTAGAAAAGCTGACACTGGTCTTCTAGCTCTCACATTGAGATAAACGTCGTAGCCATTTTAAATGAAATCTGCAAAGGGAGAGAACAATGCAGCGTTGCTAATAACTCCCTTTTAAGTTTCACAGTGTTTGATGCTTCTAGTCGATTTCTTTGAGAAATCGTTTTCTTCATGTTAAAAATGCATTGTTCTAAAAGGCCACCTTAACTGCAGTTTACGTTTAGCGCGTCAATACTTTTTACGCACCCTGTAGCCTGGCACTGTTATTTATTATTCGAAGTATCTTATTGGTAGTCGGAAGTCAGATGCCTGACACAATCACATGCTAAAGTCGAAGAAAAACTGCAGGCCACATAATGATTTCATAGAAATCCTGCCGGCACTACTGTCACCATCTCAGAACTCAAAAATTACTACGTCTATTGACTGACTCATGTCCGTGTAGTTGCTGATCACTTTCCTCACTTAGTATTACAGCATAGGTACGGCAGTGGTCTCTGTTCAAAGGACAAAAATCGCTCTCCAACAGGAACGATATCATTCAGTGTAACTGAAGGGTGTCAATAGAGAAAATTGCATTATCAGCTCACTGGACGGCATTATCAAATGCATTCGAAATTCCTAAAACACGCCACCAAGTGTGAGGAGCTGCTCTCATTTTCACGCTAGAGGCCTTCAGCGACAGCTTTAGGTTGTGTCCACATTCTATTCGCACTTCTTCCTGAGCATCAGAATTCCTGACATACAAACCGCTCTATCTCTTAGCTAGACGATTTGCAGTCTATTATCTTCGCTTCTAAGTCTCTTATAGTTTTCCTGAACTATTATGCATGATGAGCACGCGGCAGTGCATTCCAAGTTCGTCGTTTTTTCCACGTCTTCCATCCCTCCGGGGTCGTTAAATTGCTGCCAGACTCGCCTGAGAAAGATAAACACTGACGTCCAACGGCTGGTCGCCTCAAGTCATTGTATAGGCCAAGTACGGATTCACTTTGCCTCCACGACATCCAGAAGAAGCTGAACGAATGGCGCATCCTGCGAGAAGGGTGTCTAGCCCCGTCATTTGTCATTTTATAGTGCATCAGAGATAGCTGCCAAGCTCCAGGGTACGCGGCGGGCCTTGCTTAGGATGGAAACGTGGCATTCTTTTAACCAACCGTCTTTTTTCTGATCCACTCCGGAATGTAGCGCTGTAGCGCGCGCACCGAATCGAGATTCCTGGTTCAAGCTCCACCAAGGCTGGCCAAGCCTTCCATTCATCTGGGTATTGTGAATAGCTGCCTGACTTGTCTGTTGTGCAGGTAAATTGCACGAACGAATTGTCTCCGCGAGGTACAACAGAGGTAAAATGCGAGGCGCATTCGACAATGTGATTGAATAAAGTCGAACTTTATCCTTCGCCTTTTATCCTCTGTTGTGCCCCAAAAAGCGGAAGTCTTGAACAACAAAGATCTGGTCTAACTTCGAATATTATTATATTTTGAAGTTTTCAGCTTTTTGTTATTTCTATGAGGAAATCTTTCCCATAATTTTCTTGTCTGCAGAGACTCCTGGTTTCAGTTCTCTCCTCCCTGTCACTGTCCTTGACGTACTGTTTCGCTTTTACATCGTAGTGTCGTAACGATATCCATTTAAGTGTTTGCTTTTCTTTTTCTATTTTGTGCACTTACTGTGCGGTCACGATGGCTGGGTAAACACTCGGTGTCCTCAAGAATTCGTTCATCGGAATCATGAAAACTTCTCGATCTCCTTTCGATGAAACCATCCTATGTTCTACTTTGGTCCGCAGTCCCATTTGTTCGTATCTATCACGTGTCGGCTGTGATTGTCTACGTGATGTGAGTGAAGGTGCATGCACCTAGTCTTTCTGGTTTATGCAAAGAAATGTTGTGATGCAACTCCCTATGAACTTCTTGGTCGAAAATTTATGGCGCACAAGTCACTAGGAGGGCAGAGAAAGGGCAACATTTTGTCTCGGACTTTTCACGGAGATATCATAATGGACTGATTGTGGGCTCTCAAAACAATGCGGCGGACTAGCCGCTTTTCGTTTTCGGTATATCTACCGCTACTATTATGTGTTATGATTTGCCTTCCGTTATTTTCCTGACCGCAGCGCTAGTGCCTCTCTAGAAACTCAGTCGTGCGTCGGAGATTTCAGCCTGTCTGACGACATCTGCACCGTAGAAGCTTACATCACAGGTGACTCTTTGTGGATAAGGATAAGTGATAAAGAACGGCGTTATTCAACCCCTTTTGAGATGCGCCACGCATTCCACTTCTACGGGATGTCGTGGAGGCGACATGAATGCGTATTTGGCCATACAATGACTTGCGGTGGCCAGCCGATGAACAAGTCAGCTCTTAATCCTTCCTACACAAATCTGGTACCAATCCACTGATCCCTGAGGGATGGAAGGCTTGATTGGCCTGGACGGGAAATCTGAACCAAGAACCTGGTACCGGTCAGCCGGCGCCTCCTGCGATTGCGCTACATGCGCCCAGATGTTTCTTGAAGGAAAAGAAATTTTAGGAACCGCTAAGATTTTCTGACAGTTGTTCTAGAAATGTTGGATGGACGCGACAGGACTCGTTCTCACCTACGACGAAACGGTTGAAATAACAGATTAATTCAATATGAACTGCCCTCAAGATCAGATTTAACTATCGTACAAACTCATGGGTTTTTCTTACTTTGGCACAATTTTTTAATAACTCTAGGTTGGGTTTACCAGCGGTTTTGATGCAAACTTAAAACGCAGAAATCTTTTGACAACAAAAATTAACAGTAATAACAGTACGACGACATGTGAATGGATGAAAAGAGCTTTTATGAGACTCCAAATATCTAAAGTTCCCTTTTCGAGGAACTTATATTGTGGTCGCTTCGATGGTCGACGCAAGAATGAAGCTCTTCCATTACAGATTATCCTTGAAGAAAATAAGGAATTGAATACTACCCTCATTTATCCTTTATCTTTTTAACGTTGCTACTCAGTACATACTGTTCTTCCTCATAAATTTTTATTTCATTTCTCTTCCACATTTTATGAGTGATTACTTTAGTACTTACACTTACTTTATTCGTGCACTATGTAGATGGAAATAAATGAAATGATTTTGTTCGTGGACCGCCTTCCACTCAGATCAGCAAAACCCTTCCCTCCCTCTGAGGCGAATGATTTAGCAATTAGTATTTGCTAACTAGCTGATGGTCAGATCAATCTTTTATTTTTTCCAGACTTATCTGGGAATGATAAAACACTGATCTGTCCATCAGCTCGCCACTGCATGTCCTTGTATAAGCAAAAAACCGTCGTTATTCATTACATACGCTACATATTTAACTTCCATGGGATTCAACGACGCGACTTGTTCATTTTACCAGGATATTAATTTGCGGTCAGAGACGCTGTCGCGTGGGCCAAGCTGTACAAAATTAGGTGGGCCGCCACGTAATGCACTTCGCAGACACACGCTGGACGAGAGCCGTTACCGACTGGATTCTGCGGGATGTCAAGGGAACACCAGGACGCCCACCAACGCGTTGGTCGGACTTCTTCGTGAAAGCCCTGAAAGACCGATATGACGCTCTTCGTGTCCCTCGAGCGAGGAGGATTCATTGGATCACTCTGGCACGTGACAGGGACGAATGGAGACGTTGCTGGCTCCCGCTTGAGCAAGTCGATGATTAACGGGACGACAGGTGATACAAGAAGGTGATTAATTTGCGGTGTCCATCCGATGAACAAGTCTTCGATTTGGCCTTCCCAGACAGGTCAATTCAAAAAGGCAGCTGGTACCAATTCACCAACCCCTGAGGGATGGAAGGCGTGATTGACCTGGAAGCGAAACCGGAACCAAGATCCACGATTCGGAGTGCATGCAACGGCCGGCGCCTCCTTAAACTGCGCTACCACGCGCTCATACCTCATAAGGCTATGACGCTCTCATCGCGAGATGAAGAAACTGCGGCTGTGCTTTCGTTGTGGGTGGATAATTAATCCAAATACGCATTCAGGCTGCCTTCACGATATCCAGTAGATGTATTATCGGACTGACAGTTTCCACTATTTTAATGCCCCAAATGTTCCCGCCTTTATTTGAGCATATAATTTCGCATGACTTGATAGGAACTTTGTTAAATCGTTGAAAAATATGTAGTTTATCGTCCTGTCGAAAATAGAAGTTTAAACAGCTTCTTACAAGAGCCAAAATTTCAATGATCATGCCTCATAGTTTTGTGACCATGACTTGAGCCTCGGATACGGTAATACAGGGTTAAGCTGAAATTCGAGTGATTGATTTAGAAGGGATCGTCAAGAATTCTGCGGTGAAGAACTGGCATGAAATATTTTACCCTGACGATAGAAAACCTCTTGTTCAGAGTGAAAACTTGTGCTAATGAGCAAAATTAAAGCCATAGTGATTTTGTATTACATAATTGGACCAAGAGTTTGGTTTGTGGAAAAAGTATGTTACGACAACGGCCTTTGCGTTAGAAGGAAAGAAGTTCGCTTAGTCTTTGTTCTACGATGTTGCGCATCTCCTATGTATTGTAGATGTCATTGGCAGTTTCTGGCTTCACTGTCGTTGAAAAAGGAACGAATATTGTTGCAGAAGGTTAGTTATCTCTTATAAATAGTGAATCACGAACAATAACATGAAATGGTTGCGGACTAGTGGCCCCCCTCGGACCATAGCGAAGCCTCTAATCGTAAATCCGTCTCGAAAGATAATTTTTGGTGTCAGTGATTCGTCGATGGTGTGTCTAAAAAAGAAATGCAGGGGTAAGCTGGAAAATTAGCACAGTATTGTTCAAGAGAAAGTGAGGGCAACGTATGAAAATTTGCAGCTAATGTGCTCTGATCATTTAAATGAAATGCTAGCCATTTGAGCAGCAACTCTAAAGAGCACCGCGTAGAAAAGTTTAGGATTTGCACTTGGAAGTTTTTATTACGTTTAATCAAATGATATGCGGTTTTCAGTTAATTTTCCTCCGGGGCATCCTAGAAAGGGGAAGTCACCCTGTGTAGGAGATGTCACAAACGGTTTCCCGAAAGTTCATGAGGTCTAGGTGACCAATGGGTTGATAACTAGAAAGTTACTTCTACTGGCTCTCATCAGCATGCATTTGTCAATTATAAAAGTTCTTACCATAAAAAAGGTTCGCTTTGGCTGAAATTACCATCATTTGAATTTTGAAGCTGAATGGTGCGAAAACCGATCTTTCCGGCATAATAGAATACGTGGTGTGTCCTGCAAAATGCTAGACAAGTGCCGATACTTATCCTTCATTTTGTATTAGATATGTATTTTAGAGTGAAAATGGCTTTTGGAGGTCTTATATGTCATTGTTATAGTGTCTAGAAACTGCATCACCTTACGTGAAAATCATCCCTCTGACATCGTGGGTTCTTGCGTTCAAGGGTTACTAGACGCTAGTAGTAGACGCTCAAAGTTAACTATAGCATGGCTTTAATACTTTAATCTTGACGTCCCGTAACTCCCAAAACTCAATGAAATATTGACCACCTTAATTAGGCGATTGTTGGACGTAGAATAGTAACCAACGCCTTCTTTGAAATTTTTTAAAATGCAGCCGATGAAACGGAAAATTTCTGAAAAGAACTATCGAAACTTCAAGTGTTAGTATTGTGTCAAAACGAGGTTATTATGGTGAACCTTCTTTATTTATGCGTGGCCCAACGTTTCGACGAGATCGTCGTCTTCAGAGGCGATTCGATCCACCAAGAGTGCCGATGCCACTCTGCGTTAGTAAGGTTAGCGAGGACGAATATTATCGAAACTATCTTACTATCTATCTGTTTTTATCGAAACTTCAGTTCGTTTTTCATCTTCGATTGCTCAGACTTAACTTCAGAAATGATGCTAAGCTAAGCAGGGCCTTTAGTCGTTATTAGACGAAGACGTTGTGACCGGCTGTTTCACTATATTGAACTAACTGCATTATTCACCGTCGTGCCTGCTATTGAGGTACGACACATAGGAGAAAGCTGTTTATAGGAGAAACATGGGTAATAACACCTAAGGTGCTATTTAGCGCTAGGGTGAGTGAAAAGATTTCGAAAAAGTGAAATTGAAGGACCCAGTGCAATTCATTTCCTGAAATTTGGGCTGTTTTGAACAATCAACGTGAGAAAGACGAAAAGTTGGAAGCTGAAACAACACTTCATCGTCTCCGAATCTTCCATGAAATTTGAGTTGTTGAATGAAAAACACTGCCTCCCATCTGCGGTACAGAATTGGATCAACGAAAATGGTACCAGGATCGAAGAACAAAAACTTGGCCATTTCCAATCGAAGGAGTTGAAGGACACTCTACGTTTCAACCGGATAGCAGGCATAAGACGGCTGCTCTCCTGGAATTTGGGTGTTCTCACCCATCAAACATTCGTCCCTTTCTCATAGCTACTAAAGCAACACCAATAAAAGGTGATGTGAAGCAGCGCCACACGAGTTGTCCGCTGTGCAAGCTTAATACCAAGTGCACAGCGTTGGAAGCTGCTGAAAACCGCTACCCATTTGAATCGATGGGAACTGTGATGAAAGATGGAACACCTGATTTCAAAGCTCATTGGAGGGACCATGAAGAAGTTCATGTATCAGTGTCGAAAAGATAGGGTTTGCAAAGCGGGAAATGTTTTCCAAAAACAGACAACTCGTTAATGGACTTGCCAACAACATAGGAAGAGCACACCATAGTTGACAGCACGTCAAGGTTTACCGAAAGCGGATCCCATGTCAGGTGTTTGACGAAATCTTATATTTCAATTACCCATATTTGTGATATGACCTAACTCCCATCGCCTACACTTATGACATTGCAGTCCAAGCGAACTATTATGCTCTGGTGCTGGGCGTCAAGGTTGTCCACAGAAGCATCACTCGAAATCTACTTTAACATGCTACTCTACGTGAGAAATGTATGTTATTGACTCTTTTCGCTGGAGATGATCCCCATGAACCGAAATCTTCTGTCGTCCCGAGTGATCCACAAGGAAAGTCCAAACTGCAAATTCCGCCGATTTCGGTGGGTTACTTCCCGTTTGGGGTGGTCGGGTCAGGATCACCGATCACCCTTTGTTATCGGTATAGGTGGTTTCCTGCCGTAATTGCTTAAGTGAACATCGGCATCGTGTTCGCCACGCTAAATAACCCCTGCCCTTAGACGAAGTTTGACCAAAATCGGTGATCCTGACCCGACCACCCTCAGTTATCCAGGAAAAAATCCAAAACCTACCAAAATCGGCGGAATTTTCAAAAATGGACGTCGGATTTGAAATCAGCACACCAACCAATCCCGTTGTTTTAGACGAGGAAATTTGGCCAATTTCGAGAATATCGATTTTGAATGACGTCATTCGCAGGCTTGGCCTACGGCACTCACACTCTCGATGGGAAATTGTCAAAAAATCGATTTTTAGGAAATTGGTCTAGGGTGAAACCCTTCGACAGAGCTTTTCGTGCTGAACAGAAAGGTGTTCTAGCGAGTGTTGAAAACTCAGATATGGACGAGTAAGGGCAGAAGGAACTTCACCGCTTCTCTCCGCCGCTCTAAAATGGCAGCTGGGTCTAGGCAGTTTAGGCAGTTGGGGAGTTATGGGCACTTGATTGCAAAGTACCTCAACTGGTTTGCTTGCCTACGTATTCGCAGGCAAGCAATCTCATCGCGTCTTTCCACAGTGATCGACTGAAATAGGAAAAAACGTGTCATACAGGGCTTACGTTTATGATAGGACATGATTTATGATAGGACAAGTGCTCCGACACGCCTCACCGCGTGTCTCGCATTTATGCGCTTCGCACGACTTTGCAGCATAACTGACGTATGGAAATAGTTTTTGTATAACATAAAATTGGATAACATCTAGGACCTAGTGCGTACTTTATCAAGCCGACTAGTAACGTCATTGGTTTGTGCCGCGAGTACTTCTGTCCCTCAGTTTGCTCCTCCACAACCGTTCTCATGCTCAACAGCTAGTGTTTACAGATATCGTTAACATGTCTTCCGAAGCCAGATTCCTCCTCACTGTTTTCTTCTTACTGGATCTAATTGCTGGTCCACCTTTACTGATCTTCCCTCCCCCTCTTCAGTCCCCCACTTTCCTGGTCTCAACTGCTGTCCCACTTTTTTATTTCCACTATTGGCCCCCTACTGGGCTCTTCTTACTGTTTTCCTTGTCCTGGTCCCTTCTCCAGACTGTTCCTTTCCTTCCTGGTCGCTTTTCTGGTTTATCCTAGAGGTCCCCTTACTGCTCTTCTCCACCACCCCTTAGGGGCCAACCTCCACAGCAGACGTCGGTATCACGATTCAGAATCAGGACGTTTGTTGCGCGATGTAGGGGTCCATCTTCTGGATCCAGAAGCAAAGAGGACCTGTTTTCCGAATCCAGAAGCTCAGAAGCGCGCGCATTTGCCGCTGTGTTGAGGTTGAAGAGGCTACACAGATGGCAGATTTCTTGTTCCCCGTACCTTGGGCTCCCTTCTGGCTTGTTCCCTGTTCTGATCCCACTTTCAGTCCCTTCTTCCTGTCGACTGCTCTCGCCCCCCCCCTTTTTTTTGGTAACTCCCTACTGGTCCCTCCTTATTGCCTAAACTCTTCTTGGTACCATCTCCTGGCCTGCCCCTCCTACACTTACCCCTTTAGTTGTCCTCCTATGCTCATAGCACGAAATCGGCGGCACGGCTTTTGAATCTGGACGCTCAGAAGCGCATGTACATAGCTGCTGTTGTGCTAAACTGTAAAAGGCTGCGCTTCCATGCTGCAGCAACATCCCACGTTTAATAGCAAATTTTCTCCGCGCTGTAGATGATGAGGCGTATCTCACTTAGGTTAGATGACTCGACGGACAAACTCTTTTATATATAGGTGGTGATTTTCGCAACGCTGCAGCTTTGTTCAGTCATAAGCTACGTTGCTATGTTTCCGCGCACCTTTTGAACTTTTTGCCGCCTACAAAATGCACACTGCACTACAGTCGGAAAAGTTCACAGTTGCCAGAGTTATCGCTCTCAGAACACGTCCGCGTGTCCAATTAAGCACAATAACGGTCCATGTTCTCCGCGCCCTTACTCGGCCACATTACAGTCCTTGCTGCTCGCGGTAACACCATTCAATTCACTTCAAAGCTCTATCGAATGATAGCAAACTTGACCAGATTCGAAAATATCGATTTTCTACGACGTCATCGTCCATCTGCCGCCGCCTAAGCGCCCTCGTCTTCGATGTGAAATTGCCAAGAAACCGATTCTTTCAGAATTGATCGAGATTGACATCGTTCTATAGATTGACATCGTTCTATAGAGCTTTTTGAGCTGAACAGAACGGTGCCATTCGGAGTGTCGATAACTCAGATATGGGCGAGTAAGGGCGGAGGAAATTTCACCGCTGCCCTCCTCCGCTCTAAAATGGCAGATGAGGCTAAAGCAGTTTAGGCATCTGGGGAGTTACTAGCATGTCATCGTAAAGTGCTTTCAGTCTCGTGCTGGCCCACGCATTTGCATGCCGTTAGCTCGCTTCCTCTTCCCGCAGTAGGCGACTGAACTCGGAAAAAATCGTGTCACACAAGACTAACCAGCATTTTCGCACCACTGTAACCTTGTCCACTTATAAGTTACGTCGCTATGTTTCAGAGCTCTTCTTGAACGTTCCACTGCCTGCGTAACTCACAAGTTGTAGCCGGAAAGATTCGAACTTCACAAAGTTGTTGCGCTCAGAACACGCCCGCAGGTGGAATTTGCGAGCGGTCGCGCCCACTCGATTGATAGGTTCGATCCTGTATACATTGTGCAAGGCGCACTCTCGAAGGACTCCTGGGGTGACGGAGTACTGAAGACGTACGCCATGCTTGAGAAACTCCGAAAACATGCAAATCCTGGGAAATAAGCTGCCCCAATCACAAACATCCTGCTCCACTTATTCGTTTTGGCCACCTACTGCGAAAATGCTGAGGTCTGGCGAAGTTGTATACACGTATTTGTAGATCTCGAAGAGACGAATCGAGCCGTACCAACCGTTTCTCAAAAGACTAGAGGAGTTGTGAGCATGCAATGATTTTCGACGGTTTGTGACCGACAACTCGTCCGCGACCACCTTTCGTAATGGAGCGCAAGCTTTCAATTTTAATGGCCGGCTTTATATGCAATTTGTACACCAAACGATAGAGCTCGAGCTCCTGAGCTTAAATGTGGATTTTCAAACGAGTGACTCATCAACGAGTTATATCCAGAAGACCAAAAACCGCAAAACCGCAGTTTTTGCGGCGTCTACTCAAAGGACGCGTCCGGTACTGTAACATAGGGTAACGCATGAACGCATTTATACGCTAGGAAAAAGTGGGTGCTGCAAGGATTTTGTTGTGAAGAATTCTCTCTGCATTCTTCTACGCCTTGCCTTCTTACTGGTCCATAAAATGAGTCTCTTGTTTATTTATAATAAACAAGTGCTCCGACACGCTAAACAGCGTGTCTCGCACTTGCACGCTTCGCGCTCTTTGCTGCATCACTAACCTACGGGATGCAGTTCTTGTAAAATTTGAAGTTTACTAAAACCTAGGACCTGCTGCGTACTTTGTCGGCATCAAGCCGTTCTCTACTTCGGTACTTCATCACAGACATTCTCTCCGGACCGTCCAGTAACGCCGAACGCCAGGTTCCCCCTCTCTCGTTTCTTCCTACTGAATCTAATTGCTGGCCCGCTTTACAGGTCTTCCTCCCCCCCCCCCCCCCCCCCCCACCTTCCTGGTCCCAACTTCTGGTCCACTTCTTTGTTTCCACTATTGGCCCCTACTGGTCTGTTCTTGCAGGTTTTCACGTCCTGGTCGCTCCTCCAGGTTTTTCCTTTCCTTCCTGGGCGCTCTCTTGGTCCATCCTGGACCCCCTTACTGTCCTTCTCTACCACCACCTTACGATTAGTGGTCTTCCCATGTAAGGGACCCGCTTTCCGGATCCAGACGCTCTGAAGTTCGCGCAGTTGTCGCTGTGTAAAGCAGGTGGAGGCTTCCTCTACTGATCTCTCCACGCCCGGAGCTGCAGATGGTGAGGCGTAACTCATGTAGGTTAGATAACTTAATCGTCATCGACCGCCAACTCAATTACATAATGGTAGATCCCAGACGTGTCGAAGATAACTATACGACTGCTACCGATGTTGTGGTTGTATCTACATGCCTGACCTCGAATGAAACAACTCTAGACTTAGGAGCAGGCAGGGGTGGTTTCCGTTTTCCCGACCATTCAGCACTCCCCCTAGTCTACGTACAAACTTTGGCCCACCCTGGTTTAGTTGTCATCCTTCCACAGCATTTCCAAGAGCACTGATCACGTACTTGAAGCTGATGACAACGTGCTGAGCGGCAGTTATTGGACACTTCTCCAGGTTTTTAACTCCACAGCGCTGCTGATAACGGAGATGCGAGCAGTCAAATCAGATTAACCCGGGTGCTTCCGAGCAACGAGCCTTTATCTCGACAGTTACTGTGGTGCCACCATGAAGAGAACGTGACAATACATAACGCCTGTGAAAAACAAAAGTCAACAGAGGAACGAGCAGTTCGATAAGGAAGCAGACGTTATGAGAAGCAGAACTCCCGGAGAGAGCTCCACCAGAAACCGTTGGTTGCAGCGTCGGTCAGCCACTAGTGGCCAGGCGGCATCACGTCAGCCGGCTCGCCGCTCCATTGGTCGGACGGTTTTTGAGCGACGGTATCGGAACGCTGGTCTTTTGACGCAGTCCCGTCGGGCGGAACACCCGGCCGACGACGCCATCACGTGCTCGGCGTTTCTTGTGGAACTTCGTCAAGGTTACTTGTGGGGTCGTCGCATTCCACTGCACGATTGCTCCGTCTCGTCGCCCCGACGAATCATCAATTCGTAGCAGGGCACCTGAAGAATACCGTCCAGTCACATCCATTAGGCACTACTGAACGTTCGCTAGAACAGCGCGATCTGTAACCAATTGATCGCTGCGCTTTCCTTGTAGAACCTTTTTGCTCTTTTTATGCGTGTGCACAAGACACCACAATTTTTTATTCAGCTATGCCTTCTCTCCGAATTTCCACCTAGCTCCGTCACGCGTATCGACTTTGAGATCGTTATTACATAGCCGGTGAGCCGGCTTTCCAGTGATGGTGAATTGCTCAAGCTAGAATTCAACGGCTACTTTGAAAAAATTGTTCCCCTGCCAGCAGGTCTGTTTAGGTAATATACAGGGCGTAAAGTAAGCTACTGCCGCAATTTTCAAATCTGATCGTTTTCAGCGCAGAACAATACTTGATCTAGCTATGGCTTCTACTATTGCCATTGATCGGTCTCTATTTGCACGCCAGCCTACCCTTAGCGTGGACTGCTGCTTTCAAATTTATACAGGCATGCCAAAACCCCAGTCTGTCTCATGCCAAAACCTAGTCTGACGAGTCGACCTGTTTCGCGCAAATCTCGCTCAATTCCCATCCCCGAGCAGCCTGGACTCAGTAGTCACGCAATATGAGAAGTACGTCTTCTACCTTAACCCTGCCAAGCAGCGAGTCTGGGTGAGGCCTGGTGACCTGTTACCCATCCTCCGTTCGGCGAGATGTTCACGGCGAGAAGCACCTTCTGAGCTTTTGGGTCTGCGCCATGGACCCATATGCTGGAAGTTGTTTTCCAAAAGCACGACGATGGACTCCAAGGCCATGGAAACGAAGTAGAAGAGATGTACCTCTTGAAGCGAACTTATTCGGTCGCAGCGCTTCAAGAAGATCCTCCTTATCAACAACGCCGCACCCCATCGCCGCACCCCATGGATAAGCTTGCTCAGCTGGGCTACGTTCACAAGCCTCACCCAAAGTATTCACCGGACATCTCTCCATGCGAGTATCACTAGTACATGAGCCTATAGGGCATTATGGTCGGAAGGGGCACAAGGACAGAAGCAGACCTCGACAGACAGCAGACCATAACAAGCAGTGGATCAGCACCAGGCCCCAGCAGTTCTGGAAGGCTGGGATCAGGAAGTTGGCTGATCGATGGCAGCAAGGTCATTGACCTTAATGACAAATACATTCCTCAGCACCGATGAGTTGTAATTGAGTTATAAAGAGATAAAGAAATTTGCTGAATTTGTCTCATTACTTTTGGGCCACCCTAATAGAGGGTCCACGATGGTTAAAAAACTTTTGTTCAAGGAGAATTTGGTATAACTTTCTTTGAAGTTTTTAACTCACTAAATTACATTTGAGCCTTGTTTTAAAGAGCGGGAGGGCGGCCTTGGGCCATGCCTGCGTCCGAAATTTCGCGATTTTTATCCTAATGATAGCAAAATTTATGTTTTGCATGGAGTCACACCAGCAAACCGTGCAACGCAAACAGTTGCAAAAAACAAAAACAAAAATAAAAACACACCTATGACTTTGATGCTGCATGTAAGCAGTACTCTCACTATCAATAAAATAAACATTGTGACTTGTTTTTCGAGTGCATGACGCGATCCAGTTTTAATGCACTACACGACTGCTGCCTCTTTGTCTTTTAAAACAACATTATAATTACTTTTTTTCAAAAAATATTTTTTATAAAATTATTGCACGTCTTACGGCAGGTGACCAAAAAATTTCAAAAAAGAAGTTCTACCAATTTTTTTTTGAACAAAAAATTATTCCAGCCATTTAAGTGATTCTGTGTTTTAACTTGCCTAAAGGACATTTCGGTTTGGAACCGAAAGTGGAAGAGTTCGCTTTGGTTTTAAATGTATTAGGCCACCTTAGAAGAGTGTCCAATTTGGCGTGAAAAGTGTCCAATTTAGTTCAAAAAATGTCCAGTTTGATTTGAAAAGTGTCCAGTTCGACGTGAAAATGGTGCATATACGTAGTAAAAAGATACTCGTTTCTAGACCTGTATGTTAGAGTGCGTAGACGAGAAAGGCATCTGACAATGTTTTTCAGCGACTACTTAAAAATTCCGCGTCTAAATATTTCGCCCAAACCATGTATTGTATATCTACATTCGGAATCTCATCGCTGCTCCAGAGTATACTTCATCTCGCGTTTAATGGCCCTGCGGGGTATGCCTTCTTAAGGATAGCTTGTTAGCCTTCTCGGACGAAACATGAATGCAGCTCGGGGATTATTTCTAATGACAGCGGCATCGTGTGCAAAGATTAATGAGCGCGCTTCCTGCACTGAAATCGGAGAACTGCACTCTCGTCTCCTTCACTTTTCCTCATATACGAGCTGTTTCTTTTATTTGAATTCGGTCGATGAGAAATGCTTGACGTCGCGACAATACTGTGCTTGCGGTGCATGGTGACTTACTCAGCCAGATGGTCGCTCACATATCATTATCTGGCAACGCAAAACAGAATGAAAGTTTACGTTTCTGAATTGGAAAGATGTCCAAGAAATAAATTCGGAGTGTTGGAAAAGTTGTTTTAAAAAATTGTTTGAATGGTCATTGAAATTCTTATCCGTTTGCCTGCAGCGAGGATCTGCAGCTTACCTTCGAGAATAAGGATGCGCATGTTGCACTTCATGTTTAAGCATCTCCGTGTAAACAGTATTTACACTATCATTTAGATAAACGTAACAAACGTATTGTTCGAGTACACGGCACAATCCGTTTTGAGACGCTGAAAAAAATTTTCGTTTTCGAACTTTGAAGAGAGTACGAATACTTTACGCTGGGTTGCTTGCGGAATTTCCTTACATGCTCTTTCAAGTTTTGATATCAGACCATGAATCGTAGTGTGCCTTTTGGCGCAGGCTTTTTTCCCTAGAAAGATAAACACAGTAGTCCATAAGCTTAGAAGATTCCTCGCGCGTCACCCCTGAGTCATTTTGGGCTTGTGAGCGTGTGCTTCGTCCAGCAGAAATGTCCACCTCGAATTTTTAGTGTGTTGCTGAGCTCAGAGAACCAACGTGTTCATCAAAATACCGTCAAGGTAGATATCGGTATTAATCTTGGCTTCTTTTTAAGCAAAAACCAATGAAATCCGTCCTGTGAGAGAAAGTCTAGCCCAAACCGTGAGTGAAACTGCATGACAGTTTCTCTGCACGACGCCTCTCTTCCTCTACGCCTCTTCACCACTTCAGGCAATGGCTACATGTTTTGGCGGTTAAAAGGCCGAAAAAAGCGTAAAATGAATTTCCGTAAGCAACCCTGCGTGCCGCCGTTGAGCCTTACCGTCTCAAAGATGGCATTACTGCTGAGGGAGGTTGCATTGGACGATATTCACTTTGCTTGTTAAACAGACTGTTTGTAAATAGTAGAAGAAATTTCTTGTTTCCTGAACAATTACGCGTGAGTAATTCGCTTTTTATTGAGTGGCCATATTTATGGCGCACCTCTGTATGTATGTTAAAATATATCTATTAGGTTGGTGCATAAGTTCTCGAACATTTGATCCCTCCTGAATTGAAAGCACATTTTCCCGCCGAATTTTTCACATGTATCAAGGCGTAAATGATCAATCGATAGAGAAAGGAAAGCGCTACAAAACCGTTCCTAACATTTACTTCTGCGTTGTTAACGTCAGCTATTATGGCTAAGCAATTCATCCCAACTCAGACGCATATTCGGCACGTCATGTTATTCCTGCATCAATCTGGTCTCAATGCCAACGAATCGTATCGTCGCCTGAAGGATTTTTACAACGAGAGTGCACCTGCTCGAAGTACTGTGTACCAGTGGTTCTCGAAGTTTGCAGTTGGTGAATTCTCCGTTGAAGATAATGAGCGAGAAGGGCGCCCGATGACACTGGATTTGGATGGCCTCCGAAGTAGAGTGGAAGCGAACCCATACCAAACCACTCGCGAACTATCAAGCACTCTTGGTGTTAGTCACCCAATGGTCGTGCGAGGATTGAAGTCGATTGGCAAGGTGCAAAAATTGGGACGCTGGGTACCTCACGACTTGACACAACATGACATGGATCGCAGAGCCGATGTCGCCCTGTCTCTCCTTACCCTCGGACGTACCCACGGATGGCTGGACAACCTTGTCACCGGGGATGAGAAGTGGATACACTACTCTAATTATCACCGGCGTGCACAGTGGGTTGACGCAACTGGAGAGGCAGAGGACGTTCCGAAATCCGACCTTCACGTGAAAAAGGTGATGCTATGCATTTGGTGGAGCGTTCTTGGCGTAGAATACTGAGAGCTGCTGGACGAAGGGATAACAGTGACGGCAGAGGTTTACGTCAACCAACTGAGGAAGTTGAGGGCCCACCTTCAAACCACACGAGGAGAGCAAGTAAAGGTGTATTTTCAACACGACAACGCTAGACCGCATGTTGCTAGAGCGACGGCAGCTGAGTTGGCGGACTGCGGATGGACCGTTCTTCCACATCCACCTTATTCACCAGATCTCGCTCCTTCTGATTGTCATTTGTTTTCAAGCCTTCAACGCTATTTGGACGGCCAGCAATTTAGGAACCGAAAGGATGTCAAGGAGGCACTGCTCACATTTTTCGAAGCACAACCGGCCACGTTTTGGAGAAAAGACTTCCATGACTTACTGACTGACTCAGCACGTTGGCGAAAGACAGTTGATGTAAAGGGTGGTTACTTCAAATGATTTGATATTGTTGTTACAGGATGTTTTGTTACGATCAAAACTCTTGCGCCAGGCGGGACTCGAACCCGCATCTTCTGCTTTCCGGGCAGCGATGTTCGCCTTACACCACCAGCGCTGTTTGACCGCACGTAACATCCGCGATATCCTCGGCCCATCCCCGTATCACGGGTGGGTGCTGACGGACCTCGAGGATATCGCGGATGTTACGTGCGGTCAAACAGCGCTGGTGGTGTAAGGCGAACATCGCTGCCCGGAAAGCAGAAGATGCGGGTTCGAGTCCCGCCTGGCGCAAGAGTTTTGATCGTAACAAAACATCCTGTAACAACATATAGCCTCTATATCAGCCGCTCCAGGCTTAAACGAATGTGTTCAAGCATTGATTTGATATTGCTGTTCGTATGTTGTGATAATAAATATTTCATGCCCCAAATGTCCGAGAACTTATGCACCAACCTAATATATATCTATACAGTGACTTCAGTGACTAATACCATTTCCGATTATACCGTGGATGACCCAGAACAACATCAGATTATAAGAAATAATAGACAAGTGAATAAATAAATAGGATCTACTGTATGTGTGATTACAGTGGGCTATTTCGGTGTGCAAGTCTCGTCCGGCATAAAGTAGACGCTATATGGTGAGCTTATCCTAGTGAAGGCGAGGTTCCATGTAATGCATTGAGGCTTATCCAAGCGCAGTGGATTGCGTCCTGCTTTATCTTCTTAACTGCCATTAAAGAGCAGATTTTACGCTGGGGTTCTTTCCACACATCTGGCCGAACCCCGATAACTGCCCGCTAATCTTCAGAGGCGCCAAGCACCGTAGCTGAGCTGTTTTCCTTCCTTCTTTCATGGCTGTCACGTGGTGTTTGCGTGCTGGTTGTATGCAGCTGTGAGGAGGGCGTTCAATGGACCCACCAAGCTTTACGAATACCAGTAGATCCGTGTTCTTCGGGAGCCTGCACTATGCGTGAGAATCCTACATCAAGACTCTATCCTTTAGACGAACACAGCTCGTCGTGAGGTGCGGTTGGCGTGCCGCTGTTGAGCACTGGTTTCTATGCGTTAATCGGACCGTTTACTTAGCGGATTGTGCCACCGCAGTACGATAGATATGTTTGCTTTGAAGGTGAAATCGCTCCTCCGCCATCGTGTCGTCTCGTAGTGCACTCCTTGCGCAATGCGCTTTGCCTGCCTACTGCGCTCTGTTCCAGGCGTTGAAAAGAGGACATCATCAGCTTTCCCCTTTTTTACTGCTGTCCAGCCTGCTGCTCGCTCTCTATGTGGGGCTGTGAAGGTGCTCATCTTCCAGCAGCCCTTTTTGATGCATTTTCAAAGTCTGCCTCTAATATCGCCATTATAATCAGTATAATCTATGACTAATCTTGCATCTGTCTAGCGCTGCTCTATCGAGGAAAGTTCAAAATTTCGCACTCTGTGGCGGCGCCCACTTTTCAAATGAGGGAACGCTGACTGTGGAGCGAGACCATCGTTTTGGAAGAAAAGTTTGAATGAAGTAAGGAGGGTGGCCGAGTCAAGTCACAGCAGCTTCAAATCACCTGAGGTAGCAACACCTCCCAGCTGACGCGTTCATGTCAACAGTTCGCCCAGCTCTCCTATGTTGCTCGGTAGTCTGTGGTAATGACAGTGCTTAAAGGGCGGCATTAATCCATCACTTTTTGGATGCGCCACTCATTCTACTTCTACAGGGTCTCGTGGAGCCAATTTCACTACGGATTTTTTCTTACTTATGGGCGAGTGGGGCGCATAGCGGAGTAGCTCGCGTTCTCCCACTACCAGGTTCTTGGTTCGGAGATTCCGACCAGGCCAACCAAGCCATCTCTCTAGTGCCGGCGAATTGGGTACCATATGTATTTGTTTGGGGAGGCAGTTTTTGTCTTCAAGTTCTCTTAAGCATGTTCGATTCCAATCTATTAGCTTGCTCAGTGAATTTGTGAATTAACCATTTCAGCAATAGATCACAAAGCAACACAAGTGATCCTTCGAGAGTGACCTAGAAGTTTAGCTTGATTCGATGAGACTAGTGCTTCTCCGAAATTTCAACAGACCTTTTTTTGCAGATGATGCTTCTTATAATACAGGAATACGCTTTTGAGAAGATGTTCATTCTTTCTGCGGTAAAGGACGGCGTTACTCAATCCCTTTTGGGATGCGCCACGCATTCTTCTTGTACGGGATGGCGTCTGCCTATCGTTGAGGCGATGTGAATGCGTATTTGGCCATACAATGACTTTCGGGGCGAGCCTATGAACAAGTCAGCGTCTAATCCTTCCTAGACAAGTCTGGTACCAACTAACTGATCCCTGAGGAAAGCTTGGTTGGCCTGCGTGGGAAATCCGAACCAGGAGCCTGGCATCGGATGCACGCGACAGTCAGCACTTCCTTCGACCGCGCTACACGCGGCTTTTTTTGCAATAAAGGAAAAATTAGAGATCGCCGTTGGCAAAGCATTTGCCGGCGCGCTAGAGTACACATTAAGTGGACCTCTCTCTTTTTCCTGTTCCTAAATGTTTCTAAGGTACATTTTGACACCTAGAACATTAGGCCTCGTGCATACTTCCCGTCGCCGCGATTGAATCGCGGCGATGAGTTTTGCAGAGCGACGCGAAAGAATTTGAATTTCTCTGTGCTCGTCGCATCGCCCATCGCTCTGCAAGGGAGCGCGACGGCGATCCGTCCAGGATCAACGCTAAACACCGCGCGCGGCGCGAAAAAGTATGCCATGCCCGCGATGGGCGCGGGAAGCCATCGCGCATGCCGACCGCCACTGTTGCGGTGGCCGCGGCGAGGTTTTCTTTGACTATTCGGCCGCGTGCGGCGGAATGGCCATGAACTGAGCGCCGCGATGGCATCGCGGCGACGGAAGTATGCCCCCGGCCTTACGCTACGCTACGGGCACATCACTGGAGCTTTCTTTTCATCTATGTTGTTAAACGTTGGCTACTCTTTGGAAGGTCTTCTATTACTCTAGGAAGTTGAACCGCTAGTTCAATGCCTCATGTCAGTACGTAGAGTGATTAGATTGTCCCTTCTCAATGTAGCGCCTAGATCGACCTTACGACTTCAGACTCTGCGTTTCCACGATTCAAAGCCATAAAGCTTCGCGACAAGAAAATTGAGCGTTTCGTTAGTCACTGAAAATGGGTTGTCTTCGTCACATGGAGTATCAGACCATTACATTGCATTTAAAACTGCATTTGTTCTTACATAATGGTTCTAAAGTACGCTTCGCGTAATAAAATAATCTCAACAAGAGGAAGAACATTCTACGCAGTAAAGCGTGGCGAGTCCCACTCAGCCGTAATGTAGAAAGTGTGGTGCATACAAATAGAGAATGGTTAACGCCGTTCTTCATCCTTTACTTGCACCAAACCATAGAAAGAAGATTAATGGTTAATATTCTTCCGTTTAGAAGAGGATTGCTATTTGAATTATGCGATTTTCGGAAGACAACTGATATTCGTCTCATCCTCGTTAAGGCCCAGCTCTACAGAAATGTCATGTTGAAGGACTTTCAAAAGTTCAATACTTCCATCCCCACATCTGCGAATTATTTTTCTTCTTTACATGACGCGTTATCCTTTCTACTTTCCTTTGCAGAAGAGGTGTACAGACACATAAAGACCGCATTCCAGATCTGAAGGCTCGTTCGAAGTACCTTCTTCTGAGAGGCACGCTTCACCACTCGATAACCTACGCTGCCTTGGTGCTGAAGAACACACATGCTGCCAAAAGAAGCTTGTGCTTCTATTGCTTTGAAAACATTCCTCGGTGGAAGATCCTCATCTTCTTTCAGTCGGAACGCTTTGTGCAGGGCATTTTAAGGAATTCAGTGTAACTGAGTCACAATCTGAAGCCGTAAAGAGGTCTATAAAAAAGACATTGGATCAGTGGTTTATGTAGTTGTGGGAAACTGTTTTCTGGTTAGCTAATCCTAGAAACTCAGATGAAAACTAAACCAAAATAGTTAAAATAAAGAGTCCACCAACAAACCGTGGCACAATACTTATGGCGTGCCGAGGTGCTGCAATGGCCCCTTCTCTCTCGAGGGGTGCAAGTACAGTACCGGACATGTCTTTTGGTCATTGGCCGAAAAAGCCGCGCCGGCCAACATAGGCCGCTTTGGAGCGTTCCAAAGCGGCCTTTTTGAATAACTTCTTTAGAAATCAAATACTTGTGAAAGTAAACATATATTTGAACTCAGCAGCTCAAGCTCTATCTTTTGGTATATAAATCTCAATAGAGTTGAACAATGCATATAGGCCCGACAGAATCAATCGAGTAGGCGCGGCGCGACAACTTGTAGAGCGGGCGTTTGGGGAGTTTTATCGGAAATTTCTAGCCGTCCTGATCAGAAATTGCTCTAAGACTGTCCAGATTGCATTTGGAGTGCGTCGGGAACAATGCATACAGAATTGGACCTACAAATCGTGTGGGCGCGACAACTTGTAGAGCGGGCGTTTGGGGAGTTTTATCGGAAATTCCCAGCCGTCTCAATCAGAAGTTGCTCTAAGACTGTCCAGATTGCATTTGGAGTGCGCCGTGAACAATGCATACAGAATTGCACCTACCAATCGAGTGGGCGCGACAGCTCGCAAATTGCATGCGCGAACGTGTTCGGAGCGGAACAACTTTGTGGAGATCGAATCGTTCAGGCTGCCGCTAGTGGATTTTGTAGGCAGTAGAATGCATTTGTAGTCCCCAAAAATACACCACACCGGGGTAGCTTCTAAACGGGCGAAATTATTGCGGTGCGAAAATGCAGGTTAGCCTTGTGTGACACGATTTTTTCCAAATTCAGTCGACCACTGTGGGAAGACGTGACGGTCTGGGAATGCGTAAGCGAGCAAATCAGTTAAGGTACTTTGCGAAGAAGTGCCCAGAGCTCCCCAGCTTCCTAACCCGCCTCGCTCCCGGCAGCCATTTTAGAGCGGCGGAGGGTAGGGTTGAAGTTTCTTCCGCCCTTACTCGCCCACATTTGAGTTTTTGACAGTTTTAATGGAACCGCTCTGTTCAGCTCGGAAAGCTCTTCCGAACGGTGTCACTCTCAATCAATTCCGAAAACATCGATTTTTTGACAATATCGAGGACGTGGGCGCCCTAGGCCGAGCTGCGCAGACGATGACGTCATCTATAACCGGCATTTTCAAAATTGGCCAAATTTCCTCGTGCAAACTTCGTCCAAAATAAAATCGTCCAGGCGTTATTTGGGGGGGCTGATTACGAATCCGACTTCCGTTTTTGAAAATTCCGTCGACTTCAGCAGGTTACTTCCCGTTTGTGGATGGCTGGGTCAGGATCACCGATCACCCTCAGTTATCAGTATGAGCGGCCTCCTGCAATAATCGTCCAAATGTACTTCAGCATCGTGTTGGGCAACCCGAATAAGTCTCCGACCCTACACGAATTTTGAGCAAAATCGATGATCCTGACCCGACCACCCTCAGTTATTCAGAAAAAATCCAAAACCTACCGAAGTCGACGGAGTTTTCAAAAACGGACGTCGGATTCGTAATCAACGCTCCAAATAACGCCTAGACGATTTTGGACGAAGTTGGCACGAGGAAATTTGGCCAATTTCGAAAATACCGGTTATCGATTACATCATCGTCCGCGCACCTTTGCCTAGGGCGTCCACGTCCTCGATATTGTCAAAAAATCGATTTTTTTGAAATTGGTCGACAGTGACACCATTCGATAGAGCTTTTCTTTATAAACAAAACGGTGTTACCGGGAGTGTCGGAAACCCAAACATGGGCGAGTAAGAGGGCAGGAAACTTCAATCGCTAAGTCCGCCGCCCTAAAACGGCAGATGGGGCTAAGGCAGTTTAGGCAGCTGAGAAGTTCTCTGCCCGTCACCGTAAAGTACCTAAAGTGCTCTGTTCGCATACGCATTTTGAGGCCGTTAGCTCGCGGCGTCTTCTCGCAGTGGTCCAACGAAATCGGAGAAAAATGCGTCACGCAAGCCTCACCTGCATATTCGCGCCACTGTTACTTCGTCCATTCACAAGCTGTATCGCAGTTTTTTGCCACACTACTAGAACGTTTTACTGGCTACAAAAACTACAAGTTGCAGCTAGATCGATTCGATCCCGACAGAGTTACTGCGCTCCGAACACGCCCTTGCGTCCTATTTGGCACAACAACGGTCGATGTTCTCCGCGCTCTTATTCGCCCAGATCACAGTTCTCGATACTCCTAGTAACATTATTGAAATCAGCAGAAAAAGTTCTATCGAATCGTATCAAGCATGGCCACTTTCGAAAACATCGATTTTCGATGACGTCATCATCCGTCTGCCACGGCCTGGAGCGGTCTCGTCCTCGATGCGAAACTGTCAAAGAATCGATGTTTCCAAAATCGGCCGAAATTGCCACCATTCGATAGCGCTTTGTACGTTGAACAGAACAGTACCATTGCGAGTGTCGAAAACTGAAATCTGGGGGTGCGAGAACTCAAGTAACTCTAGCCGCTATCTTCTGCCACTCTAAATTGGCAGATGGAGCTAAGGCACTTCACGAAGCTATGGAGTTGTTAGCATGTCGTCGTAAAGTACATTAACTCTTCTGCTCACCTACGCGTTTTTAGTTCGTTAGATCTCCGCGTCTTCCTGCAAAGGTCGACTGTTCCGAAAAAATCGTGTCACACAAGGCTAACCTGCATATTCGTGCCCCTGTAACTTTACCTAATCATAAGCTACACCGTTCCACTTTAAGGTACTACTACATCGTTTCACTGCCTATAAGACCTACGAGCTAAAGCCGAAACGATTCGGAATTGACAGAGTTATTGCGCTCCGAACTCGGCCGCGCGGGCAATTGAAGCAAAAGCGAAATGAAGCGGTCGCTCCCACTCGATTGATAGGTGCGATCCTACATGCATTGTGCACGGCGCACAACAAAGGATCGCTGGACAGTCTTAGAGCAATTCCTAAGTTGGACGGCTGCAAATTTGTGATAAAGCTCTCCAAACGCTCACTCTTCAAGCTGTCGCTCGATCGCTCTACAGGTTGTCGCAACGAGTCGATTGATTCTGTCGGGCCTATATGCATTGCTCAACTCTACTGAGATTTATATAACAAAAGATAGAGCTCGAGCTGGTGAGTTCAAATATATGTTTATTTTCGCAAGTACTCGATTTCTAAAGAAGTTATTTGAAAAGGCCGCTTTGGAGCGTTCCAAAGCGGCCTATGTTGGCCGGCGCGGCTTTTTCGGCCAATGACCAAAAGACATGTCCGGTACTGTAGTGTGTGAATGTTCGTTCAGTGCCTTCGCGAGGAAGTCCGAATAAAGCGACGGCGGGCATCTTGGTGTTCTCTTGACATCCTTCGGAATCCAGTCGGTGACGGCTTTCTTTTTGGACATCGACGAAATGCTCTTCGTGGCCGGCTCACCTAATCTTCGAAGTCGAAGTGAATACGAAATCTAATGAAATAGCTTGCATGTCGATTTTTTGAATGTGGCAACACAAACATTTTTTCTGTTTTTTTAGAGACATTAGTATCTCCGTCTTCAAAAAAATCACCTGAAAGTAGCATTAGCGTTCGTCAAAGGGGGAGGGCGAAGAGGACTCGATAATTTGTTGACATTTTTCGGATTTTCTTTTACGGGGGACTAGTCGATCGAGTACTATGCGCATCCCACCAGCTCCATTGTAAAAACTTTGGGGAAATAAGAATGGGTATCGGGCTACCTAACTGTTTGCGAGAAGAATAGGATCGGACTTCGCTCCCGCCTAGAGAATTTTGCTTTGCCACTCTCAATTTTCGTGCTGAAATATCCTAGCCAGACCGGATATAACCTCATTTTTCGCCGGGCATTCCTTGCTTGTCCAATCTTCTCACCACTTCATCACGTGATTGTGGAGCCGTATGGTGGCAGGCTCGATGGGATGGAGTTTGTCGACGCTCCACCACGCGGTCGTCGTCCTTTTCTTTAAAAAAACGAAAGGAAGCGCAGCGTCTCTCAGCCTCTCGTCATCCATCTGCACCAGTCGCCTGTCTGGCCGACCGTCTGGCTGCGGCGCAGCGCCGCCACACATTCAGCTTGGCGCTCTGCAGCTCCGCAGACCGTCGTTATGTAGTGCAACGCCAATCACACTCGTCTGAATAAACACATCTGCGACGGTTTCGAAGCATCGATCTCTGAGCAGCTCTTCTGCTCTGCACTTGTCTGGCTTTTTGAACTCTTGCTTTTTATGTTGGTCTGCTTTACTTTACTGCTCAGAAGAAATTATGCCAACATTCTTCGAGAAAACCGCATTGTATTTATTAAACAATTTTGTGTTTTTTACACAAAAGATCAACCAGGAAAATTTCCTGTGAATGAGGCTATTTTCCTCTGTACCTAACATCAAGATATAAAAAATTCCTGGAGCGAAATGTGTATTTTTGGAAAGCCCACTCTGAAAGACTAAAAATTTTCTTGACTCTTGGAGTGTTCAAACTGGCGACTCCGAGAATTTTTTGACGAATTCTAATAGAAACCATATCAGTTACAGTAAATCGAGGAATCCAATCCGCATTGAAAAAAGATTTGTCTGAAAAACTTTAGTACATACTGTTGTGACATGACACAATCCAAAGATGAAAGTCGAAGTCTTCAAACTTTGTCGGGTCGAAATCCTACTAATATAAAAGCGTTAGTCCCTCTGTCCGTGTGTGTGTGTGTCACAAACCTGTGTAAGCCTGTGAAACGTGTCGAACATGTCAAGGTAACCCGAGCGTACATGTAAAACCTGTTAAGGGTATTATCACGTGCAATCGATGAAAATGGACGAAAATTGTCTGATTCAAAAAAGAAGGTTGAGGGAGTTGATCGGACGACTAATGCCGATCGATATTATCGATTTTTCGCCGCAGTTATTGGTTTTCGCTCAGATTTGTTCCATTGGAGTGGGAGTCATTCGATTTTGATGACCGATAGGTCAACTTCACTACAGGTGTAGGTTCAATTAGGCGACCTATATTGATCGATATTATCGATTTTTCGCCGGAGTTGCCGGTTTTCGCTCAGACTGGATCCATTTTGGTGGGGGTCAGGCGACCGTTGCTTCGAAAGAATTACTAATGCTCGTGGGAATTACTCCAATATGATGGCGTTCAGAGAGAAACTGATGCAACCTAACTGTATCGACCTACCGAACAATATCGATTTATTGATTCTTCTGTAGATTGGACGCTAGGGAATGCACATCGCACAAATATAATGGAGCATGAGGTTCACGTCAACCGTAGAGTGTATGTATAGTGTACCTTGCGATATCCTATGTAATAAGAGAGACCGTTTTTTCTTGCTGATGGAGGTCGAGAGGTCGTAAAATCCAGTAAACCAAGTCGTTCTGTTTTTGGAGTTTGGTGGGAAGCTCCAAGAAAACATTTGGCGGCCAAAGGGCCGCTGAACGTCTGGTTGAATTATAACCATTTAAGTAACCCTTGTGGACGAGGAGACAGGGTCAAGCGAAGAGCACGACTCTGGCATTCTTGTATTCCAACGACGTTTCGGAGTTGGAATTGATCTGCAGCATATTTGGGAAGTCTAAATAAAATTTAAGTCGATGTGATTACTTGTCCACAACAGTGTTCGCGGCGATAAGACGCAGTCTTTTGCCTACACCTTTCTGCGCTTCAGAAAATCACGGAACAAGTAAGCGGAATAAGGCTTAGTTGAATTAAGTAGTGCATTCTGAACCATCTTAGGGAATATAAAAATTTCATGAGAGTGGCCAGCACCGTATCATTTTTTTTTAAAATCGCTATTCTTCGATTTCCTCGACGCCCGAGATTCACGCTGCATTCGCTGATTTCATTGGCTTCTAAATGAGCCGAATTTCTCCTCTTATTTGGCACTCAAACAAGGTGCATATGAAGCATTAGATCCTACTTTATTGTTCCTACTTAAGTTCCTACTTTACAAAATCCGCGACACGATTTCAGTTTATACTTTAATAAAACAGGGAAGGCGCAGATAGAGGGGTAAGGGTTTAAGGCTCCAGTCCCTCCAAGCAGGTCAGGCAAAACGTTCTGAGGTCGGTGAATCGCTGCCGAATCTGTCTTGGTGGCAAATCTCTGTTTTCTGAGTTGGTTATCCCAGCTCTTTGCATTGGCCAAACACGGATTCAGGCTACATTATTGATATCCAGCAAAAGTGGAACGCATGGGGCATCCCACAAATTGATTGATTCACGCCGATCCTTATATTTGATTTTCAGTGCAGTGTTTTATTGATTGGGTAAATGTTGTCCAGTTCTTTGAGTCTCTGCGATATCTACTTGCAACGTATATTCGATTTTGATAGGTATTTAAAGAAGATGCGTTAAAGTACAGCGGATCGCCAGAGTGGCCCTATCGTACGTTTATGCAGTTTCCATGCTTTAAAATAGATGAGCTGAAAGGCGCGTTTATATAAAGAATAAAGAATACAGAGGGTGAATGTTATTCGATCTCTTCGGGATGCTAGCATTCTATATCTGTGATAACGTAAACGTACTTGTAAAGCGTACCTTTTTGACGAGTGGGGGCCAGCCGATAGAACAGACAGTTTTCCAACCTCGACAGACAAGGCTAATTCTGAATCACCGCAAAATTCTCATTAATGATGAAATAATTTTTAAAATACTCGTTTCGCAGAGCTCCGACTATGAAAACGCTACCCCTTGCTTTTTTCTAACGGAAATTGGAAGTACGAAAAAACTATTCCCAGTTAGCGCTGAGCTAAGTACAAGCCTCAGGTGGAGTATGGGCCACCTCTTTGTTGCTTTTTGGACAAGCTTAAGCACTACTCCAACGAACCTCCCTCTCCACCTGCACTCGACTCTGCATTGCTACCACCCAATCGTTACGGAATTCACTTGCGATCCAAACTGCCTAACCAAAGAACCAAAAATGCCTCGCGATTGACCACTTCCCGTCTTTAGCGATTGACTGTCATTAAATAACGTTTTCGTCTCATCCATCAAGGGTGTAGTAGGCGTGCACTGAAGTGCATGTGTGCGAAGGGGACCAAATTTCATTGGTGCTTTGCCAAACGACTATTGTCTACGCCCGTGAGTCATTCGCTTCGGCAGCTAGCGATGAGAAACGACCGACTGAACGAGCATTGTCCTCTGATCTGTCCAGTAGCGGACATATACTACACCTATTGTTAGGCTGAGGCAATTGCCTTATGTTTTAAATTGGTGATTACAACTTAACAGCTCCTATGTGCAATTGAATCCATCCTAGTCGAGTGAGGCATACGTTGTTTTATCTCCGTTTCCGCTTCGTTATTTGCCCGAAAGCTCGAGTTGTAGCTCCATGGTAAGAAGACTCCCAGTGAAGAGGCAAATTTATGTGAAAAGTAAGATAACGCCCACTTTAGTGTTATCACTTCCCGAGTATGATAGTAAAAACGCCGCATAACTTACTTCTATAGGTCCTCTTAGGCAGACCGCACGGGAATGCCATACCTTAAAAATGATTCTAATATCTCCTAGCAAATCATTCCTCCTTTAAAGGTTTTTTTAAAGAAATTTGTGATCGATTACTGGAGATTTCTTTGTTTTTTTTTTCGAATCGTTTATCTTGGTGCGTGAGGCATCATCGGGGGAGGTTCCGGCTGTCGCGACCCGACAGCCACTCCTTGGTTCGAATTTCCCCAACAGGCCAACCTGGTCATCCGTCCTTTCGGGGTAAGTGAAATGGGATCAGAATTCTGTGAAGGATAAAATAATGGCTTATTTATCATCTGGCCAACGGAAGTTATAGAATATGCCAAGTACGAATTGAGCTTGCCTTCCCGTAGATGTAGAAGCGTGGCGGATCCCAGAAGATTGAGCAACGCCGTTCTTTATCTTCTATCCTTATCTTTATCATTGCATCTGCTCATAAAGCATAAGTGTAAAGTACAGTGTTAACCAATTCTTTTTGTGATGCGCACGCATTCTGCTTCTACGGGTTGTCGTCGAGGCGATTTGGACGCGTATTTTGCCTAGACAGTGACTTGCCATCTCCAGCAGATCAGTATACTGTCCTCCCCAGGCGAGCCTTAAACTAACCGACCTACCCCGGAGGGAAGGAAGGCTTTGTTGACTTGGGCGGAAAATCCGGCACCTCCTCCCAATGCGCTACCACGAGTCCAATTTTTATACTGGTGTAGGCAATTTGGAGTAGTATAGGTATAGCATACGCATACAAATTGCCTCAACGAGATCACGTACAAAAGTAAAGTACATGGCGCATTCCAAAAAGGATTGATTAACGCTATCCTTTACCCGTTTTTCCACTACTTCCTCGCTACTTACTTCGTTACTTCAACCTCCAGCATAAGTATTTCAACGTTTTCTTATCGTTTGTTCTCTACTTTAGCAGAAAAAAATCAATCCAGTACATTCACATGCATACTTCTACGCCTCGACCTGCATCTGCCTAACCGTTTCGGCATCGGCCGCTGCCAATTCCCACATTTCAATGTCGCTGCATCTCGTTTGCAATTTCTACCTCGTGGGAGCGATACGCTACCGAAGGCGTTTCAATGCATGGCATACACGCTTTTATATATTGAATTCTCACCGGCAGAATTGACCATCACGGGCTGATTTGATTTTCCTCCGAGCCTTTGTCGTTGAACTTCATGTCAAAATTGCTTGCTGCTAGAGATTCTTTTAATGTTACACTCGATGAAAGCACACCTATTTCAACATTAGTGGGAAAGGGGTGGTTCGCTCTGTATGTTCCATAACTGCGGCAAAATTAAAATATCGTTTGCAATTTTATTTCAAACGTTGTTACAAAATACACTTACAAGGAAGGGCTCCCAATTTATGGTGAGATTTTGCGATGTTATTTTGATAAAATGTAGGGCCGTGCGAGCGGACACAGTTAATTTCCGCTGAACGCTTTTTTAAAGACCGGAAAAGGAGGTGTAAAAACGTATGCGCATCAACCTCCATGACACCCGACGAGACGTGCTTCTGTGGCGCAGTCGGTAGGAGTGCTGCCTCATAAAAGCACATCGGTGGGCTTTTGAGTTCGAGCACGCTTATTGCCAGTGTTTTTACACATATTGATTTCATCGTTTGTTATTATTACGCATTCTCATCACAGAAGTCAGTTGTGCAGATACGCATCATCAAAAACTAGCACACATAAAGGCGCAAATAGACAGCCTTGGTTTGTTGTAAGCACTGTTGGTCTAGAACTGACTTCTGTCATCATGAGAAAGTCCAACAACAACAAACTAATATGTGCAAAAATTCTTGGCCGTACGGGGACTCGAACTGAAAAACCCGCCGGTGTTCTACGAGGCGGTACTCCCAACGACTGGTCACCGAGGCGCATCTCGCGAGGTATCATAGGGGTTGACGATTGTTGCGAACACTTTTTACACCTCTTCCTCCGGTCTTTGAAAAGCGTTCAGCAAAAACTATCTGCTTTCTGGACTCTGCTCACACAGTCCTACATCCTGTCAAGCTCACCATGAGTTGTGAACCTTTCCTTGTTAGTAGTTTCCTACCGGGGGAGGCCACCGTGTTCGATCTGCTTCTATAGCGGTGCCTCCATCCCACTGGTCTAGGTCCGACAAAAACGAATCTTTGCAAGTGTTCATATGTAAGCTCGTGTACTGTTTTCATATTCAGTGTTCACAAGCTGCATAGGCTTTCCATGCAGTCAGAACTGATCGGGGAAGGCCTAGGGTGACGGAAACAGTGAATTCTAATCATCTGCTGAAGAACTGCCTGTAAAGGTCATATAAGTAACTCCTTGACTATCATATGACTTCGCTTCGTACGAAGGTGCACTCCCAGAGATGAAATTCGTGGCGCATTCCCCTCTGAATCTTGGCGTTTTTAATACTTCGCTCTACTCCAAACAACTGTAGCATAAAGGTTGAAGGACGTCGTTACTCAATATCTGTCTGAGATTCGACCGAATTCTATGCAAATGCTCCTACGAGATATTGAGGATAGAATTCGAATGTGTGTTTAGCTTCCAATGCTCTGTGTGGGAACCTATGGAGAAGTCAATATCTTCATCTTCTTTCATATGCTAATCTCGTGCCAACTCTCCGACCTCGGAGGGATCGATCACCTTGTTGGCCAGGGCGGGATCCGATTCAGGGACCTTGATTCGCCGTGCACGCAGCAGCCGGCGCCTCTCCCGACTGCGTTACCACGCACCAATGTGTTGGATACTTTGCTCTAACGATAAGTATCACGCACTTTTCATCACATACTTTCTTCAAAAAGGAGTCCTTCTTGGTGGTTTATGATTTACGAAGGAATCCATATGCCTTCTTGATGAATTCTTCAAAATCCGCGTCATTCTCGTGACGAGCGCCTAACATCGCCCATAAAAATCACCGACTGCGGTGAATGCCTTCGACCACATGTGGCGAGAACACGCTTCCAGCTCGAGCGTGTTCGAAGAGACAGAAGATCGCACTTCACGTGGTCGATTCGAAAGCGATTTCCCATTCCGATCGAATGCAATTCAGCAGCAAAGCAGTTAGCCTGAGCTGCGGCTCGCGTCAGCGATGAAGCGATAGGGCATGATCGGCGCGGAAGGAATTCATTCCGCTCATCGCTCTTCGGCCTTGCTCTTCTTCGGTGTGCGGCATAAATGTTTGCACATATTTCCGAACCCATTTTGAATGGTGATCCTGGATACTACAGCGAGAACTATGAGCGTAAAATGTTAGGGGCAGGATCTTTCCGTCACTTTTGGCGAAAGAGAAGCTTTATGAAGAAGTTATCTGTAATATCACAGGAAACATAAGAGATTCTGCTAAGGATCCGGATAAGAAGTACACGAATGATTGTCGTGAAGTTGGTCCTGTGTCCACATAAACCCTTCTTGGTTGGAGTGAGCTGCCAGCTGCACATAAGAGAAGAAGAGTGAAATGACTGAAGATGTTGCCGACGAGGGCCTGTGAAAGAGAACTCTTAAGGACAGTGAACTTCGACGAGGGTGGACCCCCATTCCAGAGTTGCATCGGGGTCTATTCTGCTACGTCGCAATCCAGAGCATTCTTCCGTTGTCTTAAATATGAGGTTAGATGTCGCGCTCAATTTGCCGGATGTACTGCAGAAGTACTCCCCTGGCGCTCGAGTAGTCGTCCTTAACAGTTGACGTGGTCCACGTTCCCGCCGCGTGGCAGCTTCTGGAGCTTCAGAGTTTCAGAGGCAGGTTCAGTCGGAGGTTTGGTACCGTCGAGTGGTCTGCTGTGCTTTCCTGAAAACGCAGAGGAAAAACCCTTCAGTTTTCGGCTTTCGTCGTGCCTGTTTTAGGTCAGTTTCTATACACATTGAGTGCCCGAAGTGCACCTAGGACACTGTTTGAGGTGAACAACTGTACAGCTGAACAACTTCCGATAGACATCTGGCATACCTACGAGTCGCTCCAGCGACTGGTCGCAGCGATAGTGTTGCGCGGGTAGCTTCGAACTGCGTTGCTCCCTCGCAACACTATCGCGGCGACCAGTCGCTGGAGTGACTCGGAGGCATGCCAGGTGCCATACGTAGTTAAGGACCGACTAATTCCGACTTTCTATGAATAGTGGCATATCGAATGAAGGCTATGCCTTGTTTAGGCTCTCACCAAGATCGTTAAACAGACTTTACATCGGGTGATGTTTCGGCGTCTTCGCCTTCTTTGCTCTAGCTCCCTTCAGAATGTCATTCCGTATGATGAATGGCGTTTGGCAGAGTAGTTTCACAAATATTCTGATTTTTCTAGGCTTCGAAGAAGACGAAGACTTCGAAACATCAGCCGAAGTGAAGTCTGTTTAATAATGTTGGTGGACAGTTTAAATAAACACGCTGGAATGAACTACTTTTGCCCATGACTTCAAATTTTTTGTCTGCACCGTACAGCTGCTATTAGCCGTTGAATGGATCTATCGTAGTCGACGCGGAAAGGCGTATCGGTACCATCAAATGATTACTACTGGAGTGAACATCCGAATCCTCAATGCCGTGTGAGATCTTGGACCGGATTCATCAACGACTGACCCTCGGGTATGGGCGGGGGTAAACATACCCATCTTATCTTATCTCTACCCCTTATATCCCATACGCACGGGTTTAATTGTTGATTAATCCGGCCCCTTATGCTGTGCCCTTTACTGTTGTTGCACTGCTAGCGTTTTCCACTTCTTTGGAAATATGCCTATTCTTATGGTGGACCCCTTCTCCCCAGACGGGGATAGCTCACATCCTTGTTCCCATTTTAGGTTCTGGATAAAAAGAATAGTCCTCCGACAGGGCCAAGATTAGGCTAGGTTCAAGTCTGGTACGATGGATAGGGGAGGCCATCCTGAACCTTTTCCATAGCTGGTAGCGTTATCCTGTCCCGAGCAAGCCCAGATGTCCTTCTGCAGTCATTGTATACCATTTTTTCATCAAACTTAAACACTTTTCAAACCAAACTGGACATCTTTCAAATCGAATTGGACACTTTTCAAGTAAAAGTTAGACACCCTTCTAAGCAAGCTTGACGCCCATGGAATCAAACTGAACATTTTCCAAATCAAAAGAAGCGACTTTCGAAATAAACTAAAGGCTCCTCGAGACACTGAAAATAACTGTTGTATATGAAACTTTAAAGTTACTTTCTTTGAATTTTTTTAATAACCTGTCTTAATAAGTGAGCACACTGTTTGAAATTTTATAAAATTGTTATTTCTTAGGGAATAATTCTGCTTTGCGGGTTGTTTTAAACTGAAGGAAGGCATAATTTCTAAAAAAAAGGATAGGAAAAATATAAAAGGGAGATTGCACCGCACTCCCATCCCGAATGTTATGATTTCTCTTTGATTCTTCGAAAAATCTGTTAGTGTAGGATTGCAGATTTGTCAGCGGTACAGTAAAATATTTGTCGAAAACACACATACCTTCACTTTGTTAAGTATGTAAATTGCATTTACTCTATCAATGGAATGAAAGTCGTGACTAGTTATACGAACGCATAGCGGGGTCTTTAATTTGGAAGTGTCGAAAAGCTGGTGCTTCTCTGTACTTTGGAACAAGTTTGAAACCAATGTTTTTCCTTCAAAAATAAAACTTTTATGGAACTTTAAACATTGTTCATTTATTGAGCAATTTAATTTAATAGTTTCGAACGCAGTCATAGTAAAGTCCCGGATCTATCCAAGCCGAGAGGGAACAAGGGTAAGTTGTCACTCGCGTGCCTCACATGAATTTAAATGAAAGCACTAGCACCATGAGATCACAGTTGAAGCTTTCGCAGGAACTCAAGCAAGGCATTGGAGTGGCAGATCACTATATGCTCCATTAGTTTTTTTTTAAATTATTGTTGCCGTCACGGAGAAATTACAATGTAATCTGGAAGACGTTTAACGATGGAGATTTGGAAGATCTTCGCTTTTGTTTAAAAATACAGGGTGTCTAAAAAATGTATACACCATTTGAAATGTGATAACTTTGTTTACACTAAAGGCACTGAGGAAGTTAATAGCTCATATGTAAGCTTAGAAAAACAGAAAAATCATGACATATGAGCGGCATGGAATGCGCGATATACTCGCCTGAAAGTTAGCATTTTACACTCGAATGATTGTGTTTCGCTTGAAAATTTTTGACAATTTCTTCACAAAGCGGCCATTTTGATGGGTTTTTGCTTCCCTTAAGGTTCAAAACTTAAAACACACTATGGCTTGCGGAAAATGCAGGCACTACAATACCGCTCAAATTCTTTGCAAAAAAGACGCTTTGCGACGGATTAATCCGTCACAAAGCGTCGCATTGCCATAACTCTTCTCAAAGTTATTTGTTTAAAATCTAATTAACACCATTAGAAGCCCCGTCTCATTTTCTATCCAGCGATCTAAACATCATCTAAAACGATTGCGCAATGACCTAATTATGAAGCTTTTGCTTCCTCGGCTCCTTTAATTGATTTACGACCCCTCCGTGATCCCCAGTGGCATGTCCTAAAGGTTTTCGTTGAAGAGGTTCATCGAAAATCAGAAATCCTCTATTGTTTCAGCAGATCTTATTTGTTACGCATCAAGTGTTATTGTGGTACTAAATAGTGCCAAGTTTGAATAACATATGGCCGATTTGGATAAGCACAAACGCGCGGAAACCTAAGATTCAGTTAAGAATTACCCAACTAGTAGCCTGTTACAGAAGACAGTATTCTATTACTTTATTGTGAACGGTGGTCTTTATAAAACGTGTAAAATGGCTTTGAGAAATGGACAGAAATGAATAGATTTTATTTTTCCCAACAAGGGATTGGTCCAATCTCAATATGCGGCGTAGGATTACTCCTATCTTTGAACTTCGGTTGCCCGTGTATAGGATAAGTACGAAAGCCGTGTTTTTTGTGCTCTAAAGTAGACCACAAGCACATTCCAATCTAAGAAGAACGAAGAGATTCTGGCCGTTCAAAGTAGATTTCTATGCGGCCAAAGTTTGACGAAAACAACAAAACATTTTGTTTCAGTCGCTTACCTCTTTATGGATGAGTTTATTCGAAAAATCAACTGGACAGCATTTCTCAGCTCGTTGCGAGCTTTCCACAGATGTAATATTGTCCGCATTCAAACTGAAAACCATTTTCACCTCTTCGGCCGCCGAAACAAGATTGGGGCTGCTCTTCGGCCCGAGTGCGGACACGGCGCCGGGCCACTCGCTGCCCTTGCGACCTCCCGCGGCACTCCACAGGAAGTGCGAATACTGTACATAGGCGATACACGACATGTGGAGTGCCGCGGGAGGTCGCAAGGGCAGCGAGCGGCCCGACGCCGTGTCCGTACTCGGGCCGAAGCGCAGCCCCAAACTTGTTTCGGCGACCGAAGAGGTGAAAATGGTTTTCAGTTTGAATGCGGACAATATTACATCTGTGTAAAGCTCGCAACGAGCTGGGAAATGCTATCCAGTTTATTTTTTCGAAGAAACTCAGCCATAAAGGGGTAAGCGACTAAGACAAAATTTTCTGTTGTTTTCGTCAAACTTTGGCCGCATAGAAATCTACTTTGAACGGCCAGAATCTCTTCGTTCTTCTTAGATTGGAATGTGCTTGTGGTCTACTTTAGAGCACAAAAACACGGCTTTCGTACTTATCCTATACACGGGCAACCGAAGTTCAAAGATAGGAGAAATCCTACGCCGCATATTGAGATTCGACCAATCCATTGCTGGAAAAAAGAAAATCTAGTCATTTCTGTCTATTTCTCAAAGCCATTTTACACGTTTTATAAAGACCATCGTTCACAATAAAGTAATAGAATACTGTCTTCTGTAACAGGCTACTAGTTGGCTAATTCTTAACTGAATCTTAGGTTTCCGCGCGTTTGCGTTTATCCGAAATCAGGCCTATGCTATTCAAACTTGGCACTATTTAGTACCACAATGACACTTGATGCGTAACAAATACAGATTTGCTGAAACAATAGAGGATTTCTGAATTTCGATTAATCTCGTCAACGAAAAGCCTTAAGGACATGCCACTGGGGATCACGGAGGGGTCGTAAGTCAATTAGCGGAGCCAAGGAGGCAAAAGCTTCATAACTAGGTCACTGTGCAATCGTCTTAGATTTTGTTTAGATCGTTGGATTGAAAATGAGACGGGGCTTCTAATGGTGTTAATTAGATTTTAAACAAATAACTTTGAGAAGAGTTATGGCAATGCGACGCTTTGTGACGGATTAATCCGTCGCAAAGCGTCTTTTTTGCAAAGAATTTGAGCGGTATTGTAGTGCCTGCATTTTCCGCAAGCCATAGTGTGTTTTAAGTTTTGAACCTTAAGGGAAGCAAAAACCCATCAAAATGGCCGCTTTGTGAAGAAATTGTCAAAAATTTTCAAGCGAAACACAATCATTCGAGTGTAAAATGCTAACTTTCAGGCGAGTATATCGCGCATTCCATGCCGATCATATGTCAGAATTTTTCAGTTTTTCTAAGCTTACATATGAGCTATTAACTTCCCTAGTGCCTTTACTGCGAGCGAAGTTGTCACATTTCAAACAGTGTATGTACATTTTTGAGACACTGTATTTGAGCTTGGTCATAAGAGTGTCCAATTTGACGTCACAATGGCAAGGATGAATTAATGAAGAGACTAAGCCTTCGACAGTGCGGAGGCTTCGTGATTTGCAGGTCTAGTTAGGTGGATAGGGCAGGGCGCATCCGTATTTTTCTTCATAACTGGTAGCTTCATCCTATTAGGTTGTAACGAAATAAATGGCACTGAACCACTGTAAATTTAAACAGTTAATATCTCGGCTTGTAGGCAAGCTTATTAATTGAAATAAAAAACTTCTGCTTCTACACATCATTGCCAACGTGACATAAGCTTTTTTATCCCAGTAGCATAAAAATCAGAAGTTCTGGAATTGACGAAATCTTCGAAGGCACTTTCGGCCTCCTGTTGGTAATTGAATATTTTCCCCACCAAGAAGTCGCCAAGATGCTTGAAGAAATGGTAGTCTGTTGGGGAGCGGTCGGGAGAAAACGGAGAATGTGGTAGAGTTTCAATGCTCAGCTCATTCAATTTCTGCAACGTCATTCGTGCTACATGGGGGCGAGCATTGTCGTGCAGAAGGAGAACTCGCCTTCGGTTTACCAAGGCCGGCCGGATATCCTTCAACTTTTTCATCATTTCTTCAATTTCCATGTAGTACTTCTCTGCCGAGATGGATTCACCGGGAGGGAGGAAGCTGTGGTGAATAATTCCCAGCGAACACCACAATACTGTCACCATTACTTTCTTTTGGTGCAATTCCGGCTTCGCAAAAACCTTGGGGCTCTCATCGCTGTCCACCCACTGTGCCGATCGTCGCCTGTTGTCGTACATTATCCATTACTCGTCACAGGTTACGATGCGATCAAGGAATGGGTCCGTTTCGTTCCGTAGAAGCAGTGCGGACGAGATCTCCTATCGTCGGTTTCTTTGCTCCTCAGACAGCTCGTGAGGCACCCATCTTCCCAGCTTTTTGGTTTTTCCAATTTCCTTCAGATGCCGGGCAGCTGTGTTGTGACTGACGCCAAGAACCTTCGCTATCTCCCTGGTACGTTTGTGTGGATCCTCCTCTACCACATCTCTCAGCTTGTCCTCATCAACATCACAATGCCTCCCACGACCTTCATGTTCCTCCAAGCTCTCGTCTCCATTCCGGAACTTCTGATACCAACGATACGCCGTCCGAATTGTGGAACATCCTTGACCGAATGTGGCGTTGATCTTTTCGTCCGCCTCCTTAGCTGTAGTGCCCAGCTTGAATTCATACAAGTAAATGCCTCGGATTACCCTTTTGTCCATCTGCAAAAAAGTCAATAAAACTCTAAAGTTTTCCCACTTTTACATAGAAAATTTGGTACTCACCGGTAGAGCAAAGTTTGCGCTTCTAAATGATATGCCACATGTTACGGTTTGTTCTTGATCAAACGCGTAAAGACGCGCCAAAAAATGGCGCGAGCCAGTGCCATTTAATTCGTTACAACCTAATACTTCCAGCAAACCAAGGCGTTTTTCTACAGTCATCATATATAGGCTACAGTCCTTCACATCTTCTTTTCAAAAATTTCATAGAGTTTTTAAGGATGTTGTGGAGGAACAGAGTTGACTCCTGGCTCTAGATTTGCAGCTTAGGGTCTCCATACACTCCTACACCCTATCTTTAATAATAGGACAGAGACGCAGAGATCGCCGCAGGCGGCAATACTTGCTGTGTTCAACTTGCCGCTGATCTGCCGCCTGGGCGGCAGGAGTGGTGCCGCCAAAGCGGCAGCGGCAATAACGACTCGAGGCATTTTTGCCTCTGAAGCCGTCGCGCCATGGAAACTGATAATGATGTGATGATGATAATGACAATGAAGCCGCATTGGCGATGGAGTTTTGCCGTCCACGCGACAGTTTTGCTGCCTGCCGTGTGCCGCGTTGCTACAAAAGTGTGCGGTAGCCTTAACCCCTATACCGCAGGTTAGTCGTTGATGAATCCGGCCCTAGAATGCAAACTGATGATGATAATGGTAATGATAATGAAATCGCGTTGGTGGAGTGAGGCGAGGACGAGTGCAGCGCTCCATGTCGTCCCTTCACTACTACGAGGCAGTTTTGCCGCCTAAGCGGCGCATGGCGCGTGCCCCGTCGCCGCAAAATTCTGCGGAGGCCTTTGGATGATTCTCTGTTCCGATATTTGGACCTTGTGCCGACTTCATTTAGTTGATTCGATTACCTCGCCGGTTTTTTCGAACTCTGTCCCGTTTGGGTTTTTGCGTGCGTTTTTACACGTCCGCCATCTGTGCAGCCTCGATCGGACGGGTTGAGTGAATTCCAAGTTCTTATAGGAAAGCGGTCCCGTGTCCGTACATAGTCTACTTGGTTGGGATTTGTGCTGTCCTCCGCTGACGCAGGGCGAGGCTGAGACTGAGCAACGGAAAGAACTCGGTCATGTGCCCAATTTAACTCTGGTGATGGATCACGTCCAGGAGTTCCTTGTAGGCGCACGGCCCTTCCCCTTAAGAACCAGCAGATCAAGTCAGCTGATCGTCAGCTGAGCACCATCCAGTTCCACATGTACGGACCTGTTCCAGTTGGCTTCTGAACTTGTGAACTCTCTGGCCACCGTCGCTTCACGATCGATGAGGAGCAGTGGGTGGTAGCGCTTTTCCCTTTTCGAATGGATACTGATTCTGGATCGGCGGTTGGTGAGGCTCCTACGATCCTCCTTCATCCTTTCGCCATTTGTGGCCGCCATTCCCCCCCCCCCCCCCCATCCGACAATTCTATTCTGTCGCAGATTCTTTTGTGCACCATCTTCTCATTTACCTTCATCTTTCGTCGTTCTCGGGTCCGCGAAGTGCGTACCCCCTTTTAACTAGGACTCCATCTTTTCTGGGTCAAAAAAATTTGAGCGAACACTAATGTGCATCACAAAACGAATGGGTTACTGAATAGCCTTACAATGTTAACTACTGATTTACCTGAAATTCCAATAGTATAAATTCTGTCAGTTGCTTAATTTAATCATAACTGGGCTACAGTGTGCTTATCGGGACAGGTGAACGTGAAAATTCAAGGAAAGGCATACTCAGTTTTCACTGGGCAAAAAATCATTCCAACCTTTTCGGATAGTCCCTTATTCAATACGGACATCACTCGTTTTGGATTGGAAGATGTTGTGCTTGATGTCAAAAGCTTCCCTGCCTAGAGGAGTGTCCAGCTTGATTTGAGAAGTCTCTAATTTGACGTGAAAGTGGAGTACATATATGTGGCCTATTAACATGCGGTACATATCGGACGACGTCCCGCCCTGTGGAGTTTGCCTAACAACTAATGCGCTAGGGTAGTTGAGCATCGACAGCAGTGGCTACCTAGTCATTTCACATACCGCTGACCAGAGATGTGCGGAATTTTCGTTTCCGTGTTCCGATTCCCGAATTCCGGTCTTTTTGTGCTCTTCCGTTCCGTGTTCCGCCCGCTTTTGGACCGAAAGACGGAAACGTTAATAGGCACTGCTCCGCACTTGTTTTCTATTGAACACAACCAGCTTATCAGTTAGAAAGAGTTCTCCTTTATATAACTGTGAGAGAAATACTGTTTGACAACTCTAGTATCAATATTCCTGAAATTGGTTAGGCTACCGAAAAAAAAACAGTCAAATATGGCAGCGACTGGGTGTAGGGCAAAACTAATGTTAGACAAAGTATATGTATGCATTGTATGTTAAGAAAATGCATTCAACGTTTGAATGATCTCAAAGTTCTTGTTCCATTGGTTACAGATAGTTCAAAAAATTTCTAAGCATATAACGCAGTATCATGAAACAAAGGATTCGGTGAAGGTTGTGGCATGCGGTTGTCTGCTCCAAGATTAAATCAGTGTTCCTGGCCAAAGGTGCAAATTTCAACTTTAATTTCGTTAGGTGTGACATTCGTCCATATGGAGTTACGCGATTCATTCTTCAAAGAAGCATCACGAATATCTACCATGAGCTCTTATTTTGATTGACTATGGTGATTTACTGAATTCCGATACAAAACTATTGCTTCGAGAACCATCTTGGAACTGTCCAGCTGTGTCACTTTCATATCGTTTCTAGGCTGGCGCAGGCTGAATATTCCTGTGGAAGTGTGGGCCCATCATAACTAATCAGTCATCGAGTTGTCATCTTAGATCTCAGAATGAATTCTGAGCACTAGTTTTGGCGATTACAATGTAACTGCTAGTGTTGAGTATGCAGTCACCACGTCGTCCATGATGCCACAGGCTGAGAGGAATCTCTTTCCTGGTCGGAAAATGATCTAGGTGGCTACTTCAGTTTTAGATTTCACCGGAGTCAGTTTTTTTAGTGCGGGTCTGAAGTAACCTCAAGTGGTTAAGTCGGTTAAGTCTACCGTTCAAGAAATATCAGCATCAAAAAAAAGTCAGCGAAAAACCCTTCACAGGAACTAGATATGGAAAGACTGCGTGCTGGAAAGAGATAAGACCCTGAATTTATTTCCCTTTTTTCCCCTAGCCATAGTTAAAAGGTTGTCGTAACAATATTATGAACTCATGCTTCGTTGTGTTATAATGCTAATGAGCATTAAACTGTGGAAGATTCTGCTGCTCGCAAAGTACGCAATGGAAACCGCTTCTGACGCCGTTTCAGATGCACTTTTGAAAAAATGGCGAACATGTGTTATTTCCGTTTCCGCGTTGCGTATTCCGGTTTCTGTCATTTTTGAGCGTTTCTGTTCCGTCTTTTGTCTTCCGCTTTTTCCTTAAAATTTTCCGCACATCCCTCGACATACCTGCCGCTGACGCATAATACTTGGAAGACGCAGTTTTGTTCTCTTCTAATAAAACACAGAGTATTTTTCCACCTCCTTAAGTGATTTCCATTCCGTAGGACCATGTACTATTCAACAGCACTAATCTCCTTAAAACTACGTAGTCAAGTGGTACATCGAAAGAAAACTCTTTCGGATGAATTCTCTCCTCACTCGAGATCGCTTTTGGGTCCAACACTGTTCTCAGTGTTCTTTTTAGCGTGTTTGTGCATTCCGTGTGGATAAAGGATAAGGATAAAGGACGGCGTTAGTCAATCCCTTCTGGTATGCGCCAGCGCATTCTACTTCTACGGGATGTCGTGGAGGTGACATGAATGCGTATTTGGCCATACAATGACTTGCGGTGGCCAGCCGATGAACAAGTCAGCGCTTTATCCTTCCCAGACAAGTCTGGTACCAATTCACCGACCCCGGAGGGATGGAAGGCTTGGTTGGCCTGGGCGGGAAATCCGAACCAGGAACCTGGTATCGGGTGCACGCGACAGTCGCGCCTCCTCCGACTGCGCTACACGCGCCCTCTCCGTGTGGAAGCAGATAAAAATAAACAAATAATTAAATAAAAGAGGTAGGGAGAACACTGGCATAGTACATCAGTGCTAGCCGAAGCCTCTTCGCTTTCTGCAGAGCTTGAACTTCTAGTGCAGCCCTTCATCCTTCAGTGTCATGCATGGCTTTCGTCTTCTCGATGCAGCTCGGTTCTCGCCGATTCGCTTCGTTCCACGTTTTATTTAGCTTTCTCTTCCTAGCAGCTTAATCTAGAGCAGCTCGTCGCCTTCCTTAGTTCTGCCTTTCCTTCCTTAGTGGGAGCTGATTTCCGGAGGAGTGGCGTTCTACCCCCCGTCCTTTAAACAGAGGCGTGGCAAATGTCTTCGTCTCCACTATCTCGTAAGGCAGCCACTGGCTCTCGAACAAGCCCAGGGGTTGGGGAGTAGGCGGGCCAGGGGACGAGTGGATAGAACGTTCGACCCCCCTGATTTCCTCCCTGGATCCGACCTACAGCGCACGCCCTTCAGATCCGCACCACTCCCTGTCGTGTCGACGTCATTGCGCTGTGTCTCCGCCCTCAGTGTATTGTTTCGAGCAAATCTCGGAAAATGAGCGATCGGCATGATACCGTCCGTCGTGGTAGCCGGAAACGGGAATAGTTTTTCGTGATTGATCACCTGTCAACGAGCAGTGATCGATAAATCGATAACGAGCAGAGTAGGCGAGATTTCACGCTGAATTCACCTCCTGCTGTGAAGCACGAACAGGCATGCTTGCTGTCTGTGCATGGGTCTTGCACCAGTCTGCCCCTATTTGCAGCGTTTAGGGAACGCTTCTATCTGACCGCACCTTCAACCTTCGTGGCAGAATGATGGCTTCTCCATGGTTGTTCCTTGAACGTGGCCTCAACATTAAAAAGAAACAATCCAGGAGAGGATCCGCTCAACAACAAATTTCTTTATGTCGGATTCAGTTTTATTTTGTTCTTTTTCAATTTCTGCTTTGAAAACGTCAGTGTGATTCAGAATTTTTCGAGACGTGGGAAAGGTCGTTGCTAAGTGTTCATCTCACATAATTACAGAGCGAAATTAAGCCCAAAATATTGGTGTTTCTGCCGACAGTTCATAGGCATGACACTTAAATACATCGAACATTTTCTATTCACTTCGCCTCTTCAGCCGATTATTCTCTCATCTTGCCTTCCTCCTTTTTATTCTTTCACTCTACTCCACGAAATGCTTTTCCTATTTCCTTCCGTTGATTTTCATTCATTGTAAATTTTATTTATTTATTTATTTATTTGTTTGTTTGTTACGTCGCGTGAGACGTGCTCGTACGGGAATGCAACTAAATCAAACATCAATTTGCAGAACAGAGTGGAAACAAAATAAAAACAAGCATTACGATAACAGAGTAAAACCTTAGCTGATCTAGCATGAAGCAGCCTAACCTAAGAAATAACCTAACCTTAGCTCAAACACAAACCAGAGCAACACACAAAAGAACAGAACCATCCTTGGCCTAAAACACTGAAAGAACATCCGACCACTGGTGAACAGAGGTCGGATGTTCTTTTAGTTTAATTTTCCACCATTTTACCTATAGTGCGACTTTTGCTGACTTTAAGGAGCAAATTGAAGAGATTGAAAGCAGAAACCATCTCATTTTATACACACTGATGTTGTTCCGTGCCCCTTTCAAGCTTTTCGCATTTTTTACTCAATTGATAGAGGTTCGTGGAGCCCTTTAATAAGGGACTGCGGATTTTTGCATTCTGCTTAAGCCACCCTTCAGCTTTCAATTGTTTTGCACCATAATTTTTTATTTTGGTTTATAACTGGAATATTATCGAAATCTACCAACGCGATGTCGTGAATTGTGCTATAATCAGTCACGTATCTGTTCATTCACTACAAGAATTGCGATTAAGGATTGATGTTCAGTTTGTGTAATAAAAGACGAAGGCTAAAGGACGGCGCTACACAGTCCCCACTGGGATTCGCCATGCATTCTACTTCTGCGAGACGTCGTGAAGGCGGCTTGAATGCGTGTTTGTCTACAACTCACAACTTTGACTTTTGGTTGCAAACCGATGAACAAGACATATATTAGGTTGCCCCATATGTCTTCGCCGTTTTTTCAACGGTTCACTGCGGATTTCGCCGGTGGTCTCTTGCGTAGCGCTGCATAGCTTTCGAAAGAGAATGATTTGCTCTATCAGAACGTGCATTTCTTTTTTCATCATGAGTTTTGTCAATTGTTAGGTCGTTGAAGTGAAAAGTGAAAAAGTGAAAAAATAGCCATTTGCGCACTTGTTCTCTCCACTTAGGATTGCAGTTTTGGCGCAGCTTTCTATAGCACTTGGAAGACAATGTTCTGTACTACAAGAATATGTGTTGCTCCTATTTTCGCACTTGCCCTTTATTGATTTTTAGATCATCAAATTGGGACGTCCGAAGGAGGATGGTTATTTTTGCCGACAGCTTCTGCTCTGTGGTTGGACTTTTTGGGTTGGTGTTATATGCCATTCGAAAGAGAATGTCTTGCTTTATAAGAATGTTTGTCGCGTTTATTGATTTCTATCGAATATCAACAAAACGCCAAAAAGAGAAAAATCGTCTTCACCAACAACTCCTTCTCCTTCTTCAGTTGCTGATATTCGACAGAAGTCAGCGTGAGCCAGTAAACGCGACACAAATTCTTGCTGAGCAAGACATCCTCTTCCAAACGACGTATAACACCAAACAAAAAAGTCCAACCACAGAACCGGAGTTTTGGTAGAAATTCGGACGGAAAAGTCGGAATTCCCAATTCGATGGCCTAAAAATCAATAAAGGGCAAGTGAGAAAATAGGAACAACACATATTCTTGTAGTACAGCACATTGTCTTCCAAATGCTATAAAAAACTGCGCAAAAAATTACAAACCTAAGCGGAGAGAACAAGTGCGCAAATGGCTACTTTTTCACTTTTTCACTTTTCATTTCAACGACCTAAACATTGACAAAATTCATGACGAAAAAAGAAATATAATACATGTTCTGATAGAGCAAATCATCCTCTTTCGAAAGCTGTGCAGCGCTTTGCAAGTGACCGCCGGCGAAATCTGCAGTAAATCGTTGAAAAAAACGGTGGGGACTTATGGGACAACCTAATATGTTAGATACCCTTTCATTGAAAAGCCCCTCCTCCCTTGAATAGATTATAAGAAACTATGTACCTAACCATAACTATAGTTCCCAAGATTGATATCAAAACGACAATTCTTAGTCATACCTTAGTAGCTAATCTAGGGCGACCAAAATTGCTGGTCACATTGACGGTATGGTGGAGCCGAGCAGCGGCAAGTTGCACTTCCTTCTTCAGCAAAACCGCGTAATTGGGCTTCGTGTTTCTAGTCAAGTAAAAATTATGAAACGCAGGTCGAGTGCACGGCTCAAGCCCACGTTTGAAACAGTGATATTTTCACGTTCTTGCCCTCTAATATGGGTTATAAAACTGAGTCAGCTGACACATCCTCCTTACCGCTCCGCGTAAAAGGTGTTCGGTGTTTTGCATGTTTGAACTAACCTTCGGAGGCGCCTAGAATGATACTGGTCGCATAATCATTGGCTTGGCAGATCATTAGCGGTATAACTGCCCGTTTAGTTCTCCTAAAAAATATTTGTAGGTCGTTCAATAATCTCTAAGCCCGACGTTCTTGAAACCTGGGCATCTTGGGAGTAAATTCTTTTCAATCCTCTTTACCTATCAGGTTTGGTATAAAATCTTTGTTGCGGCCGATGTCTCGACGAACTCGTCTTTCACAAGGCCAGAAAGGAGCTCGAATGTATTTGACTGTGTGAAATTCACTGGGTCAAAAACATCCACCTCTTTACCAGCAACAACATGCTCTCAGGAGTGCTAGGAAACGTTATCACATCTGTGCGTTCGAACTCACCGTTCCCTCCAGCGCAAATAAACCGGATCAACAGGCCACCATGGAACAAGTGAGACCTACTGGTATGGTATGAGACCTTCTGACAATGTCGGTCGCAATAAAGATTTTATACCAAACTGGTAGGCAAAGAGGATTGAAAAGAATATTCGTGGGAGCGAACTGGCGCATCCTAGAGAGGGATCCCAGCGAAAACTTGCAGCTAAAAAATTATTAGGGTATAGTATTTTTCTACATTACCTGCATATGACTAGAGTTTCACGTCAGGGACATCCGAGTGGCTAATAGGGACAAAGAGCTCTTCACACATTCCACGACGGGCTGCAAAGTGGCAGTTTAATGTTTTCATGCGATAGTCCAGACCATCATGCAGACGGTGATCGATGTTGTTGTTTTGGCCTGAAGAGGAGAAGGATCGAATGCGATCTCTCGGCTCGCGTCATCAGGCGGGGCAGTTCGTCCTCATAAGTTCAGCGTGAGCCGAGAAAAAGAACCCGTTTGTAGGTGGCATTTGTTTGAAAAGTCGTCTCGTCATGACGGATGGCTTTACCGATGCGCGCCCGCCGCCGTCGACGAGCCGCGAGTCTGTCAGCCCACTCTCCGCCACCTTCTCCCCGCTGCCCTTCTTCCTTCCTTGATTGGGTGTGTGTGTTACAGCGCCGTCGGGCCACGTCGACCTGCAGCGTGGGGCACGGCGGTCGCGCTGTGCCATTCCGTGTGATTTCTTTTTTCCACGTGTTGTACTTCACTCGAACAAGGCGGAGGCAGCTCTTTTTAGGATTCTTCTGCGTACAGCAGCCATTATTCATATTATGCGACTACCACGTCAAATTGAACTCTTCAAATTTTCGATCTTTGATACCTTTCGACACTTTATTTGATTCTTTTCAAATACAGTTCAAATCAAATTGGGCATTATTCTAACCAGGGAATTGTCTCAGGCGTAGATCTGAACGGGGGAAATGGATAGTACTCCAAGAATCTCCACCCTTCATATAGTAGAAAAACATGTTTCGTTTTTGCTGAGTCGGACCAAAAGAGCTACGGGCGGCCCTCGAAGGTGAGGAAGGTGCTAGACCAGATGTTCGACTCCCGTGCTATGCAATATTTTTGCATTTTTCATCACCGCTGCCTCCTTCACCAGTTTGCTTCCTACACATCTCTTACACATTTATTTCACTCAAAATTGTCAAAAGGGTCAGATTCGTGATCAACACCCCAGATTCGTGATAAACACGCCATGACCTCGAAGCCCTAGTCACCCGTACCTGCTGTAACCTGTCATAATCGGCATAAATTTCAAAAATGAATGTCGGATCAGCACCCCTAATAACTGCCCACGGGGAGGTTTGGGCAAAAATTTTTTTCAATCTCTCCTCGGCCTCAACGAGAGAGAGTGCCTTGATGGTAGAGTAGTGCCTTGATGGTGGTTTAAATCAGCTTACTTCTTACACATCTCCTTCACATTTATTTCACTCTAAATTGTCAAATAAGGGTTTACTATGAGCTGTGGTTCACTCACTTTTCCCAGTTTCTAAATTATACAACGTTTTGTGTTTTTCAGCGATTATTAAACAGTGACCTTACAGCAGGTACGGGTTACAGCAGTACGGATGACTAGGACTGTCGAGTTCATAATCACCGATTTTGCCCAGACTTCTCCTAGGGGAAGGGGGTTATTTGGGATGCTGATCACGAATCTGACATTCGCTTTTGAAATTTCGGCTGATTACGGTAGGTTACAGCAGGTACGCCTGACTGGAGCTGTCGAGGTCATGGGGTGTTGATCAAGAATCTGGCCCTTCTTACAATTTAGAGTGAAATACATAAGGGAGATTTGTAGGAAGCAAATTGTTGAAGGAGACAGCGTTTATGAAAAAATGCAAAAACAGCGCATAGCACGGGAGTCGAACACCCGGTCCGGCATCTTTGAAGCAGCCCCGCACACTGCTGACACACCGACTCGCTTGCCGCTGAGCCTTTCGCCGTGTCCCATACAACAGCGCGCGTATGCACGTGGGCACTTGCTGACGCTGCACTACTGTACCTCGCCTTCGAGGACCCGTAGCTCTTTCGGTTCAAGGACTCAGCAAAAACGAAACATGTTTTTCTACTATATGAAGGGTGGAGATTCTCGCAGTACCATCCATTTCCCCCGTTCAGACCTAAGCCCGAGACCCTTTTCTGGTAAGCAAGCTTGACACTTCTAAAATCGAACTGAACATCCTCTAAATGAAATGAGCTTCTTTCACATAACTCTAGAGACTTTCTAGAACGCTTAAAACAATTTTTGTTCGTGGAAAATTCACTATGAAATTCTTTGAAATTTTTTGCTCACCTATCTCATTAAGTGAACATATTGTTTTAAGTTTTATAAAATCCATTTTTTCTCAAGAAAAGTAACGGTTTAAGGCGTTTCAGAAATCAGCAAAGCAGCTATTTCTTTATTTAAAAAAAAGATCGTCAGTATATTTACTATTTGGAGCACGTGAACTAGACAATCACAGAGAAAGTTGAGATATCAAGTTTTCTATGAGCTAAAAATTTTCTAGCCATCTCTGAGAGTCTTGTCAAAATTTTGGAAAGATATATATAAAGCTTGGTCTGATTTGATGGATGGTTATTCTGTTTTTAGAAGCTTCAAGCTTGCTTAAAAGGGTGCCCAATTTGATATGTAGGAAGTGTCCAGTTTGAAATGGTACATATCATTTATCATTATTTCATTCCACAGTGCCTGAGCAAGACAAATGAAATCTACGCAAGAGCCTAATGAAAGAAGTAGAAAGCCCTCACTACTTCATCTTCACCCACCATTTAAAGAATTTGATTTTTTTGAGGAGTTATGTATCTTAAAAAGGGTATAGGTTTCGATTTTCAATATTTTCCTTAAAATTGAGCTATGATACCTCGCAGATTCGTATATTTCTATTCTAACCCTATTCTGAAGGTGGTTAGAGGTGAGATGGGAATCCGCGCCAAGTTTTAACCTCAGTCATTGGCCTGATCACCGCACTACACGTACCCCTGACCTCTTGCGAATCCTCTTTCCATTTTCGTCCACGAAGCAGAAGGTGTCCTTCATGCTACGCTAAACTAAAATCCGACTTTTCTTATAGATTTTTCATGGAATATTTGTGTGAAATGAACACTCAATGCGATAAAACACGTCGTATTGAAGCGTGAACATGGTTTCCAGTCATTCTCCAGTCAATCCTGTCTAATTTATCAATCCAGTCAATCCTGTCTAATTTATTGAATATCGGGGAAGTAGAAATTGATTTGAATTTAACATTTTTTCGAGAACCGTAATTTCGTATGGATGTGACTGCCTTTTGTCCGAATTGTCATGAGCCGTGCAGTTAGTTCCGTAACATGGCTTCTGTACAAACCCCTAATATTCAATGGGAGGCGAAAATATCCAATGTTTGGGCACAGACCCCAGCAGTTGAGTCTTGCTCAGTTCGTTCTTCTCCTGCACCTTGGTCCACGTTTTCTTCCAAGATCGGAACTCCATCTCGTCCGTGAGATGGAGTTATCCCTTTGATTCTGTGGTGTCCCACACTATTGGGTATAGCACAATCTGAATGCCCAATACACTACGAATTTCCGCGCTATTGTTTATTAGAATGTGTTATAAATGTCAAACCGATAAGAATTTTGTTATCATTCAAACGGCGTTTGCTTTAATTCCTTTTAAAATGGACGCGTGTAGCACAGTTGGAGAAGGCGACGGCTGTCGCGTGCATCGGATACCAGGTTTCTGGATCGGATTCCCTGCCCAGGTCAACCAAATCTTCCATACCTCCGCGGTCGGGAACTGGTATCAGACTTGTTTGGAAAGGATGAAACACTGCACTGTCCATCGACACAAGTCATTGTACGACCAACGACGCTTTCAAATGACATCCCGTAGTAGAATGCGTGGCGCGCCGTAGAAGGGATTGAGCAACTCCGTCCTTTATCCTTTGTTCTTTAATTTAACTTTTCGAAATAATGTTGCTGTCCCTCTCTGCTATAAGAACGATCTGAACACTTTAAAATGTTGCATTCGCGACGCTGTCAGTCCCGGCGGTCCATTAGTGACGTGAACGTGACGATTCTTCGAGAATTCTATACATCAATGCATTCCAGAATACTTACTCATTTGCCTTTGTATGTGTATCTCTTATGAAATGGTGCAGCTTTACTACTGAAGTTATTTGCCATACGATTTTCAGTTCCTCGTCCCTTTTGAATGACGTGAGTGTTGAACCACCGAGTTCGTCAACAGTAGGCTCGCCGCAATGTTGTGCTTGGAATTAGTAGAAGACGTCGGGAGTTCAGGCCAAATGCGAAATGCCTGCCAAGGGTTTCTGGAGTAATTTGGAGAACCCCTCGAATCCTCTTGCGAGGTGACTTACTCAAAGCAATTGAAACACCGTAATTATTTCCGAGTGAACTGCCGACTCGGAAATAACTCAGTGCTGCTAGAACTGAGTTTGCCAATTGGTTAAAAAGTTGCCCTGATGCATTCCCAAAGCGATTGAAGAACACGTGCCATTTCTATTTCTACGGTATGCCGTGGAAATACTATTTGTGCACATTTCGCCTATACAATTATTTCTTTTCAAAAATTTTCAATAGCGGTAGAACCTAGCAAACTCAGTCGGTTGAGCTCCATGGCTTGGATGTAGAAGTTGATTCCATTGAGGACTTTGACCTACGAAGTGCGCGGAAAGCATGGGAATTAGGTATTATTAAGTATTAAGTAGTATCTTCTTCCTAATCCAATACCAACGTTTCTTGTTTCAATGGCCTTTTTTGTAACGTAGTAGAATTGGGCGAATTCACCTATTTAACGAGCTCGCTACATAACTAGTTTCAGGCGTCGTCTTGTTTAAATCCCCTCCTTAGAGTTTTCCGTTTTTCCGAATCTGCATTCTAAATCAAGGATAAAGTGCAAACAACTACGCGAGTCAATCTTTCAAGATTGTACCGTTGAGCCTTCTACATGTTTTCTACGCAGATGTAGCACAAACGCGGCACACTCAGTAGACGGATGACCGCAAAAATTTGCTTCATTCCTGTGGTCCATCTAGAAGCCCAATAAAGGTCACGCTCCAAAAACTTCGAGCTCCATCGTCGTCACTTCGCTGAACGGGATTCATGGCGAATTCGACGAATTCGCGTGACGCAGCCGCTACGTATTCAGCGCTTCAATTTTCTGTCCATCATCCCACCCACGCGAACATTGCTTGCCACCGGAGCGACGTCGACGACGACGACACGCACTTTCAACTGCGTATCGCGGCCTGGCTGGCCTCTTCAATGGCGAAACCGTTTCAGGCGCCGTTCAGAGTGCCGCCCAGCTCATTACTTCTTATTTCACCATCAGTTTTTACCGCATCATCATGGTCCTCATCACTTTAACGGCGCCATCTGAAAGTCAACTCGTCCACTTCATCCGGACACCGTGCTCCTTTCCTTGATTCTCATGTGGGCCTAAGAGGAGTCTTGTATCTGTGAATTCTGCGATTTATTCATGCATATGGATTGCACGGGCGTGTAGTGCACCCGACACCACGCTCCTTTCCCCGCCCAGGGCAACAAACCTTCCTTCCGGGCTCGCCGAATTGGTAGAAGACTTGTCTGGGAAGGATAAAGCGCTGACCACCACAAGTACTGCATGACCAAATATGCATTCAAATCGCCTCTACGACTTTCGTAGAAGTAGAATAGTCGGCACATTTTGAGAGGAATTGGGTAACGCCGCCCTTTATCATTATCCTTTATGAATTACGGCACTGCTTTATAAGTTGTCGTAAACACTGCCTTATCCTCGTCAACGTTGAACATAACTGAAATAGAGACGAAATATTCCTAAAAATATAGATTATTAATCACAAGAAGATCACCACCGCCAACATCATTCGTCTTGATCGCGTTACCGTTGCGATTTCTCTTGCGAACTTAACGTGACTTTGGTCAATCCTAGGAGTGCACCACGTTGACTTCAGCTTCACTTCAACTCCGAGTTCATTAAAATTCGGTACATGTTGCTTAGATGCACAGCAGAGGTGCGGGAACGGCCAGAACACAAACCGTAATGCGCACCGAGGGAATCGCGGAATGCAGCCAGTTGGCTGCAGCGATTACGATAGCAACCCCGGGGCGCTCCTGTGCCCTCGCTGCAAGCTTTCGCACCCATGCTGTGCACACAAGTGACATGTACCCGAATTTGCTTTTAAAAAATACACGACTTTTCATGGTATAGGGCAATGTGAATTCCTGCAAGAATGTGCCCCGCCCAATCTTGTCGTTTCTTGTGCTAAAGTGGAGTGTGCCTCCCGACTATCGCTCCTCCCCCGCTCGGGAGCCCTAGTGGGGCACGAAATCTTCTGCCGTAGATCTTACACATCCCTATGTACTGGGAACAAGCGAATGGAGTATGAGACAATTTAATGGGGTATTCCGTGAATTGAGGTGCAGGTAGCGCAGTCAGATGAGGCGCCGATTTTCGTCTGTACGAAAACAAGGACTACAGATCGAGTTCCACACATGCAACAATTTGTCCTCCCTTTGGTTTGCGCGTTAGTGTCAGGTTTCTTTCGTGAATCTAGAGTACTCCTTCATTCGTCGCAATTTTGCCTTGCAATCTTCCTCCACGAAAAAATATGCGAAAATCCTGTATAAATGGAATACTTGGCGCATTCCAGTCGGGATTTGGTCAATGTCGAAATTTATTGCTAACACTTTCATTACACTTTTTCTTCATTTTCACGGGTCCAAAAAGCAACAAGTAAATCCTACAATTACGCTTCCTGTTGGATTGCTCTAGATTTATGATTTGCTTTTATGATGGGCACGTGTAGCGCAGTCGGAGGAGGCGCCGACGGTAGCGTGCACCCGGTTCCAGGTTCCTGGTTCGGATTTTCCGCCCAGGCCAACCAAGCCTTCCATCCCTCCGGGGTCGGCGAATCGGTACCAGACGTGTCTGGGAAGGATAAAGCGCGGACTTGTTCGTCGGCTGGCCACTGCAAGTCATTGTACGGCCAAATACGCATTCATATCGCCTCCTCGACATCCCGTAGAAGCAGAATGCGCTGGCGCATTCCAAAAGGGATTGAGCAAGGCCGTCCTTTATCCTCTATCCTTATCCTTTTATGGTAGCCCTTCACTATCGATCACATGTGCGTTGGTCTGAGAAGTAGACGTGTCTGATTTAAGACTTAATAGGTGATTTGCTACTTGGTGTGGACAGAAAAAATGTGTGCATATTTTCGCTTTATGCGCACTCAATGAAGGGAAGAATACGTGAGACCTCTCCATGGTTATTCAGCTGTATAATGACGATCCTGATTAAGACGCGGCGCATTGCCGACGTACTGAAGTGTGTTCTCGAAGCTGCGACCACTGACGCTGCCCAGTTTGCGTTACCCAGTTCACCCATGGATCTGAGATGATCGCTGTTGTGAGAATTGGCCAGCGTGTGGTGCTAGCTATAGTTGTGGGATAGAGTCATGTTGAATGTGTGGCGCACCTATGGCGAGCTCTGGTGAGCGCAGGCAATCGTGCTTCATCGCTGCTATCAACTTTTTCCCGAATACTTCTCTGCTTGTCTTCATATCCGGTAAAGTTTGAGCCGACTGGTAGCTTTCCTCTTGCCGCCGCTGTTTCTGGGAGTCTTTGAGATGAACTAACCGCAAGCGATGAAAGCTATCCTTAACCCTGGAAGAGTGATGAGGCTTGAACTCCAGGGGCCGGATTCATCAACGACTAACCCACATGTATAGGGGTAGAGATACCCACGATGAATCCTGCTTCTCTAACTCTTGCCTTATTTCTACCTGACTCTTATCTTATCTCTACGTCATATACCCCGCATACCCATGGGTTTAATCGTTGATGAATCCGGCTTCAGTTATTGTTCGACTTGTGCATACAGGACTTGTTGTTGCTGCAAAATTGAATCACTTTCATGGTATCTAGGCTAAAAAAAAGTATGGCGAGTTTCCCAAGAAGACAGAGCAACGAAGCAAAACCAATTCTGCTGACGCGCGAACAGGATCTGCACTTTGAAGTCATTTCGGTAATCTGACAAAAACGGAAGAACAGAGGGTCTAGCTGTCACCAATGGTAACGCTGCTGGCATCGAATTCGCTGGACGGATCGGTCCACCTGTGGCGGCCATTAATTCTGCCACGTCAGTTGCCAACATCGATGGCCCCAGTGCAACAAAAATAACTCCGTTGCAAGCCGCCGCTCGCACTTCTGCAGAGTGGCGTTCTCCTTTAGAGGTCTGTCCTCGCATTGTTAATTTATTCTTAAGTGTGTGCCCTTTTTTTAAAGAAAAATATTCGGAAACGAGTACAAGATGTGTCTAGATTTCCCTTGGCTTCTTACTATTATTCTTCCGCGTTTATTCCGCTTCGGAAAAATTTGTGCATTTTCAGCAACTTGTGATTTAAATATTCGGCACTAGTTAAAAGTTCCGACTTCACCGATACGACTTCGGTCGTAAAAATTTTTTTCGCTGAAATTTCGTCTAGGGGGTTATTTGGGGTGCTGATCACGAATCTAACATCCGTTTTTAAAATTGCGGCCGATTACGGTAGGTTACGGTAGCTGCGGGTAATTAAGGCTGCCGAGGTCATAATCACTGATGTTGCCCAAACTTCGTCTAGGGGGTTATTTGGGGTGCTGATAACGAATCTGACATTCGTTTCTTGTTTTACACTGGAGTTTGGGCGAAATCGGTGACCATTACCTTAATCACCCGTATCTTCCGTAATCTTCCGTACTCCAGCGCAAAACGAAAAAACGGATGTCATATTGATATTATTATTTATTGGTCAGCATCCCCAAATAATCCCACTTAGACGAGGTTTCAGAGAAATGAGTGACCCTGCCTGGACCATCCGTGTTAACGGTATGGGTTGTTTCCGACCGAATGGTGAAAAGCGGATGTCAGATTCGTGATCAGCACCCCAAATAACCCTCCTCCCCCCTAGACGAAGTTTCAGCGAAAAAATTTTTTTCGACCGAAGTCGTGTCGGTGGAGTCGGAATTTTTAACTAGTGTAATATTCACCACTACTGCAGAAATTATTTTTGCATTCAGCTTATGTTTCAGCATCGGAGGAAATCCAACGCTGTTCCAGTTTTATAAGGAATGCTGTGATTAACTCCGCCCTGTTTATTCATTCTCAAAGTGTATCGCAGAATAGAGGAGTGTGATCGAGTGGTGCTGCGCGCACCCAGATTGTTAGCTCGAGTCTCATCCATTAAAGCTTCCCTTTGTAAGGGGCGGTAAATTGCTACCATAACTGTGCGGTAGAATAAAACAATGACCTATCTATTGGTTTGTTGACCACTAGACATTGGATCCGGTATAAAATCCGGATGATTAAATGACTCGGAAAACGGCGCTTTGGCCTTGTATTTTTGGATGATTCGGAACGGAATATACGAATCGGATGTCTGAATATGATTCATTCGGATTCAATGTGTACTTGCCACCTCGAGTCACTTTTTACAAAGGCCAAATACTAAGCTAACGCTGTCTGCACGATACCGCGTAGAAGTCGGATGCATGGGTCATCCTCAGAATTTAATTCTGCTAGCTCGGAACAGAGAGTGGAAAACATATACGTAGTGATTAGGTCCTCTACATCGTATGAGCTCTTGACTGTGGCACAGTCGACACAGAAGCAGTTGCATGCTCGTGGGGATAGATAGTAGACCATTCAAATGCACCGTAAGATGCTCCTGTATGCATTGTGTTCTTCCGGATTCTTTATTCCGACCCGCGAAATGAGGAACACCTTGATTGCTCATCGAAGGTCGCAATTAGGTCGTTCTTCCCTTGATAGTAGTAGATAGCATATTGATGAATTCCTCAACAAAAAAATGCACTTTAAGAAGAGCGGAAGACATGTGCCTGTCTATTGTGAACTATAAAGGATGCGTGGAAAGGTGCCGCTGGAAAGCTCAAGCAGCTATAGGCCAATGGCTGATTATAGAGCGAACCTAGTTCATCAAGTCCAAGTTCATCATCATCATCTTCATCATCATCATCATCATCATCTTCTTCTTCTTCTTCTTCTTCTTCTTCTTCTTCTGAGCGTTTCGTCCCGTGCAGTCGAAGGGTCCGCTGTTCTCGTCATCCGTCGCCACCTCATCCTATCAAGGGCGTGTCGCCTGGCGCAGTGTCGACGTCTGCGAGATCTTTCTTGACGACGTCCTTCCACCTTTCCCTTGTGGCTTCTCTCGGACGCTTTTCGGGTCCTTCCAAGCAGTTACTCACCCGAAATAAAATGAAATATGTTTGCTGGACTGCTTTTAGAGAGTGGATCGAGATTTCGAAGGCGTTCTAGTACTTCCAAAACGAGCTAGTTGAGAGGCGAGATGCGGAAGTTTGGGGTCAACGCTGCCTGACAATGTTCTTGAATTCCTCTCAGCGACTGCAGATGCTCCTGGCATATCAACCGAAGACTGCGTAGGACAGTTTTCAGATCCACCGTTCCCTATGGCACTAACCAGTACGTAAATGCAGACCACAGGTGACTTCGATAATGATAATCAGCTACACAACGCTGATTTTCTAGAGCAGCATGCAGGTAGAGAGAGGGATACAGTATGAGGTGTGGGGATGTCAGTCAGGACATTGCTGGGAACACTCAGGTCCTGTTAAATGGACGTTGAGGGACGGTATGTAGAGCGATATCCTAGTTTGAGGTCAGAAAACGACAGGTCTACTTGGAATTGGACTAGAATTGGAGGCACCGAGGAGAGCTGAAGACATGATGTTACATAGGGCACTGTTATAAAGGGTACCGTCCATACCTTAAATAGAAACCTATTCGTCAATGCCTCGGTTACATTCACTTTGAAATGGGGGTGTTAGGTCGGTGACGTTTAACTTACGGTTAGCTTTTTGGGCCATTTTCAGAAGTCATTTTGTCAGGTCACTGAAGTGTGAGGAAATCACTAGCTCAAGTGGGATGAAGCTCAATCACTAGCTCAAGTGGGACCGGAAATGAATCCTGTTTTGCTCATCTGCCTCGCAGCCTCAGAACACAGTCCTCGACAGATCGGCGTGGAACGTTTCCGCTGAACATGAAAGCGTCCGTACATGCTGCTGCCAGCAGCTTCATGGGCATCGCCTCGCTTTCTGGATAACAATGAGCGCTTATTAAAAATGCCCATCCACTATTCAGCCATGCTTATATTCCTGTCAATCGATACGGCCATTGTCGCCAATGCCCGGATTCTTCATTATGTACGCCAGCGACAATCGACGACGTCATGAATCAGTTGCGTTACGTTGCGTTGTGCCCGTCATGAGGTGTCGTGCTTCTCGTATTACTCCACGGGCTCTCTATTAGGCTGTCCGGACCGTAAGTCCTCGTATCTACGCAGAAATGTACGATATGCGGAGCTAACGCCATAGAGTGTGAACACTCACACCCCTATCCAGCAGCTCCCGGTTTGACTTATGGCCACCGTGTAGCTTACAAGAAGCAGTGATAGTGCGGTCAGAGGAGGTGCCGGCTGTCGCCTGTACCCTATTCCGAATTCTTGGTGCGGATTTCCCGCCAAACCAATCAAAGCGTTCATCCTTCCTGTGTTGGCAGTGTGGTAGCAGACCCCATCTGGGAAAGATAGAACGCTACATTTTCAGCGGTTGACCATTCCAAGTCGTTGTATAACCCAAACACGCATTCAAATCGCCTTCACGACATTCCGCAAAAGTAGAATGTGTAGCGCATCCCAATGGGATTAACGCCGTCTTTACTCTTTTTTCCTTCATTGTGACTCCTCCTAAGTGGTCCAATGCAGCCTTCGTACATACCCTAAACTGCAAGATTGATTTGCAGTTGGCATTGATTGATATTGATCAACTGACTGACTCTCCTGAGACTCCTCCCTCCAACATTGTGTTGAATGAAGTCCTACCTATAGCAGGCTATCCATATTCGATATATATATATATATATATATATATATCTGCTACTGATTGGTCGATTGATTCTGATTTTGTGGAGCTGTGCGGCATGGATTATCTGAACTCGATTGATCTTGATAGGTCTTTTGATACTGTAAGCTGGGAAGCTCTTCTAACGGCCACTGATTCCGCGCAGGCAGATGGACGGAGAAACGAATGGACCAACTAACCCGTATATAATGAACGGTTGATCGTTTATGTTTCTATCTCTTTCTCGGTTCATGAAGAATCACTATGGCGGATGAACTACAAGCAGTGAATCACGCGGATATGCTTGCAGTAGATCAGAAAGCGCTATCGATCGATTTTATTGTCGATTTTATTGTTATTGTTTTCTGAAGAGTACATACTTCAAAGTGGGAATCACATAAATTCGAAGGAGGGTGCGCGAACCTGATCCCCACAATTTTTTTCCTGTAAATTAGAAATACGTAACTCTACATTGCGGCATGTCAACCTTGTCCAATCTTGATGTCCTAGATTAGATATGACCCGAAAGAGTGACTAGTGCACTTTAACCCTTTTTGAGCAAATGGGATATGCAGTATTAGTTTAACTCCTGGTGAGGCTTCATCGTTTGACACTGCTAACAAAGTGGAGCGCACCAGAGAAGGCCTCGGATTGAACTCAATGAGCGCCGTTTGGGTTATCTCGCACTGAAAATCCTTCAAGATCGTGCTAATAAATGCCCTAAAATGTGTCTGCAGGATGCGGCTCTTGCATAGCTTAACAGCTTTATTTTTTGCTCTCTCTCTCTATTCTTGTTGGCAAAACCGGAAGGATTGTGGCATTTTCGTTTTTCAACAGAAATGTCAACGGAAAACGTTTCACTTGCAAAGTTGACTTAACTGTTACGAGCATATCGTGATTTCCCAGTGTGCAGTGTTTCCTATGCATCGAGTGCGCATTTTTCATTCGAATGCGAGCTTTTTCATCATCTTTGGGTATTAAGCATTCACTAGATAAGGGTCTGAAGCGTATGTCTGAACGGGGGTGGGGGGAGTGAATCATATAGGGAGAATCGTCACCCTTCAATTAGTATGAAGATGTGTTTATATTTTGCCAAGTCGTTACACCCAAGGAGTAGGTGGACCTTGAAGTTACAGTGGAGTACGGCGCATCACCAGTTTTGGAGTCTTGTACGCCCGCGATGCCTCTGCAGGAAAGCGGCTCGCAGCGCAGTGGAAGTGGTGTTGCTTCATCCGTGGGGTTTGGTTCTTGTGCGCGGCAGCATTTTTGCATTTCGACTGACTGGTTGAGATATGGGAGATTCTGACGTCTTTACTATTTTTAGACGTTTTCTGATCATTTCCTAGCGGCACGCTGTGTTGGGTACCTCTCTTTCGACCTGTTTAGTAATGACCGGATTTTTAACCACAACCTCTTCGTCAACTTCAAGTTGATGTGCCTTGAAGTCCTTTAGTGTGCTGGCCGCCAGTCCGGCCAACTTGATTTCTTACCTCGAAGGTTCCTTGTCTAAAGGTGGGCCACATTTCAGCGGGAGCAGGTGGACCACCACTCGAGCATCTTCAGACATTGTTGGTGCCTGGTTTTAGAAAACCTCCTGCATAGCTCTGATTTCCAGGTGACAGGCAAAGACGAGGGAAAGAGTGTATCGATGCCGTTTAGGTTAATTTGCGGGATCCACAGACCGTGTTTCTCACTCGATCCACCTCCGACGTCACACCCTGGCACCTTTGGAATATCCGAACAGGATGGCTTTTCCAAAGGTCATTGGTCCATGTATGGGAATAGACTGTAGCTTTATACGCTGCTGTATTGAGCCCAGTGGTGCTTCATTCACTTTGTGCCTGTGTATCGCTGATGTTGAACATTTCTACATCATCATGTTGAATACCACAGCATGCAGCTGGAAAATGCGCAGAAAACGTCTGAAAATGGTGTAGACGTCAGAATCCCCAAATCTCAACCAGTCAGTTGAAATGCAATAATGCAGCAGCGCACAAGAACCAAACCCACGACCTTTCCCGTATGAAGCAACCCCACTTCCACCGCGCTCCGAGCAGCTTGTCGGCAGGGGCATCGCGGGCGTACAAGGCCCCCAAATTCGTGATGCGCCGTATTCCATGGTAGCTTTAAAGTCCCCTACTCCTTGGGTTTAACGAATTGACAAAAAATAAACACATTTGTAAACCAATTGAGGGATGAGGATTCTCCCTATGTGACCCGCTCCCCCGCTTAGACATACGCTTCAGACCCTTCCCTTGTCAGTGGCATTGCACGTTCTCCTGTTCACTGCTTCCCTATAAAATCTGGGCAAATTTGGGTTAAAAATTGTTTAGCTGCAGTAGGTAAAGTACTGAACTTCAAGAAGGTGATGTGAATGAGCAGGATAGGAATGTAGACAAAGATTTCATTATCTTCATGGTGCGCCGGGCATTCTCTCTGTACAGGACATTGCAAAGACGTACGTGTGGCCTATACAGTGGCTTCCGATGGCTAGTAAATTCCACGTTTACCCTAGCAATTACCATAACAATTGAAAATCTCGGGTTCATCAAAAATTAAACTCGTGGGTATTTGGGGGGTCGTTGATGAATTCGGCCCCTTGATGCTTTGGATAGAAAGGGAACCTATATATGTTGGATTCACGTGAGAAGTAGCGACCCTCTTGGACTGCTCCGTAACTCCCAAAGAGTGGGTATCGGCCTTCTAAAAGCAAAGGATAAAGGTCAACGTGAGTCAGTCTCTAATTGAGATACGTTACTACTCTACTCCTCAAGGATGCCGTAGCGGCAATGTGGGAGCGTCATTGGGGAATGGAATGACTTGATGTGAACAAATGATGAACAGATTATTTATTTCATTATTTATTCAGGCTTAGGCTAAGGTCTAGCTTAAACAGCTTTAAAAACAGTAGCAAACGATGTGTGATACTAACCTACAACCATTATTTAAATCATGCGGTGCAACACCAATAATATCCAGCCATCAAGAAATTCCTGGCTTACCTGTGACAACCATTCTACACTCCTGCACAGACAGCATCGTCAAATTGTCGTACCTGCAAAGCAACAATTTGAATTTCTTGAGAATCCTATAGGTGAGGACATCGGTATTTTAACCTTCCGAACCTCTTCTGATACCAACCTGCTGACACCGGAGAATGAAGGCTGTGTTGTCTTTGATCGGGTTTCTTGAATCGATGGAACTGCGCAACTGAGTCTACCTTTTACCAGACTACTACATCTCCTCACGTTTATGAGCACCAACTTTCGTGTTCAACTTTGTATTAGCTGCAGACTTAGTTTTGATTCGCCTACAATGTCACAACCCTTCCTGAAGGAATGAAAATTTTGAGGTGCTGTTCTCATGGAGTTCCTGTTTTCGTAGACATATTTTCCAGAAATGGGAAGACCAAATGCAAACGAGCAGTCTCAGCTATTGACAAAACGGCTTATCCGGGGTAAATCGTTTCAAGAAAGGAGGTCTTGTGGACCAGTCAAATACAGTCATACTGTTTTCGACCAGCGCTATTACAGGACCAACAGCCTGAATGATATCAACATCTATAGGCACTGCTTTTAAGTTCTTCGAAGAACATTCATCGCTTTTCGAACTGCCATCTCGTTTTTGCTGTAGTATATAAAAAATGTCTTTATTAGCTGTCGAAGCAAATACCAGAAAAGATCGGAGATTCGTTTACTAATCTTATGGTGTTTGTGAAGTGGTTGAAGCGATGTAATTCATCCTATTTCTTGACAGTGATCCGAAAGGGCTAAAGGTCTCCTGCAGGTATCTTTTTTCTGAATCGACCCTACTACCGCTTTTGCGATTTATACTGTTCTTGTCCCTTTTCTGCCCTCATCCCTGAGTTGGTATTGAATTACAGGCAGGCTTAGTGTAGTATTTCCATCGGCTAGCCAGCAAATGAAAACCAAATGCAGTCATGTTTCCTACACTTTTTTGCGTGCACTTTCGCCTAGGCTATAGACAAGTGTGTTTGGCTTTCCATTTTCTTCCTTCGAGAGTTGAGAGCAAATGGTAGAAGCTTGTTCAATTATTCCTCGACAACGATCTTCATAGCTACCATTCATTTCTACGGTGCGAAGCGATATGGTAAGGAGGAATTCTGAGGTTGATAAAAGTTGCGACAGGATCCTTCCGAAATAGATGTCAGATTAATATTCACCAATTCAAAGGGCCGCTATATAGTGAAATTTAATCAACTTAATCTACTTTTAGGGCGCTGTAGCGCGGTCGGAAGTGTCTGCAGTCGTGCATACCCGATACCAGGTTCCTGGTTCGGATTTCCTGATCAGGCCGACCAACCCTTCGGCCCCTCCGGGGTCGGTAAATTCGTATCAGACTTGTCTGGGAAGGAGAGAGCGCTGACTTGTTTATCGGCTGGCCACCAATTCATTGTGTGGCCAAATACGCATTCAAATCGCCTCCACGACATCCCGTAGAAGTAGAATGCGTGGCGCATCCCAAAAGGGATCGAGTAACGCCGTCCTTTATCCTTTTTATCCTTTAATCTACTGTTGATTTTCCCTACAGTGGGTGGCTGGTTTTCCTTGAGCTGAATCTGATCCCCACTATTTCACTTATCTATTTTCTTCATTGAATTATCATCCAAACCTGCTCTGCTTGATTTACTGGCACTCACTTTGTAGTATTCAAATATACCACTGTCACATCAAATTGGACAATGTTCTAAGCAAGCGTGATGCTTCTGAAGCCAAAACGAACGTCTTCCAAATCAAAACGAGCTTCTTACAGGTTTTAAGCTACAGATGCTACCTCCAATGTGGTCAGTACAATTTTTTGCTCAAGGAAAATATGGAATATCTTTCTTTGAATTTTTGGTTCAACTCCCCGAATGCGTGTAATAATTTTATAGAATTTTATTTTTTTAGGAAAATTAATAAATTGATTTTTGATTTTTAAGCTCAACAAGGCACAGCGTTGTCGCTGTTTAGACGTTGAAAGTAAATCGAAAAAAAAGTTGATTTGAAAAGCTTGTCACTATTTTTATTTGATTGATAGTGTAAATGCTGCTTACATGAGGCATCAAAGTGAATACATCTATGTTTTTTACAGTTGCTTCTGTTGTGTCGTCTATGTACAGGTGTGCACTTTATGCAAACACCCGTTTTGCTATCAATCGAAGAAAAATCACGACTCGTGGAGAATGGCATGGCGCAATCTCTCCTTTCAGCACTAAAAAACGGCCTCTCTTCTGTAAAGTCGTTAAATATATAATGACTTATATCTTAAACAAGAAGCAAGCCATTATATTTTTTTAATGAGCTTTACAAAATCTTTAAGATTATTTTTACTTCTTGGGTCTGTGAATTAGAAGTTCAGAGAAAGTCACTCTAAAATTTTCCTTGTTTAAAAATGTTGAAACCTCTTTCTAGAGTCTGTAGCTCAGTGCAGAAGGAGCTTGTTTTAATTAGGAAGATGCTCAATCTGATTTCAAAAGCGTAAGGCTTGCTTAGAAGGTTGCCCAATTCAACTTAAAAATGTCCATTTTGACCTCAAAAGTGACCGTTTTTACGGGAATTTATATAAATAAACAAGCAAAATTCAATTATCGAAGCTTTTCAGTAAGAAGTTCCATGTGAGCTCAAAGGTACAATCTTCTGTATCTTCTGTAGAAGTCACTGTGCACAAGCGTTTCCAGTCCGCTAGTGACCATATATGACTAACGTCCGTTCTAAATATTATACTAACCGCTTTTTATCATAAGATAGATATCTAGGCAATTATTTAAAAAATTTGACAAAATTCTTCTTTTAAAAAAACTTAAGAATTATTCTAAAAAGTAAAATGATGACAGCTAGCAGTTGAAAAGTTCTTCGTAGACATCAGGTTTTTGTCGTTGGCCACAGTCTCCTTGCTAATGTTTTATTATTGAACTTTTTTGCTCCACGTTCAACCACAATTCCGTTCGCTGACGTCCTAGGGTCGGATTCACCAACGACTTACAGCATTTTAACAGAGAAAATTACAGCCGAACTCCCTGATAGCGCGGCTTATCAAGCGGTATAGGAGCGATAAGCCGAGCGATGAGTTTTCCGCTGAGAATTGTCTGTCAAAGTGGTGTAAGCCGTTGAAACCCGTGAACTCTCCAGGGGTGAATCCGATCCCTGGAGGGTTCACGGGATTTTCTGATGGACATCAGATTATAAATGAAGCCTGACAGAAATTCACTACCTTTGCTAAGCCCACAAGCATTGCAAATTCCAGATGATCCCTCTAATTCAAAACGTTTTGAAAAATAGGGAGGTACGTGATTGTAGGATGCACCCAATTTTGCCAACGTACGCTTAGTTCTTGTTTCATGAAGGATCGTGAAGTTCTACCACCAAGGAGGCTGCAGTAGTCGTCCACGACCTTATAGCAAGAACATTCTGGCCGAAATTTGATATGTCAGCAGGAAACGCTGGTATCCGCACTTGTCGCTGAAAAAGTGGCTTAATGAAAAAAATCGGGCGCTCAAGAGCAGCAGGCTTGATCGCCGAACGCTGATCCATAGAAGGCGTCTAGAAAATGTCTACAACATGGAATGGTTGACTAGCACACAACGATGTTCGATACCGTCGCGAAATTGAGAGCAGCCGTTTTTCTTGCATTGGAGAGCAACGAGAAATTCATCAGACCGCATAGAATTCGAGTTAAAGAAGAAACACGCATAGAATTTGTTTCGACTCTATCCTTCAGCTCGCGTTCGATTGCTTTAAGTGGATTTGTTGCCTCCGAATGAAGTGATTTTTTTGAAATTGTGTATAAAAGAGGACAAAGGACGGCGTCACTCAGTCCCTTGTGGGATGCGCCACGCACTCTACTCCTGCGGAATGTTGTGGAGATGATTTGAATGCGCATTTGCTCATTCAATGATTTGTGGTGACCAGCCGATGAATAAAATAGTGCTCTATCCTTCCTAGATAAGTCTGGTATCAACTCACCGACATCGGAGGGACCGAAGGGTTGGTCTACCTGATCAGGAAATCCGAACCAGGAACCTGGTGCACCGACTGCAGACACCTACGACTTCGCTACACGTGCCCAAAAAAAAAGATATCAAAATTGTATATGCCTTGCCTAATCATGGGAGGCACAATATTCGCTATTTTTCCAACGCTGATATCGTTTATGGATCTGGATTTCTTTCAGAAACCCCTTCTGTCATTTATTCGAAACCTTAAAATTTCGCACAAAAATCTCGCAGTTAGGCACCCACTTCACTAGATGCCGCGAACTTGACTGGAAAAAGCTCTACTATTCCGCCGTTCGTTCTACTTCTTCCATCCATGTCGTGTGATCCTCGGCCTTCCCGTTGACTATCGCATGACCGCGTGTCCCACGTGAGTGACGACAGCTTCTGAAGACACCGCATCCGTTCAGCTTCAGGTCATGGTTCAATCACTGCTGCCGAGCAATGACCACCTCTCGGCGCAGCCGTTCATCAACAACTGCTACTCGGAGATGTGCATGTCGAGTGGTGCTGTCGGTGAGTTTCATGCAGCTTCTGTAATTATTATTAATGTATTACATTTGTTCTGTCCTTTGTCTTAGGCATGGAACAATGATTTTTAAAATTTTAGCTCGAAAAGTATTGATTTTTAAGTCCAAATTTCTGCTTGTTCAAACTTCAACTTCATTTTTAGCCTTTACCAACCTAAAAATGTCCAAACTACGAAGACTTATGCAGAAATTAATGGTAAGGATAGGATGTAAGAAGACAAGTGGAGGTAACGTTTAAAAATTGGAAGTTATTTTTCCAACATTTTTAAGGCCAACTCACAACTAGAAGGAGCTCGTTTTTCTTTTCATAAAAAGGGAACCACTATGCAACAAAAACGAAAATATTTAAAGGAACGGGCAAACTAATAACATACTGCTTCACTATATACTATATTTTTCCGCTGCACTCGAAGGGTTATGATCAAGTTCCTCCATTACATAAGCAATTCTAACAATTCTTCTGATGGACGTGGTAATGGTTGATTTTTTTTTGTTTTTGAAGCAAACCAAGGAGTTTTTTAGAAAACTGAAGGACTTGGGTTATGTGCTTCAGAATCTTATAAAGATTTAAACTATATTTGTACAATTTTCTTTAAAATGCGAATTCTGCCTCTAACATTTGCTTACTAGGCTTTCCACCTCTTGTCCGTGTTTTTACAGGAAAAAACTTCTTCATGGCCTTCCTCATCTTTTGGTGGCAGCTAATTGTCTTTGGAAACGGGTTGTCTTTGAGAGCTCCCTTTTGTGGATGGGGTATAGAGAATACTGAGGATTAATTCCGGTGTATAGTTCGTTTTTTCTCACCGCGATCCCTCGAAAACATTCTGAAACATCTGAAGAAAGCTACTCCGAAGCTCTTCTCTGTGCAAGCGCATAGCCCAGAGGAGTTGACGGAGAAGGTGCAAGCCAGATTGGAAGCCGCTGCAGGTAGTAGTCATCGGACTAAAGCAGGAACAGCGAAATTCGTGATCTGGCGAGTGGGAGTTCCTACACTTCTAGGCTCGGATTCACCAACGACTTACATAACTTTAACAGAGATTTCACAGCGGAAATCTCATGGTCAGAAACGCGGCTTATCGCTCATTATGTCCCATGATAAGCCGCGCTATCAGGGATTTCTGCTGTATTTTCTCTGTTAAGTTGCTGTAAGTCAAGAGAGCAATTATAGAGCAGACGGTCAGAAGCAGGATGATCTGTCTGGCTGAAATGAGGAGAGTCCACTGTATGCGCCTGTGAGCTCGGATGCTTGGAAAGACATTCAAGGAAACTCTGCAGAACACTATGTAGTTGAACCTGCTGCCTTCACGGCGGTGAATTCAGAGCTCCCAAGAGTCAGCTGCATTCATCTGAAGCGAGACTCTGCGTTGAACATATCTACTATGGTTGAGTAAAGGTAATATCCAGGTTGGCGAGGTCCGTGATGAAGGCAGTAGCAATTCTGCTGCGAATAATGCTTAAGTAAAGCATATCTGTAAAAAAAAGAAGAAATGAAAAAAATGAATGAAGGGCCTGGTGCTTGAGGGACACAGCTAGCGATGTCGACTAGCTTGAAAAAACTGTAAATACATCATCAAGAAAATACTCACTGATAATAATTTCGTGTCAGGAAGCCGTTGCGGCAGCTTGTAGAAGACGCTTTTCATATGACGAACTAGGCTTTCATAAGGGGTGCAAGAAAGTTGATTGCATCTTGTGAAATATAATTTGGATCCGTTCAAAAATCATCGCATATTGATTGATCATTCAGATAAGGGCGATTTTGCTGACCTCGGGCTTTTTGGATGATTCGGATCGGATTATCCTAATCGGATAAATAGTGAATAGTAATTATCCGAAAGTGATTCATTCGGATCTAACTATATAATAATGTCAAAGGTGTCTGAACGTTCATGGTGAAAGGAAGTCGCTTTGGCAAAACAAGGTCACTTGTCGCTCGTCACTTATTGTTCCATTCATTACCGGAATCGGGCCAGCAGTGTCTCTTTTTGTCAATGTCGCTTGCCAGAGTGGTCCAACCCATCTATTTCGCCGCACGAGGATCACCAAAAGCCTCACAATTTTCGCTTTAGTTCTCGAAAAGGAAGTCCAGCCATCGTGTTGATGAGTAACGTACTGTTCTTCCCACATCCAGTCGGTCAGGTTTGCATATAGCGCGAGTTTGTGAAATGCATTATAGGCTGGCTGGCCCACCTAATTTTCGACGACTTGGCCCATGCGACATCGTCTCTGATTTTCACGCATCAACGAAGCTTGGAACTCCGGCGATCTCTTACTGGCGTGAACAGCGTCACTACGAGCATCGTCTTCTCGATTAGTTGGCGACGCTGAGCGCGTGTTCACCCTGCTTTCCTATAGCCCAGGTCTCTGACCGTGAGGCGTGTGTTAGGGCAGGAAGAACGTGGAGTCGAATAGGCGGTCAAGGGCTCGGAGTCGGGCGTTCTCCCTTCGTCTTCTTCACTTCTTCGACGCTCACGAAAGCTCTCCAAGCCGCGCATTTCTTTCTGCCCAGCTTCGGCGCTAGGCAGATGTCCATGTTGACCCAGATACACGTAGCTGGAGCATTCCGAGATGTTCGTCCCGTTGAACGAGAATGAGGCATCGGAGGGAAATCACCAATGATAGTTTTTAAGACCTGCAGTAGCCAGACCTTTCAAGGTAGTGGAGTCTTCAATTCATTTAATTTGCTGATCTCATGCGTATTTTCTTATGGTCAGTTTTTTTACACTATACTCGAAGATGTATGACGTAAGGACACCAGCCTAGTGTATCGGCTGTCGTCATTCGTACCAACAAATTTTGCGGACAAGTTTTTATGAATTCGCTGAGCGTTCTATGTGGTATTCTGTTGACCGGATGCGAGGTCTTCCTACAAAATAGCGGCCTGCATTTCATAAGAAGTGCACACGATTGAACAAGAGAGCCCATTTGTTCGAACCATGGCCAGCGTTAGTTCACTTAACCGCTGACGTGCTGAAATCTGAGGAATTTTGCTGGCCAGCAGCTGCTGGAGTTTTGTTGGCAGTGTTCGACTGGTGGGAGAACGTGCGTTGAAGTCCAGCAATGACTGATTGTCGGTGATTTTCGTGCAGAGGAACTACTCAACTCGATACGCCTCGCTTCTGCAGGAGAGTGTAACCAAAACTGGACTATTCGGGATGTAAACACCTTTCTGTCGATCCAGCAGCTGATTACTGGGTGGCGTCACTCGTCACCATTTTAGAGTTGCCGATGAACTCTTTTGCAGATTTGCTTACGATTAGTTCACGATCTGTTGCTTAGGCGCCTCTTTTTTCTCGCAACCCAGGAGGTTGGTCCAGGAAGAGAACGCATGTGAGGATTGAGTGCTGAGCTGGAAGACATCGTTGATTAATTTGATAAATCTTCTCGAAGGTTAACCAATCTTCCTGCCTAGTATCACATACGTTGGTGCTGTTTCTCAGCTCCCCTGTCGCTCACCATTTTATCTCGAAACTTTCTCCACCACGCCTGTGATATTCCAAACATGCTCCGTACTAATATTCATTGCGGCCCACGGTGGCGAAACGCACCGTCTATTCCACCGTGCACTTCCAGGTGGCATCGCGAATGTTCTGCTAAGAATTAGGCACAGTTCGGAATGCAAGGAGTCCGCAAGCGTATTTTAGCGTCGACTTCGATGAGAGAGATGCGGCCCAGAATGGAGGAGGTGTACGGTCGCTAAAATGAATCGCTGGCGCGTCTCGCCTTCCCATGCATGCAATCCACATTGAAGACCATTCAGCTGACGAAATTGTTTGAAAGAGTTCATAATTGTAACCGAGAGCCTGCGAAATAATCAGGAGTAATCACGAGCTAAGCAATAAATGGTCCGTTGTGGGATCTAGAAGGTTGTTCACACCCAGGTGTCTTTAAAGTGTTTGTCCGCTTTCATTCTTAGGTCCGCTTTTCTTATTCTTGAACCATTTCCGACCCGCGTTTGACCAAAGGTTCAACGTACTTTCGAATCCCCGTGAAACCATCCAGGCTAGGGCTATTTCGGGTTCCCTTTGTTGCCATCTGCCAGACAACTTAAGGTTGAGGTCTACACTCCAGATACCGTCGTTTCTCATACTAAAAACATGGATGGGTTGTTCGTAAAGAATGATGTAGCATCTCGCTGGGATGACGTTTTGCCGGTTTGTCTTCTTCGGAAAGAATCTAGATAGCACTCAAGATAATACTTCACTGAATGCCATCCCATTTTGCTTTATCTTTTTCCTCTGCCTCTCCTTGCGAGCATTCCTGCAGTTAGTTAATGAACTTTTCATAACTGCTGTGGTTCTGCTGTCTTCATCACTGTATCGACATTTTTCTTGCTTTCCCTATCCAAGATGGTCATTTCGTATCCTCAGCTGAGCATTTTTGCTTGAGCTGTTCCTATCTATTTTTTCACAATACTCAAAGGTCACTTCCAATATCTAATAAAGCTTTCAATTTGAATGTCCTGAAATATCCCCTCTTGAAACTGTTCCCAGTGGGCTCCCTACAGATGAACCATGATGCTTATGTCTCCGAGAACTTGATCCACAAGCAGACATTCATTTCCTTCCTCGGATAGCCAACTCCCGAAGTTCAGGGATTCTTTCATTGGATAGAAGGCCTTTCTTTGCTAATTTTCGATCAGCTCGGTTCTCGGATAAGAGCTCTTGAAACTGATCTCCTGAACGGTCACGCACAACTGTCCACGAAGGTTTTGCTACGTTTCATTATAGCCTTCATCTACTCCTAGCTGTCAGCTATCAAGACGATGTCGTCCGCATAGAGAATGGTTCTGAGCGGACCTTCTTGTATATGGGAGGAAGGGTTAAGTCCAAATTAGATTTTAATTCGGTCCATGTTACTGCTTGCTCTTCATCGAAAGAGCCCGAAAATCAGAGGTCAGTATGATCTAACCAAACAAAAAATGCCTCCTCTGGGGTGTTTTGGTTTGGTTAGATCCAGTCCAATAAGTAATTAGTTCAGATTCATCAACTGCTTACAGGCTGGCCAAGCCTACTGATACCGCGGTTCACCAACGGTAAATTCAAGATCAAACTCCCTGTATCGGTTACTACGTAGGCCAGCATGTTGAATCCGCACTGAAATCATAGCGGCGGTATCGTTGTTGAATCTGGCCCCTAGTTGGTTAACAACCCAGAAGGTCGAAAACTGTCAACTGCAGTAAAACACATAGGCGCAAGCAATTCTGGCCTTATAGGAAGAACCATATGGCATGTCATCTTCTTGCAGGATGTGCATTCAAACATTAGTTAGTTTTAGCTACATGAGGCTTAGGCCAAACTTTGCCAGTCAAGTAGGAACCTCAAGGATTTATGGTTTATTGCGGAATAGGTGCATAGTCAATGATCTCAAAGACGTGCCACTTCCCGTCCGAACGATTCCCTTGATGTCCTCTTAGTCATTTATTACACCCAAGAAACTTACCTATGGTACTTCTGTTGTAGACACAGGTGTTATAGATTCTGAGATCAGGATTTGTCTGAAAAATTTGCAAAAGGCAGCTGATATACCTCAATCTGCGAAGCACTCCGTTATATTCAGGAATTAGTACGACTATGATACGCCCATCCAAATGACGGACAAAGATGCTGCGTTTAGTGATGGAAGAATGGATTTTGTCACGAGATTATATCAAACGCCTCGAGTCCACCTTGAAGTCGGTCGCCTTTCCAAGAAAAGCAGATCATGTTTCAAGAAAAAACTACCAAACTCATTCTGGTCTGGCTTTTTTGAACTACAGATAGGTGTGAGAAGAGCGCAAACCTCCTGCAATGGTATTAAGCACATCTGAAGCTTCTACATCGTCGATTGAGGTTATTTCCAACCAAGCGGTTCCGTGGATGCATTAGAGTTTGGTTTTATTCCATGATTCGAAGAAGCTAATTTTTATTCCAGTCAATTGAGGATTTAATTCTCGCCCGCTATTCTTGAGGTTTCTAATGTCGCACGAAACAGTTTCCAGCATAAACTTTACATGGGAAGCTCCCTTTCCGATAGGTTCCCCATCTCAACCTCCCAAGTCGGGAGGGACTTGAACCTGCGTCGTAATGTGTTTACGGCATTGGTGCAACTATTACAGCACTCTCTGATTCCCGCTACGTTTTCGGCGCTCAGCTGCTATGGGATCACCACTTAACCGAGCATATGGCATCGCTGCGCATCCGCTATCACTTCATGATTGCTGTCGTTCAAATTTAGAACTTCTGGTTGGATCTCTGTTCATGTATTACTGCGCTGGTGGAAACACCCTACAGCCTAGGACTTCGATGACCGCCTCAGTATCAACAGAGTCGAATGCCTTCTTCAGCTCGATGAACGTAAGGCGCAGCGGCAGATTGTACTAACGCGATACTTTGATCGATCGTGCTGAATCCTTTCCGAAATCCAGCTTGTTCGCATGGCTATCCGTAGTCCAGCGTTCTGCCAGTCCTATTCAGGACGACTCTAGTAAACAGCTTTTAGCCTACCTTCGGAGGACAGATCGGGCGATAGTTGCTAATTTCGTGAACGTCACCCTTCTTGTACAGCAAGACCGTCTTGGTGGTCTTCTACTGAGATGGAACATTGCCTGCCGACGGGTACCGCGTGAAGAGCCGCGCCATGGTGCTGACGAGCGCTGGTGGGAAGTTCTCCAGGTGCTCTGGTCTGATCCTGTCGGGACCGGGCGCTGTACGTTTCTTTACCGACGAGATGGCGTGTCGGATCTCTGAAGGAAGAACAGGGTTGTGACGCATCTACCCTGTGGAAGATGACATGAGGGCAGGTGGACGCGACTACCGAAGAGATCGGAGTAGAAGTCGTGGATGACCTTCTCCATGGTCTGGTGACGGTTTCTTCAGGACGTCGGAGAGCGGTCATCTTGGTCTTGAAGTTGGCGAAGTTCCGACGGGCATCGCAGGGCTCATCCCTGCCTCTGCGGCTCCTCCCAACACTTTCACCCTTCTCTCCTTAGGATCCTCCTTTATCGTCGCTTTGCAAAGCTTCACAAGCTCGGACGTTAGCTGGTAATTGCTTGACGCTCGTGCTGCTCCACGCTGGCGTATCAGCTCGAGAGTTTCGGGAGACAGACGTCTCTTGGTTTTCTTCAAGCTCTCGGCTGCTCCTTTAGTGCTATCGCGGAGATGGAAGCAGTGGTATTCCTCGCCGATGCTCTCCATTACCACATATTCCCAAACGCCGTCAAGAGAGGCATAAAGGTCCCAGCTGATGATTGTTCTGCGACTTCACTTATTGATTTTCGTGCTTTCTTATTAAAGTGAAAAGCAGAACCTTGCACGAACATCCCGTGTAGAACTTGGAGACAACAGAGATGTGATGTGGTAAAACCGGGGGATTAGCAGGTCCAGGTCCAGAGCGGATGGCTTTTAGGGCTGCGACTTTACATTGATGGTTTTAGTGGACAAGAGGAGCTAAGACAGTCTTTCACCTTGAGTGAAGTCCGCGGCCTTTGCAGGTCGCCTTTGTGCAGAAATTCCCGAAAGTAGCAGTGAGCAGCAGTGTACAATGTTGGTTTGTCATAAGGAACTGCTTCAGCCTTGCTGAGAGTGTTATCCTTAGCTCGTGCTCTTTCCACCTATAAATTCTACTTTAGTGTCCCTCCACGTAGCCAGGAGAAGCTGAAATTTATTTATTTATCAACGTCAAGACGACGTGCATAGGATGAAACAAGCAGGCGGTTGCTTAAAAATCTGGTGCTTTCTCCCTGTTAGCTACGAACCCGAGAGGTACAGGAGGCAGCCCTCTTTTGGTGGTCTTCATACCCTCGGCCCTCCAGCTGCTGCGAAGCGTGGTCCAGACAATCCGAGAGGCTTAGGTCCACTTCTGCGCGCATCGACGCTGCGTGAACCGTCCGATTGCCTCGCGCCATTGACTTTCGGTGCTGAACTGGATGTTCCACGCGCGCTCTACCGCCGTTAGCATCAAATTACTAAAGCGATCCGAACGGCCTCTGACTTTGCTGTGCGTGTGTGTGTACAAACTGGTTCATTGTGCTGTCGCCGCCCAGCAAAACAATACCTTCGCCACGTCTACGCCGTGTGTTGTGCTGTTGTTTACGGGTGTTTACGGGTTTATTTATTTTCGTGTATTAGAGAAGGTAGGTTGATAAGGTGCTTAAAAGGCCTTGGAATATGCTCAAAAATTACCAATTTTCAATGCAATCGCTCTATGCTCCGACAAAGACAGGGAAGGATTTGCATACTTTCCTCTTTTTTATGACTGAAGCCTACAGACTTAGTCCAGCATTATGTTGTTTCCTCGATGTAGCCAACAGAAAACAATTTCAAAACCAGAACAACGAGCTTTTCTTTTCAGCGCCAATGCAAGCCGAGAAGAAGTTGGGATGGGTTGTGACGGCGATCTTCATCGTTGCCGACATGGTCGGCGGAGGTGTTGTTGCTATGCCGGTCGCCTTCAAACAGTCGGGTTCGTAATTACAATTTTATACTATCAGTTTATCCTAGTATTGCTTGACCTTCCTCGACCTTTCTTAGGCTTGAGCGAGATCTGATTGTTTATTAGTCTCCATGAGACGAGTAGATGCTCAGCGACAGGGTTCTCGAAAAAAATTCCGACTAAGGATGTGATGAACCTAGCCAACTCGGTATTTTGTCTAACTTTGACAGTCTGCAAGACACTATTCCTCTTCAGTTGCACTGGCATAGTCCCTGACATCTACAACTAACAATAAGGATGCGACAGTGAATAATGATAATTCTCCTTTTCTACTCATGGGCTCCTTAACAAGGCCGCGAATTGTCTTTCATCTGCGAGATTACTTTGGAAGGGGTGCCATACCCCGCTTTCAACAGCGCTATAGGCTCCTTTTTTGCTATGTAGGATTTTTTATTTCGTTGCATTATTTAGAGTATTTTCAATATTACGATTTCTTTGAGTAGTGTTGAGCATGGTACCGTCTTCCATCTGACAAATCCTCTTGAAGAATCCATACTACCAGATATTACGAAAGAACAGAGCTCAACAAACCGTCAAATGATTCTCAAAAAATCTGGCATATTGCTGAAGGTGGTCAGGAAGGCAAAAAGACTGCCAAAGGAGGAAGAAGCCGTGTAGGTCCATCAAGAGGCCTGACGAACCAAAAAAATTGTCGAAGGGGTCGAAAATTCCCGATTGACCTCCGCTGGCACCGAGAAAAAGAAGACCAATTGAAGTTCCAGGAAGGGCTGAAAATTCGAATGAACCTCGAAGATACTAAGAAGGATCAATATACCGCCCGAAAACTACTTTGCTAACTAATACTTGAGCCAGGTGCAGGTGCAAGTTTAGAAAGGGGGAGGGAGAATCCACCCTCATTTTCCTCCATAAAATTCTAGGAATTTATCAAGAGCTTTCGAAACGGAGGCGCTGGGGTCACACAGACATAAACCGTAGCTGTTGAAGGTCATCTAAGCCTGTTGGAGTAAAGTAAGCTAGCCAGGTGTGGAAGTGATGTTCCATCAATGCTGAAGTGATTGAAGATCCGGTTGGGAACGACCTGATCTGAAAAGTCAGGAAGCACATGGGATGCAGTAGTTCTTGTCGACTACGCAACACTCGAGCACTCCCAACGGACACCCTTGCCTATAAGTGGCGAAAATTCAGGGAATACCAACCACCACTGTCATTCAATCTTTTTGGAGAACACCATGCATTCCGATTCTTTGTCATGGAGTCACACCAGTTTGAAGACACATTTGGGTGCTAGTCTAGAGCGGAAGCCATGTCGAGGAGAAAGTACATCGACTTGCATTTTGATGGATTTTCAAACCATGGGTGTTCATTGTGTATCAAGACCAACTTGAGCATTTATCCACCGTAAACCGCAAGATAACGTTTAATGTTTTCTTCGCTAACTGATAGAAAAGTTTGGCATATTTTACCCACAAGCGCCGAGCACGACTTATAAAAGAAAAGTGATCTGGATGGTGTAGACACTATACAGTCCCACAAGGAAATTGACAATTGTCTATACAGTGGATCCAATGAGTATTCTGGTAAATCGTAATCATCGGTTTTTTCGAACCACGGATAAATGGATCACTCAGATAAAGGTAATTTCTAGTGCACCGCATATTCGGGTGATTCAATCACTGACTTTATTTTAATCGAGATTCTGTTCTAATCGGATGTCCAAATCGAAGAGAACTTAGTTACCTGAATTACCCGAATTCCGTTCTATTGAGAATGGTTCTTATCTCAGTCATTCCAATGCGTGTGTTATAGACACTATTTCGAGTCAAATGCAATCGGCGAAGTCATTTGTCGATTGTGCTGCCTATACCTAGTCTAAAGCTATAGAGAGATTTTGATAGGTTGAGAGATTTTGAACTGGTGAAAATATTTGCGGTCAAAATATGCGGAAAGCTCTTTAAAACTTTGAAACAAACCAAGTTGAACAATGGAAACATACCTCATCTTAGTCGAACTATCTCTGTCATTCGTATTCCGCCCTATGCATGTGTCTGTATGTCTAATTATTGCAAAGACAATGAACATTCAGTGAGGTTGCATGGGTGCGCAGTGCGTCCCGTACTCACGATCGGTCCCTAGAATCGCAAGTGTCTCCACTCAACAACAACGCACCCTTAGAATCGGTATCACAACGTGCAAGGCAGCTGAGCTGCAAACTGATTACACTTCCGGCGCAGCTTCCCTACATCGGCATATCTCATTCATGGGAGAGGGGAGAGGGCGAAGTTAAGTGGACACGGAACGATGGATTGGGGACCCCATAATTCATCGAGAGAATGATGTTCTCCTCCTTTGGTGACACTGAAAGCTACATAGCTATAAGTCAGCCGATGGTTACATAGTCCTGCTTCTGAACCAGCCAAGCATCGTACTTCTATTCTTATAGTAGGGTCCTAGTTCACCTATTCCTTAGGGCAAATGGCACTTTGAAGACGAATAATTCCTATAACACAAAGCGAGAGCCTAGGTTGTATCATCTTGTGTGACGTTTGTCAGTATTTCACGCTGATGATTCCTGATCACTAATAAGAATGGAGCTAGCCCCCGTACTGCGCTCGTTCTGTGAGCCAGCAATAAATTAGGAGATAGTTATGCTTAGTTACTTCCACAGAACAACAAATCGTTCATGAACCCCTCAAGAGGTGCTGCATAGGTCACATTTAAGCCCTCCGCATACTTTTGCGGCAGCCGCGTACGCGGCTTCCACTGCCGCGTGCTAGAGTTCACGTGGCACTCCTCCCGCTCGCTCAATCGCCAACGCGGCAAAGCGGCAACAATGCCTTAAAGAATTACTGCCGCTGCCGTTTGCGGCACCGCGTCTGCCGCGTAGGCGGCACATCAGCGGCAACCCGGACTGAGGTAGTTTTGCCTCGCACGGCGATTCTGCGTCTCTGCCCCATGCTTAAAGATAGGGCTGCCGCGTTGCTGCAAAAGTATGCGGAGGGCTTTAGGGGACATATGGAACAGCATGCGTTCCTGGCTCATGCAATGACTTGTAGCGCATGAACAGCGCCTTGAAACCACGCGGAATTCAAGCGGCAACCTGTACCGTCGATATGGTTTCTCCTTTCGTTACGTCATGTGCGTGAAAGGTTTTCGTGTAGGGGCGAGCTTTTCAAAATGTTCATAAGTTTATTACATTTGCAAAAGGCAAGCATCGAATAAAAACGATATCTTGAACACAACCGCACTAATTAGAGCATAACATAACATCGTATTATAAGCGCAACAAGCAGCAGTAGTAATCGGTATTACTCTACGGTTCACCTGGAAGCACCATACTGAAGTAATTTTTTGCTGACTAACAGCTTAAACTGGTCTAGGGATAGCACATTTGGCAGAATGTTTGTAACCATAAGGTATGCAGTTCCTGCTCTATACTGCTCTATACGCAAAGGACTTGGCGTGTAGTGTGGATTTAGGACGAGAAGTAATTTTAGGTGCACAGCCTCTGGTGCGTGAACTCGTAACACGAAACAACTGTTTCATACCATACTTCCTGCCGTTGTATCTGTTGAGCATTATCTTATGAACCATGCATACATCAATTGCTTTGCGCCGAGATGCAAGCGAAGGCAATTCAAGGCGTCTATTCCTTACTAGAGCCTTTGGCATTCTTTCATATCTGAGATCAACAGTGCGTACCATCAGTCTGCGCGTAAAATTGTTCTGTGCCCCTTTATTGTAATAGATGTCTTTTCCCTTCAAGGATTGAATACTGTAGTGAATACCGTAGTTATAGACCTTGGAGAGAATCAATAGCTAGGCCCCGCAATCATTGCGTGCTAACACTTTATCTCCGCTAATCATCTGCAATCTTCGGTGTCGCAGCAGCTCCGGCTTCTGGCACAGGGATTGTGGAGCCCAGCAAATGGAGGAAAGCTTGTCGGGGGCAGTGGGGTCGTCAGTAGAGGAGAGCGAGGAGTCGGTGGACACCTCCTTCATGGTTGGATCCGTGGTGGCCTTAAGTAGCGCGGCCTTAGAAGATGGAATGTTCTGCTGACCGGTTGGAACGTTTCCGTACCATTAGGTTGTAAAAAAGTCTTTTCATTTTTTTCAAGGATTTATTTCTTCACAGCTACAATGTCAAATCAATTGAGATAAACTCCATTTTGTTCCACTACACTTCTCCAAAGACTGGGTACTTTTCTAATTCCTCCTGCTCAAAGGACTGTAGTTCTGGAGTTGTATCATTGCTGAATCCAATTTTTGAGGTCTTCATCAAAATATTTCTCTCCAATTTCTTGCTTGAGAGCACGGAAGAGATGGTACTCGGTAGGGGCGAGGTCAGGGCTATACGGTGGATGTGGCATTACCTCCCAACCCAGCTCCTTTATTGTTTCTTTTGTTGAGTCTTGCAACATGTGGTTTTGCACTGAGTGTCTGACAGGGCACGTGGAATCCAAGTTCCAAATTTCCTTGCAAAGCCAAGACCATACAGATGGATTCCCACCATCCTATGAGACACTTCGAGGTTCTCTGCCAGTTGACGTGTCGTCTGCCCACTATCGGTACGAAGAAAATGGAGTAGTTCAGTGTCGTCCAATTCAGTTGGCCTTCCTGACCTTGCTTTGTCCTCGAGTGAATAATCTCTCTTTAAAAGCTTTCCGAACCACTCATAACAGGCGCAATGAGTAGTAGATCCCAAGCCATATATATGGTTAATTTGATCGGCTGCCTGACGTGCTCTAGATCCTTTAATGAATTCATGAAGAATACCGTGCTGAAAATGGCCATGAGGTAGATCTGGCATTGAGTCCGGAAGATTGGACAGATAACGAAGTACAAGAAGGGGCTTGACCTGTGTCCACGTGCGAACGATGGACAAGTGTGATAGGATTACGAAATCAGCAATCAATATTGGCTAGGGTGTCTACAAGGAGAACGGTTTAAAAAAAAAACTTTTCGAAGTGTGAAGAAACTTTTTTCCTAACCTAATACGATACATATAACAAAGCTTATGGGGAAGGTTAATGCTTGTGTACGGTCCATGTATATCCATTCATTTACGGATACGGTAACCTTCTTGACAGTTACAAGAGATATTACATAGGTACTTTGTGAAAGGAAGTTGCCGAGAGTTGATAATTATGTATTAGTTTCATTCTTTTTATCAAACGGGAGCGTGGTAGTACAGGCGAAGGAGGCGCCGGCTGTGACAGCCGGTACCGAGGTAATGGGTTCAGTTCCTGCACTGACGAACAAAACATTCAGTCCTCCCGGAATTGCTGCGTTGGTACAAGGCCTGTCTGGGCGGACAAAATACTGCCTTGTTCATTGACTGGCCACAGCAAGCCACGGTATAGTCCAAATACTCATGCAAACTGCTTCCACTCCACCAGGGATTGAGTCGTCTTCCCTTCTTTTATCAAATGCTCCTCCCAGATATTGTTCAATACCCTTCTAAAAGCTTTGTTATTCAGGTCTAATTGGTGGAATCATATTCATGATCGTTATTGCAATAATTTTCGAGTACACCGGATACCAACTGGGCAAAGTCTGGTGCAAGATGATGCAGAGGTGAGTGCGACGTTGTTTTTAGCCAGTGCGAATTATTTGCTAATTCAGAGACCATCGATTACTCGCTTTCAGAGGTCTGTAGGGAACTTTCCAACTGGGAAATCAGTCCGCACTATACATAATATATCATTCGATACTAGTCGTTCACACTTGTGATTATCTAGCTAATATAAAGCATTTTCTACGACTTAATAGGCTTCTGCAGCTAGCAACAGTTTTCTGAGCAATACTCTGCATGATTTCGAATGGCTCCACGGACGCGATGCCTTTCTTCCAAAAAGGATCGCTGTTTCGTAAAGCAAGAGGGATAGCGCTCTGTTTTCTCCAACCAACAATACGTTCACGATTGATCAAAACCACTTGAATCACCTTGGAATATACCTCCAGTTTTTCCTTATAGCGGAATCGTTGCGAGTTACATCCGCTGGTATAGAACATACAGAAGAGTCCTTTCTTTCGAGTCCTTGAAAAGATGAATGTCTGTTTGTATACGATTTTCATGCTAAACTAGTCAATTTTCCGAACTGGCTCTCCACTTTTTGAATTGTGCTGATCATAGTTAAGCTCAATGGCTGCTTTCACAATAGATAGTAACTGGCCTTTTTTAGAAATTTAGCTATTATATGGTTATGCGCACAAGAAGGAATCATCCTTGTTTCTGCCAAAGAAGCTTCATATCCCTGTTTGCATGCGCTTCTAATTGAGCGCATGGCTGCGGCTATAGTGTGCGTGGTGCTTACAAGTTTCTGGCAGACTATCTTCTGTGTCTTGCACTTCATGAAGTGTTCATCGGTTCATCAAGCACAACGGAGGCGATGATGGGAGGAAATCAGTGCGTTTGAATGCATCCGAAACCAGCCCTCAGCCGAAAGAAGACAATGCTGATCGCTTCATGATGTGCCATTGAAGTCATCCATTGTGGCTTTCTCGAATCGTTTCATGATCAGGTTCCTCGATCACAATGCCGTTGCAGTGCGTCGCTTAGAAGTGAATCACGAGGAGTACTAAGAGAACCACCTTTCTGGTGAAGTAGAAGGAGCCATTCTCCTCACTTAGCTACATACGACTGCGCCTGTTGGGTGAGAGGCGGTAGACAGCAAGTTCGCAGCACCGCAGCCCTTTTTACAGGCGTTGTAACTGTCGAGTCACATGGTTAACTTAGAAAAAAGAAAAGCTTAAATACCTACTATTTATACGGAAGTTGGACTTTGGACCAAATAGATCCGACTTCGACTTTTTCGCCCTTGTTAACACGGTAAGGAAATTCTTTCTTTACCGTGTTAACAAGGAAAAAGTGCAGTTTCCAAAGCTGGAATGAATCTCATCCCAATCTAGCAGCAAACACATTAAGGATAAAATAAAGGATGAAGGATGACGTCACTCAATCTCTTTTGGGACGCGCCACGCATTCTACTTCTACAGGATGTCGTGAAGCGATTTGAATGCGTATTTGGCCATACAATGACTTGCGCTGGCCAGCCGATGAACAAGTTAGCGTTTATCCTTCCCAGACAAGTCTGCTTTACCATGTGAATGTGTCTGCTGGGTGCGTGTAGCGCAGTCGGAGAAGGCGCCGACTGTCGCCTGCACGTGATACCAGATTCCTGGTTCGATTTCCGCACAGGCCAACCAAGCCTACCATCCCTCCGGGGTTGGTGAATTGGTACCAAGGACCGTATGCTATTCTCGCCCAACTCGGCTACGGTACCCGGCGCGAAAAATCGATGTGCATATCTGGGATGTGGGCGGAGACCGCCTCATACCCGGCCGGGGACGGTTGTGGAGAGAATAGCATACGTCGAACTGCGGGGTTAGGCCAAAGCGTGCTCATGGGTCCATTTCGCATTCCAATGTAGCCCAATGGGATTTCATCGCCCAAGGAACAAGAAGAGCGTCATTTGTTTATTCGTGGCTTATTCGGAGAAGAGCGGCGAGTACTTAGAGTGCAACCTGACAGAAAAACTTTGCAGCACGGTTACAAATAAGCGCTTGTGGTTTAATTACCCAAGTTGGAGGTGTGAACCGCCCTTATCAGATGAGCTTCCCGCAACTTGGCCACTGCTATTCATCAAACGTCTACTGGCACAAAACACGCTGCGGGAGTTAAATCTGGAGAAAACACGCGATTGGAAGCTGTACAAGGTGCAAGACTATTTGAAAATGAATCGTTATTTTTTCTATTGGGCTGAGGCTAGTTTGGCAAAGCACCATCTACAACAAGCTATGTTGCAACAAGAAACCAGTTACCATGCCGAAGACGAAAGTTCAGTAGAAGTGCTATGCGCAGATTATCTTTGTAGACTTTGTAGAACAAACGAAGCCAAGTTAAAGAAATAAAAATATAAAATAACTGAAACTAAGAGGAAATTGTAAGAACAGAATAAAGCAGTTTTTTTAGAGAGTTATTCTTTTCGTTTTCGTTTTTGGTGTTGCTTGTCTGTAGCCCATTTACCACGGTTACGATTTTTGCTTTTCTTAGTGTTTTCTCTTCTTATAACATCATTTCGTTGTTTTGTTGAATGGTTTAATGACGGCATGAGAAGATGAAGTATATATGTATATAAACAAACTTTTCACTTTAATGATCTAAAATTTGGCAAAGGTCGAAGCGAGGAAAGAATAAATCCTTTTTTGGAGTGGTCGTAATGGAACCCGGACACCCACATTTCTCAAGAAAGGTATTATTCGGAGTTTTCGATTTAAATCTCGTTTAGGTATCCTCATTTGGGCGTTTGTCGGAAGCCGTTCCCGGAAATGGCTAAGAGGACTATGGGACCCGGAATGCAGTGAGTGATCCAAGGTTTTCATTGTTGTTTTTCCTACCGGATCCTTTGTAGAACTTTAATGTATACAACAAGCCGACTACGGACACGGTCTCCAGTAGCGTATAGCCCGGCTAGATACCCAGACCGGGTGTTGTTGAATTCGATCTTCAGCCGGCTATAGGGGAAAGCTATGGGAAGTGTTTCAGACGGTTTACTTCCGTCATGGGCAACGTCACGCTGTTCGGCATTGCTGTCGTGTATCTCTTGCTTTCTGCTAACATTATCCATTACTTCATCGGGCGTTTCACTTCTATCCCTGCCAGTATGTGTACGGTAAGTACTTTGAGGTTCTTCGCTATTGTTACTATTTTTTGAACGCAAGCCTAAGTAGGAAAGGGTCTTGAACTCCCATGGAACTTCAAGTTGGGACCAGAATCATACGGAAGAGTATGGAATGCTGATTACGACTATGAATGTCGAAATTGCAAATTGAAATTCCTGAGCGAGTTATGGCCTGCTGAAATCGTTCGGCCTCACCACAGGGTGAGGCAGAACCAGGTTCCGGATTCATCAAAGTTACTGCAGTAACTTTAACGGAGAATTGTAAGCGAAGAGCTCAGATAAAGCGGCTTATCAAGCGATATGGCGAGTGATAAGCCGCGCTATCTGAGCTTTTCGCTTACGATTCTCCGTTAAAGTTACTGCAGTAACGTTGATGAATCCGGCCTCAGGACGTCATAAATCAGAACAAAAAGTCCTTTCGATGATAAATTATGATTTGGAAAAAATGAGGCAGGAATGGGAACTGAACCAACGGCGTAGCACCCGAAGAGCAAGAGCACTACCCCTGCGCCACCGCCGCAGCTGCAGTGGTCTCCTTACGGAGCCCTGATTACTCACCACTTTCGCGCCAGCTGTTTCACACGGCCACCCTGTGGTGAGGCCAACCGATTTCAGCAGGCCATAACTCGCTCAGGAATTCCATTTTGCAATTTTGACACCCATATTCGTAATCAGCATTCCGAGCTCTTTCTAACGATCCTGGCCTCAACTTGAAGTTACATGAGAGGTCGAAACCCTCCCTAATAGGGAATGAGGAAATTAAAAAGGAGATGCAGAGTAAAGATGTACTATATTTCTAAATTACCATTAAAATTTTTATACAACGTGTCCACAACTCTTAGCAACAACTGCTCAAATACAGTCAGCTGTTTTTTTAATGACAAACTCTGTGCGTTCTTTTATAATAGACATCAGTGCTAGTTGTTAATGTGGCTACATGAAAATGCGGGAACGCGCTAGACAAGCACACCCAATCATAGCACCGGGCGAACACGCACCAGCCAATCGTAGTTGTGCTCATTCAACTGTTCGAATAATTATTCGAATGAATTATTTGAATAATTTCTGGTTTTCAAATACCCGTTCGAAATCGAATACTCGAAAACCAGGAAGTTCGAATTCGAATAATATAATGTAATTGCTCGAATAATTATTCGAATAGTCGAATAAGCACAACTATACAGCCAATCAGGCCACCCACCGTACATGTCTCCTCTGGGTTGCACGCCAATTCGATGCGGCCTGAGTGATATAGTGCCCCTTCTAATTCTCATTTAGACCACATTGACGACTAGTACCCTGTACCCTAACATAAAAGACAAAGATGAATCTTATTGTTGAGTGATTGCACTCATGTCTATACAGGCGTTCAGGTGGCAAGATGGTCCTCATAGGTTAGATATTATGGAATGAATGTTCGATTTGTCTGAATTCCAATTGCTCATGCTGTTCTACAGTAGATGATGGCCTATGTTTCATACGACGGTGTTTTCAGGTGATCGTCATCCTAGCTGTTATTATTCTTCCATTCACATTCCTGAAGAGCCCTGGCGAATTTTGGTAAGTACCTCTTCGTGGTAGATCTGTAGAATGATTTGAATGAGTATCACTTTGGCGCCGTAGAGGGGCGTCAAGTGTAGGTGCTCTCACTTGATTAAATGTCACTCATTGTGATTGGACTCGGGACGAGTAAAGGTTTAATATTCAACATTCTAATTCCTTTCTGGTCACTCTGTGACCTTGAACCCTTCGAAAACTGGAAGCTTATCGGTGTAGAAACGATGATCTCGCTGGATGATGAGAACTTCGACGTTATAACAGTCGTATGAGCTGAATGCAAACTTCATCAGATCCGCATACATATGTTTCCTGTCATGGAAACTTGTATGCAAAAGTGCTCTTAAAACTCAAATAATCTCCATGGATTTCAAGGGCTAACATTGGAGAATTTTTTGGAGAAGTTCTCTAACAGGCGACGGCGGTGTAATGGTGTATAGCACACCTGCCCGGTTAGCAGGCGGTGCATGTTCGAGTCCTGTCTGGTGCCAGAGTCTTGATCGCAACAGCTCACAATCTCTGTAACAGCCACTTTGATTCTTGAGTAAAATGACATGACTCATTTCTCTACTCTAGACCTAGCATTCTAGGTGACTTTCATTCAAAATCATTTCAGTTTTTCCAGAGACGTTAGTCTGGAGACATTTTGATGCATTCAACAGTGTTCTTTGAATTTTTCCGAGCATGATGTTTAATCGAGTTTCTCAACGCCTCTTTCAGGGGAGTGGTCGTGCTTGCGATGGCCACTACCGTAATCGCTGTGCTCTCTATTCTGGTTGGCGTAGCAATCGACTCGACGGCTTGCTATCCAGAAGTGAACTATCCTGAGCAAACACCCGGCACCATCATCCTTTCACTTGGTGAGTGATTTTTTCTACTCATTCAGTCATCTTCACTCATCATAGATAATAAACAAATCTTGAAGAAGGAACTGGTCGCGGAGGGGCTATTTGCGGAGAGAGTGGATGTCCTCTTTTGCGAATGAGCTCCTGACACTGCCAAATTTTTCACGCGTCTGTAGCGACTGTAGCTAAGCTCCTTCGGAGGGGTAGGCTTAATTGAGCTGCTATTGTCTCCTTAAAGAATATGAATGTCTAAGAGCAGGGAGCGAGGTAGCGCAATCGGGGCGCTCGCATGCACTCGGTTCAACGTTCCTGGTTCAGACCCGCCCAGGCTAACCAATCCTTCCATCCCTTCCAGGTCGGTGAAATGGTATCAAGCTTGACTGATAGAAATAAAACACTGACTTTTATTCCGGCGGCCCACTGTAGGTCATTGTGTAGGCCAAATGCGCATTGAAATTGTCTCTACGACATTCTGAAGAAGTAGAATGCATGGCGCATCCCACAAAGGAATTGTCTAATGCCGCACTCTATCCGTTGTCCTAATATAGGTACATAATATAGATTATATACAATTTTTAAAAATTTTGAAATCAGTTAAACTTTTTGTGCATGTATAGAACCACAAGGGGGGCTGGAAGTACTTATTGTCGCTTCCTAGACTCTCATTAGTCCCATTAGTCCAGTCTAGCACTAGGCTAATTTTCTCCAAGGGTAATTGCATAAAGGGCAGTTTTTGCCACCCACTTCATAGAGTTAATATGATAGAGTGAAAAAATGATATTGCATACCTCGACCCCTGTAGAACCCATCGAGGAACTTCAGCTGTTCGCTGTTATCAGCATCTTGCAGAGGCTTGGAAGAAGCAATACGAACGCCATTTGTGCCAAAGGGAAGTAGCGTAACAGTGGTTTCCTATCCTATCCTAAAAAGGACGACCTTAACCGATGAGCAGATTTCAAAGCGATCATCATACTGACATCCCTTTTTCTCATTTCTATCTTTTTCTCTGTGCAGAACTCTACAAATTTGAAAGGAAATGAAACACGAGAAGGAAAGGATAGAAAAGAGAAATGGGATGTCAGTGTGATGAAATCTGCACATCGGTTAAGGTCGGCCTTTTTAGGATAGGATGATAATGGTCAGTGGAATAGTGGCCAGTGGAACTAGATGACCAAACAGGAAGCGAAAGTCTTTTTTCCTCACACAGAGGGATCTCTTCCTAAAAAGTTTGTTGTTTGTCGAGCTTATTTGTCATTTGGGTCAAAGCTACATTTAAGTAAATAGATTAACCTAGGAGTGCGGTCAACGAATCTCATGAGTTAATAACAGTTCCAGAAGATGCATCATTTACCTCTACCTCTACAGCTACTTTGTTTGGCGTTTAAAGTACAAGTAATTAAAACCCTTTGCGGGATGCGCCACGCGCTGTACTTCTACGGTATGTTGTGGAGGTGGCTGCATCGCCAATTTGGCCTATAGAATGACTTGTGGTTGCCAGCCGATTGGCATGCCGGTGTTGTGCCCTTCCCAGACAATTCCAATTCAATTTGCCGATCTCGAAGGGGTGGAAGGCTTGGTTGGTCTGGGCGTGAAACTCGAACCAAGAACCTGGAGTCAGGTGAACCTGGCAGTCACACTTTCTACTGCATTATTACGCAGCGCTCATAGAACAGTGAGATCTATTACTTGCAGGAATCTTCCTATTCGCCTTCTCCGGTCATTACGTCTTTCCCACTATCCAGCATGACATGAAGAATCCGCAAGAGTTCAGCAAGAGTATTTTCGTCGGATTCTTCAGTACGTTTTCGACTGCCTATGAAATTTTTGTACTGATGCTCTATCAGTATCAAAAGAAGACGTAGGTTGAACGCCATAGGAATATTAAACATCAACTATGCATGGGGAAGCATAGTTTTGAGTATTGCCAAAGCATTGCGACAGAAGTATCCTGATCATGCCGCATGTGGCTGGTTTTGAATGTACAAAGTGCTTGTACTGAGTTAGTGCACAACTATTATTGCCCTTATAGCTTGAGTATACCCACTAGACGTAAGACGCTCAACAGCATCTAGACAATGACATCTCCCTAATAATGAAGAGCGTGCAGAGATAGAGCGTGCAGTTCAACCCCGAATCTTTCGAACCTGTCTCGGCAACATGATCTAGCGAGGAACAAGGGGATGCCCTGACTGGAGTTAAGCGTGCTCTGAAGACAGAGCAAAGCTTTAAAAGTGAGACTGAAGTGCTGCTTCAGTGGTTGTTCTGCTCTACATGCCATTGTCGGTGGCTGGCTATGTTGTCTATGGTGGATCGTTGGAAAGCTCCGTTATCTACTCCGTTCAAACTGGATGGCTTCAGGTGCGAGTTTGAGAATGTTTGCTTCCCTTAAATGACTATAGCTTAATAGTTGGAGCTCTCTCGAATTCCAGAAATCTTTCACACAGTTTTTTCATCCGGCTGACTTTTTAAGTCAAACTACACAGTCTTCTAGGCAAGCCTGACTCTTCCGAAATCAATTTGAACACCTACAAAATGAAATTTCTGCATTTATCCAGAGACTCGCCGAGATGTTTAGAATATGTTTTGTTAAAAGAAAATGTGGTATGAATTTCTTTAAAAAATTTAATTCGCCTGCCCAAATAAACGAACACACCGCGAATTTTATAAGACCCTTAAAAATGTGTTTCTTAGCAAAAATAATGAAATAAGTTTTGTTTGACAGGGCAGGGAATGGCGGTTGCATAGTATAGAAAACATTGCGCCATGCATTTGACTAGTTGTCCGGTGTTTCATTGATAGTGTAAACGCTGCCTATTTTGAACAGCGATGTGATGACAGGTTCGTTTTTGCAGCTGTTATTGTTACACTGCTTACATCTGTGTTACTCCAGGGGAACAGTGTTTGATACCAATCATAGAAGATCGCAATGGCCTATTTGAGTGCACTGCGCAATCTCCTCATTTAATACAAGCAGATTGCTGCCTTCCTGCGCTTTAAAATAAAGTGCAAATCACCATTTTTCCGAAAAAAAACAAAAATTTTATAAAGTTTCGGTGAGTATATTTATTTTCTGAAGCAGGTTAACTAAAGGTTTTCAAACAAAGTTTAGCAAAAAAATTTTGGGGCACGCCTTCTTGATTCATAAAATAAATACATAAACAAATTTTCCTTGAGAAGATTTTTGTAAGCGTTTTGGAGAGTCTCTATTTTAATGGGGGAAAAGCTTATTTTAATTCGTGAGATTATTTCTAATTTCTAAACCTTGCTGTGCAGTTTGCTTAGAGGGGTGTCCAATGTGATTTGAAAAGTGCTCAACTTGGTTTTAAGTCTCAAATTTCACATGAAATCTGCTTAAACCATGCTCCGTTTAATCCGCGAAAACTGCATTCACTTTCGTTGTTCGGCAGTCTTTTTCTCGCGAAGGCCATCCAGTGTATTCACAACCTCCTGAAGGCCACTACTGTACGTGCGCTATTAGTGAAGTCAAAAGTGTATATTATCGGGCCCTTCAGGCACAAAATAACCTTACCACTGCTCTTTATTTCAGTTGAAAGACTGGGAGCTGTTATAGACTCTACTGAGAGAGTAAATTCAACGGTTTGATGAGCATGTTTTGTAGCTCAAGTTGCAGTTACAGTTATTTGAATAAATAAGCATATGATGGATCTGTCGGAAATCCAGATGCCCCTTTTTCAGCTTGGTGCCAACCTCATGATCGCCGTGCACTGTATCATGACCCTTGTGATCGTCATCAATCCGCTGAACCAAGAAGTTGAACACTACCTGAAAGTTTCGCATAGTAAGTTTTCTTTCCACTCTTGGAAGCAAGAAACGAGCCGTTTTGAATGAAATAGACAAGGGACACGCCTACTTCTATAAATGGACTTGAGCGATTACAGTTCACCTTTAATTCGGTAAACGCTAATAGCCGGTTACCATTTTAGGCTTCGGAACGGGTCGAGTTCTCACACGAACGACCGTGCTTCTTCTCGTGCTCTTTGTCGGCCTATCCGTGCCCGACTTCTCGCCGGTAATGAATCTGGTAAGCCCACTAATCGTAGATAAGCAATCGCCTCCACACATCATCAAACTCTCCTGCAGGTTGGCGCGTCCACGATTCCGATCGGTTGCGTTGTACTGCCTTCGCTGTTCTACCTCTACAGTGAGGCGGCCACCGAAGACGAGTGGAGAAAGGGACACACGCCGTCGGTGATGAGGTGAGCTGCTTTACAGTGACTATGCCCTAAAAGGCCGCCTCAATAGTTTGGGATAATGATCAACGTTTCAGCGTGATTCGCCGTACCGATAAGACGATCCTCATCATCAACTTTTTCATCCTTGGTGGGTTGTCGAACTAAAGTGAGTTCTGCTGTGAATCATGTCGACCGTCCCTTTCCAGGTGTCGCTGTGGTCGGCTGTGTGCTCGGAACTATGCAAGGTCTTGAAAAGATCGCCAAGGCAGAGTTCTCCGCCCCGTGCTACGTTCGTGCTTTTACCACCGACGACTTCTCTCCCTCATTCCAAATCAAACAGCAGTAAGTGCTCTCATTTAAACCGTAACGGCTTGTTTTTTTTTTGTATTGTCTTATGATAACTTCTCTCAATGAAGGCGCGCTGTAGCGCAATCGGATACACGCCCGATTTCAGGTTTCTGGTGACGGAGTCCCCGCCGATAGCAATTATAACTAATCGCCTACTGCTGTCTGAATGTTCTCGCGTCTGTTACAGTATCCCCAAACTGCACATCATCCAAGCCGTTGCCATCGGATCTCCTTTTTGTCAATCTCATTTTCATCGCTAACCCACAGGCATTCCTAGGAAGGATAAGACCCATCCAAGCTACTCGTGTTAAAACCGGCTTGGAAAGGGACTCCGGGGTGTGGGCCATCCAAGGTGCTTTGCTCAAACCGCTCTCCTTGCTTAGGAGGGATTGTGCATCGTTCGAATGTCCACGCCGACGAGATCCACGACGAAACGGTAGCAACCGTACGCTACAGTATTTCACAAGCCTGCACGTCAACCCGCAATTCGAATGGCAGTAGGCGATTAGTTATAAGTAAGACGTACCCGCCCTAGCCAATCAATCTTTCTAAACCTCTGGGATCAGTGAATTGGTGCCTGACCTGTTTGGGAACGATGAAGCAATGAATTGTTTATCGGCTGGGCACCTCAACTATAGGCCGTACACATGCTCAGGTTGCGTTCACAGCATGACGTAAAGCGGAATGTGTGACGCTTTACAAAATGAATTAATTAACGCCGCCCCTCATCCCTTGTTCTTCAACTTTTTTCAAATTTTGTTCCAAAACTCTTCAGTTTTGATTTGATAAATGTTCAGTCTTACGATGAAATGGTGTACATGAGAAAACTACTAGACGGTGTCGGTCAAACATGAGAAGGAGAATGCTATCGTTAAGCGAGGGACCTAATACAATGTGTTTCAGCTGCTGCGGACGCTATATGAACGTCTCGTCATACGGCGAAGTGTGCGGTGTCTAGCAGTACAACCAGTCGCGCCGTGTACGAGTTTCGTGCGGATCTCGTCCAGACGATGCCTTGTCCACCGTGCCTGAACCTTTTCACTGTGTCCTTTGCATTCATCTAGTTCAATTTCTTCCTATTGCTATCCTTTATGGTCGATTTCTAGTGTGTCAGAAGTTGTCAGGGAGCTTTGACTGCTCATTAACGTTCACTGAGGGAAACAGATTTTGCAAACAGAGACTATTGTTTAGTAGATAGATGAAGGAGATTTATCATTTAGAGGCTCACTTGTCGAGAATTCACTTGAACGTAGCATATCCGCGTTATATTGTTACTGTGAATTCATTGATTTTCATATTGTATATAGATCCGTGTTATTTCGTACAGTTTACTTTGAACGAGTATCATTGCGGTCGTTTTCCAAATAGAGATGGGACAGTGGGCGTTCCGGCGTGCGTGCGTGCGTGCATGCGGACGCATTTCCAGACATGTGCACACCAGAGTGCGTCCACTGCTGCTCAGTGTAACACCGATTGTGCCATGACCCGGTGAAGATGATGTGGTGAGAGTCCCCGTGGAGTCATTACCACACCGATGTCAGATATTGTTAATTGTGTTCTACGTTCATTGTACTGTTCTCACCTTGAAATGCCTTCTCTGATAAAGATTTAAAGTGGCTGTAAGTTAGTTTTGGAACATTAGTTATTTATTTATAGCTGCACCTAAAGCGCGCTCATAAAACAAAACGAAAATGACAAAAGAGATGTACAAATACAGTACTGTAACACTTATGAAACAGAGGACGAAACGCACTGTCAGCACGACAGTTGTAGAGTGGCACTGGTGCCTTGCAGCAATAAAGAAACCCGGTGCGGGCACGTTTACTCAATTTTAGCCACACCCTCTGGTGCAACGCCACTGTCTGCGGGAAGTCGGCAATGGCGCGGCAAAAACACATGCGAATTGTTAGCTCCGTGCGTTGGGTCCCGCACCGATGGGTATGAACAACGACCGAATCCGGTAAGAAAAGAATTGAGAACAAGGACGAGGAGAAAATGATTACAACTCGACAGCAGAACCTCCAAAGATAGCAATTAACTTCAGCAGAACTTTGCTCCTAGGAATGAAGCAACTTGATTATAAAAAAACTTACTCGATAAAGTGATGAGCTTAGAGCTTGATGATGAGGGCCTAGAGAAGTAAATAACGGAAGTAGCACAGAATACGCGTTATCAACCACCTGCCACTCAAAAGGGAGACTCAAAAAAGACGTCCGACGAATGAGTGTGAAGTAAGGAAGCAGTCGTATGAGTAGATCTCGTCCGCACCACCAGCGAATGGCTTGCAACGTCGCGCACGAGGCGTGGGCGCGCGACCTCGCCAGCCATATCGGCATATTTCACCGTTTTACATCCGAATAGACAAAAATGCGGTTCAAAGCTCCTGGTGGCGGAAGAGAGAGAGTGCAGGAGCTAGAAGAAGGTGATGGACATAGGCCTTGGGCTCGCTCATCGGTCCACTGGATGCGAAGCGACACGGATGCTGTGTGGTTTACGACTACAAGCGGAACCGTTTCATTGCACCTGTAGGTATAGCTTTCGCAGTGTATAGCGCCACTCGTCTTGCGTATCCAATACAATTTTGTTTTCAGGCAGAATTACTTGAAAGTGGTCAGTACCAGCGCACCGTACTTGAAGAGTACGGCTCTGTCCCGTTGCTGCACTTCCCAGTAAGCGTGGAGAGTATGTGGGCAGACATCGAGGCTTCAACGGATATGAAGACGATAATAGAGACTATGAGAGCGAACAGTTGCTAGCTGTGTGCAATTCTGTACATAAATGAATTAGTCCAATTGTTAATGTGTCCCTCAGCTCATCCGCCCAATAATAATTAGAGCTCATAGTTATTGTTGATCTTCTACATGAGTTTGTCAATCGAGATGTAAGTCACTATTACTATTGTGTGGATGTCGTTCAAGCGATCCGAAACTTTAGCCCTGGGGGTAGTCGAGGTCGTTGAACACGAATCTGCGGTCCGTTTTTGAAGTTTCGATAGCCACCGATCGATAATGATCAAATTCGATTTTTTGCATATGCCATTCTAGCGGCTCGGAGCGGAAGTAGGTATCTGATTGCCCGTGTGCTGTTGTTCATTGCTTGACATTTATTGTCAATGCACAGCTCAAACCACCTATCGGTCGGTGGAATACTCACTACTCCATTTGCGCAAGACAGTGACGAGATAGCTGCTGCTAGTGCTGCCGCAATTATGGGTAGAATCGTGAGAAACGCAAAGGTCTTTGCGATTGGAGGTAAAACGTGTGAGTGGTGACCGTTACTATTCAAATTGCTGAAGACCTCTATCGCTCGCTGCTTGGAGTGGCGAGGAAGCTTCTCTCGTCTCGCGTTAACAGAGAATGAGATTGTGGCTTCTTCTCTTGACTTTGTCTAAGCTCCTAATTACGAGAGGATAGATTTTGTTGAGAAGTCGATGGGTGATCTTGTGGTTAGGCGTCAATACCTTTGTCGACCTGACGCTCGCAAATCGACTGGAGGGAAGGCCCACTTGCACAGCTGGCCATCGAACCCACTCGCAAAGCGGCATCGGTCACCGAAAAAACCCCATCGTTATCGCCCAGCAACCATCAACCTTCTTGATATCCGTTGCTGTCAGCTCCTCGGCCGGGCGCTGCCGCTCCAGAGTCTCGCTTTGGAAGTCGCTCAAGACTTCAAGATTGACCTGAGTTTCCTATCGTGATGGATCTGCAGGAGTCTAATATCACTGTGTTTTTCTCACGACCTGGTCGACTGATCTTGTCTACTGTCGCCTAGTTTGTACTTGCGCCTCTGAGCGTTACAGCACCATGTCGACCGGAGCGTGCGAAAAATCAATAGCTATGCCAATCATATGGTTCCGCGCAGCATGGTGGTGTTAGTATAAACCATCGCTTACGAAGAGATGCGAATAGACTCTGCCCACTACGGCGCGACTCTTTACAAAGCGTAGACGACACCGCGTCCCCATTGCCCATGACAGTAACATATTGCCATGGTTCGTACCCATCTGAATGGCCTTAAGTCAACACCAGCAGGGCCCACTAAAACAGCTGGCTAGCAGGGCCGCTCGCACATCAGCGCCGGCTACCAGAGGCGTAAAGAAACGCATCAGTATTCCCCGGGAACCACTGCTGTTCGTGAGATTCATCGCTGCCCTTAATTAAACATGCAAGGACAACGTTTACCGAGGAACTTGAATTTTTTCTTACAATAAGCTTTGCCGCAAGAGAAGGAGAAATCTACCCCGGAAGAGAATGGAAGTGCTAAACAACCTGGAAAAATATAGGCCCACAATTGATCGGCATACCAAACCTCCAGAGACTCGTCTGCCTAATGAAGTTGAGAAGGGTATCTTTCACATGCCACTACTTACAACATGCTCCAATGTTCGGAAAAAGGTTAATATTATATAACATTTACACCCCCCCCCCTTAGAATTAAAGACGACACCAAGCATATGATTCCCGAACCTTTGCAGTAGACATTCTTAATTACTTCACGAAATTTTTGAGGACTCCATGTATCTCGTGTGGGAAAGGGCTATGTGTGCAGCGAGGTATCACTGTAAGAAACAAGTGGCAAGTCCAAATAGACGTTAGATGAGTTGCAGAAGTTGTGGTGTTAATTTCGTGTAGGCACGAACAGTGAGTTGATAAGGTTTTGTCCGGTCCTTCACGGGTGCAACAGATAAGCGGCGCGGTGGTTGGCTGTCCCAGCGCATGCGCGAAGTGCAATTACATAGGTCATGTGGCCAAAGAAAAGACCGCAGCCGCACGTGGACCAAACCAACCGATTGAATGCTCTCTATATTCCCGTTTGGAGCGCGCAAGCGAGAGATAGAGACGAGCGCTGGTTAATTATTATAGAACAGACCACCGAACAAGACAGAAGACTGTGTTAGAAGACAAGGTCAGGAAACAGTATTCTGGAGAAATTTACCACATCACACATTTAACACATCAAATCGCGCCTCTTTCCCGGCAATATCAGTTTAATGAGCCCCAAGATCAGTGTCCAGAACATTTGAAGTACCATGAAACGGCAGATAATGACTCTTTCCAAGGAATCATCTTATACTTCTACAACATAAAAAGGCTTCTTAAAATCGTTGGGCCCCTGAGCTTCATACATATTCGTCTTCTCAACGGTGAGTTACAGACGTCATCCAGACAACGTCAAACGTGCGTTAACTAAGACGGTCAACGGGAAGGCTTCACAGCAGGGAGATGCTTCGATCAAGCAGTCAGCCTCGCGTCCTGGGTCTCAATTTTCAGCAGTGGTTTGACCAGTTTTCTTAGTACTTTATACACAGGACTATAGTATGTTTGCCCTGAGTCGCCTATTCCGAAATTCATCACACCTCGTGGCTTAAAGCACGACGACAGGACAGAAATGAGATGCAGACGAGATGAGAGACGCAAGAGAGGAGAAATCATTCACGTGTTAAAAGAAGACAGCGCGCCACGCACTCGACTGGATCGTCGAGGTTTTCCTGTGACTGATAGCAGAAATTCTGCTCGCGTGGGATTGCACAAATAAAAACGGTACAACAAAAGCAGCTATCAAAACCACACATCGTCACATCGCTCATTCAAGTAAGCAGCATTCACAATACCAGACAATTGAAAGCAACAGCCAGCTAGAGGGTGCATGTCATGATCTCTTCTTTTGGTACGCCAAAATTGCTGCTTTCTCGCGCTCAAAAACAAATTTTAAAGCCCAGTTAGTTTTCTTTAGAGATAAAAGTTTATAAATCTTCAAACATTGTGTGCACAACTATTGAGGCGGACGAATTTCAAAAATTCAACGAGTTACACTAAATTTTCCTAAAATAAACAATTATTCTAATCTTCTCGGAGAGTTTCCGTTTTGATTTGGAAGATGTTCAGTGATAAGCAGCTGCCAACAAACAGCCAAGCAACAGATGGAAAGTCAGGCGTTCTCGTCAGAAGAGCAAGAGAGAAGTGCGGCGAGAAGACGGGAAGGAGGGCCGTATGAGGAGCCAGCCGGTTGCCATAGTGGCGAAACGCCTCGCCCACCAACTGCTGGCTGATTGTACCTCTGCGCAGCCTCACCTGTTGGTTTCGGAATCAACTTCAGGGGCTTCAGATGCTACCGAGCGCAGGAGAATGCATGGCGCACACCAAGGGCACGCTAACACTGGCAAGACATCGTAGGTCGAAGGAGCGTGAGAACAGCGGAAAATTTGGGTGAAATTAACGCTTAGGAAGGTGCAGAGGCATGGCCAGACGCCGCTTCCCTTTGCAGCTCCTCCAGACGGCTACATCGTCTTCCCGTATTTCGATGCTGATGGTGAGCCTTTTGTCAAGGGCGGGCGGACTTCTAGCACCGTCTTCTGACCGCTGGCAGAGAATAGCCGCTTCGAGCTGCTGCTGCGTCTGGCTACAACCATGTCTATCGCAGAGGCACTGATCTCGTCCGAGGCCTTGCTGTTTCTTCACAGACAAGCACATCACCAACTCACCAACCCCGGAGGCACGGAAGGATAAGATAAGGAAATGCATTTGATATAAATTGTTCTGGGAGCTGTGTTACTTTATGCAGTTTTGCCGCATAAAGTGTCTGATTGATTATGGTAAGGTAAGGCACAGTCGAATGAGGCCCTGTTTGTCGCGTGCACCTGACGCCAAATCCACGCTTCGCGTTTTCAACCCAAGCCAACGAAGCCTCCCATCCCTCCGAGGTCGGTGAAGACAGCAGACATCAGACTTCCCTAGGAAGGACAAAGTCCGGAATAGCCTGTTGACAGGCCACGGCCAGTCATTGCATAAACAAAATACGTATTAGCACTGCCTCCACCACATACCACATAAGTAGAACGTGTGCGCGACAGTATGCTGACCGATCAATCGTAATTCAACAACAGGTAGTTAATATCGATCGAACGGTTTAATCAGCCAAAAATGTCGACTTTTGGGTAAGAATTGAACTTTGGAATGGAAATCTCATGAATATGTCGCGCAGCGGATTGGGTTAACAGAGTGTGATAAATGTCGACTAGTCAGCCCTTATCGGTCGAAAATATACATGCTTGACAGATGTTTCTGTAAATCCTGTGAATAAGACGGGAAACCGAAACGTCTCAACGAATCGAAAAAATAAAAAACAAAAACATTACCTAAGATCGAAATCTTTTTTCTGCTTTTAAAATTGAGCTTTGCTTCCCGGTTGCCCGGGTCAAGAGATAGTATTCATCCTTGTCGTAAAAGCGAACATGTTCTCTTCTAAAAGACGAAGCCCAATTCTCCACGATGACGACGGATGGCGCGAAAACGCGACTCTCGCCGAGTGACGGACGGGCATGGGAAGGGATCGCGAAATCAGGGATCCGACGGTGGCGGGCAGCTCGCGGCCGGCCGCGATTAGCGGCTGTAGGGATGGAATGCAACGGGGAGTACTGGAATTTGCAGAATAAATTAAAAAAGGAAACCTAGACAAGAGATTCAGACGAGAGTCTCACGTGCAACAAATTTATGGCCACTTGGTCAGTGCACGTATGTCTGCCAGGGCCAGTTCTTCCGATTGAGTTCTAGATGTTTTAGCAACGTGGGTGATCATCAGGTTCAGTTTACGTCAGCATTCTGGAAACCATTCATCCCAAAGACAGTGAATCGATTTCAAAATGAGGAGCTTTATATGGACGGGAGCCTGGGACAATCCTCCCCTCTTCATAGGCTTCGCTACGTTCAAAGCTATTGCCTTCAAACAATGAGTACATTTTTAGGGAGAAATCCTACATTTCGATTTTAGCAGATCGATATGCAAAGTCTAGCGAGGCGACGGTGACCATTACAGGATGATATTTAGGAACAAACTACATAGCAATATATACAGAAGAGCTTTTTAAATCAAAATGGACACGCTTCCGAACAAACGTAACGCTTTAAAAAATCCAACTTAGCATTGCTTAAGCCCCTTTCATACTCGTCCGAGGGGCGGCGGCGGCGGCGGCCGCCGCTTCAGCGGCAGGTGGAGGGGCGGTGTCCGTTCTCGCCGCCTAGGGGTGGCGGCGGCCGCCGCCAGCGCTAATTGCGTTTGGCGCGCGCGTACGCGCAGCGGTCTCGTCTGTGCCGCCGCTCTCGCTGCCCCTCGTGGCCGCCGCCCGAAATGGCCCCAGCCATCTCGGGCAGCGGCCCCGGCGGCGGCGCCGCCAGGGGCGTGGCGGGGCGTGGCCGCGGCGACGTCGCCGCTGCCAGTATGAAAACTCCTCCACCGCCGTGGCCGCCGCTCGGGCACGTCATCGCCGCCGCCTTCCTATGCTAAACCATTGGGCCGCCGCCGCCGCCGCCGCCCCTGGGACGAGTATGAAAGGGGCTTTAGATTTGCCGGATGCGGAGATCCTTCACCTGTTGACGTGAGTACAGCCGTCTTCTCCAGACAAGATGATGTGCGAGAGAAGGAATCCGGATGTGGGCCATTTAGGCACACGAAGCTTGGACTGGCCGGATGCGGAGCGTCTTCGCCTGTTGAGAAGAGTGCAACCATGTCCTTAACAAACAGGGCTGTAAAAGGAGGGAACACTTTATTTCCATTTGGAGAGAGGAAACTCACACATTCTGGATCTCTCATTGTTTCAAACCGGATGGTCATGTTAATTCGATTAATTAAAGATTTCAGCCGAATTTCAGATGATTTTTCAGATGAAATAAACAAAGAAAATTCTTAAAAAAACGACAATGCCGGAATGTCGAGCAGTTTCATTCGAAGAAAGCTCAATGATTTAGCTCGTTGATGTTTAATGGCTATTCTCCGAAACGGCGAGAGCAGTGGATGCTTTAGCGCCACTTGGGTTGCTCGTAATGAAGGTTGATAAGCGTTAGTCCAATTTCCGTTGATTGATTGGAGCACTTGTTGGGTCCTGCAACCACCGCCCGCATATTGCGTGAAAACCCGTCCAACTCCAACTCGGAGAACTCGTCGCTACTAGTGTCGCTTTAGTGATCGTTTAGTGCGCACACGACGCGCGACGCGATGTAAAGGCCCCCACGAGTTCTGCGGCAGCGCTGCGGCCCTATGCTTAACCATAGGGCAGAGACGCAGAGCTCGCCGCCGGCCCATAGCGGCGAGCGGCGTTGCCGCAGAACTCTGTGGGCCTTAATGGTAAGTTCCCATATCGAGCACGCGACGCGATGAATCGATATAGGAACTACGTCGCGCGCAGACTAAACGATCCAGTGTTCTCGAAAATTTATCGATAGGACCCTTCTGCCTTTTTATCTTTTCCCGCCTTTGAGTAAGGCCTCGAACTCATCCATTGATGTTCCCGCCGAACTGGGTTTCGGCTCGGCAATTGTCGGCACCTGAACAGGGGCAGGAGTATGGGCTGCGGCAACGTTCTGGTACTTTGCAGAGACTGATCCTGCTTTTTGCTCATCGAGCATACGCTTCTTCACAGTCAGGGCCATGAGACCGTCTGTGTCCGGGTCCATACGCAACGTGTCGCTTCCATAGTATCTGTCGATGATTCCTTGGCCAAATCTCGCCAAAAAGTTTATCGTTATCAGGGATTCCGGAGAAAATCCGGTCACTTTCTTGAACATCCTTTGCGGGGGTGTGCTTCTCCAAATTCCGTTGGATGTAAAATAGACGGAGCGTCCTTGCTCCAGCTTGTGCCACGCGGACTTTTTAGTTGAGCGAATACCTCAAACTTGGGTAATTAAACCTTTATTTTGATGATATACAACAAAAATACGAACATGTAACGAGGTGATAATTAAGTGAATAAAATGAGATACAACACAATAAAATAAGGCAGGTATTGCAACCAGAGTAAAGCAGTCGCATCGCTTGGAAGAGAATCGCATCGAATGGAAGTTGTCGCATCGCAGCTGGAGTCCTCGCATCGCACTTCAGGGGTCGCTGGACGGTACACTGACTCGCTTACTCATCGCGAGCCCCCTTTTATGCGCTCGCACAGAGGCTTCCCACAACAACTTCTTTTCCGATTCCCTATCTCCGCAGCGATCAAAATGTCATGGGAAGCTCTATGTTTACAGGAGTTTGAATTTGCCTGCTGCAATGCACTTTGTATTTTGTCTATTTTTACTCAAAAAATCGCGTAATCCGCAATAGGATGTACATCCATAAAAAAGTCAAGTTGCGATTCTTGGCGCCCGATAGGCTCACCATGTAATCTTGGTTTAGAAGCCGACAGTAACGGAATATTCCGTTCGGGTTGATAACGGCACTGTTAGCCAAGTTCCGGGCTGTCCTGTATTTTGAATCCTGATCTTGTAAACGTGAGAGGAAGTTCAGGAAAGTCGCACAACTAGCCGATGTTTTATCGCTTCCTGATAAAATCGTTAAAAGTTCTGCGGATTTCCCTGGCTTTTCAGCGACATTGAGGCCGAGAGCTGGCATCACCATGCCGTAAAAGGACAATCTTATTTCAAGCATTGCCTTGACTTGAATCCGACAGCGCTCCGGTGGGTCGAATTTCTCACTAGTATCCTTGCATTTTTCTTCCACAGAGTGGAGGTAAACTGCCACGTACGATTGGAAAGCTGTAACACATGCTGCGGTGATTTTGCAACCATCCTTGTAAGCAAATAGGATAGTGCAACCCCCGCAGGTAAAATTTGGCGCCTCTTGTACAACGACTTAATTGCCGTGATGGCTTTCTTTTTGGCCTCAGTAGGCTCCGCGATCGCTGAGGGTCTTACGACGGAAATCGTGGGCATTGCAGGTCGCGCTCCTCCCACAAATGCGTCGGCTGCTTTGTTCTGTGCAGGGTTGATCTGTCCAGGAGCATCCACAGGCGGTGCTGGGGGTGCAGGCTGTTGATCCGTCGGGACACGCTGACTCTTCTGCTGAACCTCGTCCTCCGTCATATTGAACAAGTCACTCATTGTCTCGTAGTCTCCAGAAGCTAGTCGCTTCAGGAAATCCGGCTTTGTCTTCGACTCGATCTCACTGATCACGTCCACCTCATACGCCTGCGGCGAGTCCACGAGGTTGGTGTGGTAATTGAGTTGGAGGAAGGCCTTGTCTAGGTTGTAGACATTGTCCAGCCGATCCCTTAGCTTCCTCGCTTGCTTTTCATATTTATTGTTCGGTTGCTTTCGAATTCGACTTTTAGTTGCTACTTATTTCTTTTTGAATCAATTTCTTTCAGGCTGCCCGTCTAACCCGGTCCTTCGAGGGAGCGGCCGGCGCACGTCCGATTTTGTGAAGGTGAGGTGCCCGCTTTTTCTATGGTTTTGTTACATATATGAGTGTTGATTCATTTCTTGTATTTAGATTTCGTCTAGTTTTCATTTCACTTAGATTTCTTTGTTGTTGATTTCATTATTTTCAGTGGTTACGACGCATTCGAGGTAGCGGCCGGCGCACGTGCGATTATTTTTGGTAAGTGGAGCGCTTTTTATGTTTTTTATTTATTTATGAGTGTTAATTCCTTGTTTTGTTTTTGATTTCGTTAGTTTTCATCTCTATTAGAATCCCTGTTTTTTGATTTCATTGTTTTTAGTGGTTGCGACGCATCCGAGGGAGCGGCCTTTGCACGTCCGATTTTTTAAAGGTGAGTAACCCGCTTTTTCTTTAGTTTTTTATATATGAGTGTGCATAGCTTCCTTTGGATGTTGGTTTCGTCAACTTTGCATTTCATTTAGATTTATTTGTTATTGATTTCATTGTTTTTAGTGGTTCCGACGCATTCGAGGGGCGGCCGGCGCACGTCTGGTATTTTCAAAGTGAGTAGCCAGCTTTTTCTTTGGTTTTTTATACATATGAGTGTTGATTCTGTTTTTTATTTCGTTAGTTTTTATGTGTGCTGGAATCCCTCTTTTTGATTTCAATGTTTTTAGTGGTATTTCATATACGATCTTCATCGCTGTTGATCTTCCCAACATCACTTCATGAGCAAGCGCCACAAATGAGTCTCCGTGGCCTAGAAACCTGAACACAAACAATGAGCGAATACAGACAGTCCTAACATCTGATGCGAGATCTTCTTACCTCAGAGTTATGGCCAGTCTGTGGTGAGAGCAAACTGGCATCCTGTGCACTCAAGTGTTCCAGCCGCGAGACGCGAATGAAGTTGGGCGAATTCTTGCGGCGTGAGTCGAGTGTACTCATAGAACTGAGTGTGATCGAGGCTGACGAGGTAGTTGTCGAACGTCATGAATCTCGTTCCACGGTGTCGAGATGCGTTGGTCTTACATAGAATCGTCGCTCCGTCCTTCTAGACTCAAGGTCTGCGATCTCCAAACAGACGAGCAACGATTTCTCACAAATCGTTCGAACAAAATACGAATTGAAGTTGCGTTTAATAAGGAGGTTAAATCCACATGAACTAGGAGGAAATTCTAACCCCCTCAATTGACACATGTAGCATCTCCTCTCCAGAATAGCTCTGTATTCCTCCGCACTCACTCTGCGCGCGACCTTCGCACCAATCTAAACTTTTACATTCGGTGACACATTCCTTAAAAGCTAGCTGACTGTCTTTTCAAGAAGGACGCTGCCCTGCACTTCTTCTACTATGTATACGTATTATATCCACTATACCTCTTTCATTTAGCAGACTTTAAACGACCTAGCGGCCACAACATGGCTGGTTAGGGGATTCGCCCCCAAACCACACGTGCAATATGTCAGCAGAACATCCCGAGCATCCTATTCTCTTCCTTAGCCCCTCTCTCCTCTCGTTACAGTGAAGAACTGGGTTCAGGGAATCGTAGGACCCGGTAGGGCAGAATCTCCGAAACTGCTCCTATGAAGCCTATCCGCCCTCCATCGCAACTAAGGACAACGTAATAGTAACGTCTTTAAGATGTCAAGAAACCCCGTCAAGAATGAGAATGCGACATCAACACGAATTTAAACAATAACATAAAACGTACTCACCAATCAAGAAGTAAAGGCGCTGGACGGATACGGATGAGAGCACTTAAAATAACACTATTGAAGACATAAGGATTCGAACTGATCGTGAGACGTAAATAACATCAGAATATACAGTTAAACACCATCAAAACACAGGAAAACCAAAATCGGGGGACTCACCAAAAAATGTGAGACGGACGCTGGCCGGCTATGGGCTGCGTCGATGGCTCTGAAAATAATGCATTCAGGAATAGATAATTATTCCAAATTATACGTAAGCGAGAACAAGGACAACCACAGCAACACTGGCAAAACACCGAATCAGCAAGAGCAGAGAACTTACCAAGGAAATTCAGGCGGACGCTGGCCGGCTGCGGGCCGCGTCGATGGCTCTGAAAATAATGCATTCAGGAATAGATAATTATTCCAAATTATACGTAAGCGAGAACAACGACAATCACTTCAATACCAGTAAAAACTAAGAGCATTAAAAGACGAAAAAATAGTGCACTAATCAGCTGAGATTTGAAGCGTCTGCAGCGCAGACGACGCAGCTGCACACAACGCTATTAACTGCGCGCCTATTCGCTAGCTTCACGCTAGCGAATAGGCGCGCAGTTAATAGCGTTGTGTGCAGCTGCGTCGTAGCATCGCTACCGATGCTGGCCGACGGTCTGCTCAGCTCAGCGACGCGGTCGCATCGGTAGCGAAGCCGTATCGCTGCGAAGGTATGACACCCCGGTAGCGAAGCTTCGCTAGCGGTGGATCGGACAACTGCTACAGGCATCCGCCCCCTCCACAACGTCTGATACCGTCCCTTCCCCAATTGTGTTAGTTGTCCATCGCCTTCGCTAGCGAAGAGCGATGGTATGACATAGGCCTTATGGTTAGACGCGAGTGGCCGGGCGCTGCCGCTCCACAGCCTCGCTCGAGAAGTCGCTCAGGATTTCAAGATCGACCTGAGTTTCCAATCGTGATGGGGTGGGGGGGGGGGGGTCACCACATGCCGTGGTGTGCAGGTGTAGTTAGTAGCTACATACAGCGAATGTAAATGCAGTCTTACCTCCTCGCTTCGATTACAGATTCGTGCTCTATCTGACTCTGAACTGGGCAAGGGGGGAAATCCAGGATGTGGGCAATTTTAACACGGGTGCGTCACTCGAGCCACACCCTGGAGTCCCTTTCCCTGCCCAAATCTGTGCTAAGGCGACCCCCCCCCCCCCCCGACCCCATTTGTGCCCACTGTTCATATCAGGCAAGGAAAGTCCTTTCACGTTCACGTATTCTGGAACTCTCATTGTTTCAAATCGGATGGTTAAGTTAATTCGATTATTTAAAGTTTTCAGCCGAAACCGGGTCCTGCTAACACCGCATCCACGTTGCGTGAAAACCCGTCCAACCCCCCCCCCTCGGAAAAGTCGTCGCTACTGATGGGCACTACTCGATATCACCGGCTGCGACGCAGTCGGTGATATCGAGTAGTGTGCAAAGTCTAGCGAGGCGACGGTGACCATTACAGGATGATATTATGGCCGCGGCACAGATGGCCGTCCTGATCTGTTCCCTGACTCGCTAAAATATGAAAATGGACGTCCCTTATCAGGTGTTAGAGGTAGAACATGGACCCCATTAGTAGGGCTTTAGTAGAAATGACTGCAGAGAGAACAAAAAAAGCAAATGCTGAGTGGGAAAACCAGAAACGTGCATAATTTCACCTTTGAGTTCCCGTGTGCTGCGAGTATAATGGCTATATATAAGCATTTGTTGGGAATGAATTTCAAGTGGTCAGTGGAGGTAAATATAATCGAATACTTATGCACCCATAAGAAGAAGAAGATACACCCATAAGATCTATCTGAGGAGGTAACGCCAAGTAGACCTATGATACTTTGGTTCCATCAAAGGAGAGATAATGACTTATTAAAGGGGATTAAGAGCAAGACGAGACTTTTGATGAATCCAGTTTCCGAGTCTTCTTATACATCCATCTTTTTAATTCCAGTGGTTTTGGAGGTGAAGGAGGAAACGGAAAAGGGCTGTCTTCGTATACGATTTGGTACTTATCGAATTCGACAAAGAATCTTTGCTGTGTTCCTTGCAGTTAAAAAGTTATAGGTGGCGCCAGCAGAAGGAAAAACTACGTGAAAGAATATGAAAATCATAATACAAACGTTAGCTAGAAACACTTTCAAATGACATTTCGAAGCGCAAAAAAACCGGTCTTGCACTGCTATTTGGAGAACTGTACTAATTTTCGACTGGTCAAGTAGGTTTGAAAGTAACATAAGTTGCAGGAGAGACGTCAGTAGAGATTGCTGCTTTAAAAAATGGTTGTAGAAAGCAGACCAAGAAAGTTTCTCAAATGTTTACTACATAGCTCCATTTACATAGGATTTCCGCCATTAACGAAGCAACCTGGAGAGGTGTGTGGCAGATAGTTTCTCAAAACAGATACATGAGCGATAGACACTTCTCTAGTTCTATCTATGCAAGTATACCCCGGTTCAGATCTTTGATCATTGTATGAAAAATTCATCAATCTATCGCTAAGGTGGTGGCAAAGTTCTGCAGCTACTCTAGCAATATTACACCAAACGAGTTATCCGTGTGTAAGGGGTCCCGCCTGATAATTCGTGAGTGCTGCACTAAGGTATCGTTGCCAGCACTGATCCAGAGACCTGGTGGTCTCGCAACGATTGCCCTTACGATAACGGTTTGAAAACGTGGTACCTAATCGTACATACATAGAATACAGTATTACATAGAAATAAAAACTTGCAGCAGTTCTATGATAGAAATTACAGAACGAAAGTTTCGCCCGAGTATTTCGGAGGTGAAATAGAGACGTGCGGCCGGATTACGAAATTGCTATTACTCATCCAACCGAATTGCTTCCTGCATTCGGTCACTAGAGTCTGCACTTGCATACATATGGGTGATTCATCAGGTAGAGTCGAAAGAGAAAGTATCTGCCTGCAAGTGATAACAAAGCATCTTCTTCTCCCCGGCATTCCTCCTCCAGCATCCGCCACCAGCCAAGCTAGGGGTTCTAAATAGCACTGGGCGGAACTTCAACCAGAACCACGCGTCCAGCAACCCATTTTAACACGATGATAATATGAGCCACCGGTGGCTCATAACTTTTCCCGCTATTTTTTGTACTGCTTCCGTCGGCTTTTGTAGCTGTTTTTTATGTTAACTACTTATGATAGGAGAATGTCCAACAGGAGTAAGCAGAAAATTGTTCTTACTTTCATTAGACATAACGAATTAAAAATTTTACTAAGAAGGAGACCAATCCTACATTCAAATCAATCCGCAAAACGCGATTTCTGCCGCAAAACGCGATTGTCGTCAATGTGTATATGATGCCCTTCTTAAGGTGGTCTGCTTCCAACGTTGTAGTTGAAGCCGCACCTTCAATTACAAGCCCTAAAGAGAAAACAATATAAAATTGCCCTTGAAACTTTAAAACATGGCCTTCGTTATCAGAGACCACAACAGTTAGGAAGAGAGTTAGGGTGTGCGCGTCAGCTGCGGCGCGCTGTCCGCAATCGCAGACGGCGGGCACCGCGGGCGCGCGAACCACGTGAAGGTTCTGGAAAAAGGCAGTCAGTCGTCTCCTGGTCCCGGCTTGTTCCGCTCGTTCCGCGCCGGCCGGATTCGCCGTTTGTGCTCCGCGTACTTCTCGCGCGCCGGATTCGCCGATGTGTTCCGAGTGTTACGCGCTCCAGTTTTTTGGGCCTCCACTGCGTTTTACGCGTAATCCACGTTCGTGGTGTTCATGTTTTGGTTCCACACATCCAGCTGAAAATACAGAAAATTCCAATAATGACAATGGGATAAGGCTGACCCGGGGGGGGGTAACAATCGATGCCAACGAACGGACCACCTGAGAATAATCTACGAGCCGATCCTTTGAGGATTGGTTACTACTGTGGCTTAAAAAATTAACGCTCAGAAGTTGGTGTGCACCCCTAATGTGATATCAGGTGTGTCTGGGAAATATCATGCACTGAGCCCTCCATAGGCTTACCACTTGCTTACCACTACGATCACGTACGCATTAAGGGTAGCACACATTATCTCGTCCATAGACCAATGCGTGGCGCATCCCATTACGAGATATGTTGAAATCGAGCTTGTTTTTCATCCTCAGTTATTAAAATGGAGAAAATCTTATGAAGGTTTGGAAAATCACTCAAGTTTCAGGCACACTGGGCAGCACAATGGAACGTCTAAACACTGGAATTATCCTCATGCTCTGCAGCTTTTTGGACCTCGTGTCTATGTCATGCTTAAATGCCGCGTTACCCCAATGGTCGTCCTTGATCTTTGGAAAACTGAAGAAGAGAATCTGAGCAATCAAGGTGGTGAGCGAACATTCTTAATCTTAAATTGGGTGAACGGGCCCTTTGAGACCAGGTACCCTCACCTCACTGCCGCTAATTTGTAAAATATCCTGAGATATCATTCAACTGATAAATCTCTTCAGAAAATCGTGCCAAACCAGATGACCGTGGAGCACTGCTCGATCCCCAACAAGGATAGAGGCAACGAGTTATGCTAAGTGGCTTACTTATAATTGTGTCAATTCGAAAATGGAAAGGGAAGAGTTCTTGGCTGACGTGCAAGGGCGCGATGAGGTGTTCGCAGCTATACGTTCTGTTGCAACCGGTGATTTTCTGACTGCCTTGATAAATGCTGCAGGAGGCTGTATGGACTTTCGAGGTTATAGTGATGAGCAGAGGGCTAAAGTGGCGAAGATTGCAGTCTTCTTCGCATTCAACGGCCCTTTGGAGTGGGCAGCAGAGCGGACATCATCAGCCCTTGGTCTTCGTGACCAGTCTCTCAAACAGTGGCTAGGGGTGGGAGGGCCCGGTGATGAGCCGCCTGTCCACCCCAATAATGCACAGATGAGGGATCTAGCCACTGTTGCATACCGGACCGTCATTGCCCGTAAGAATACCCTCGAGGAGGCCATCAGGACTGGCGTAGTGCCAGGAGCAAGGGGAGCGGCTGCGGAGGTGCAGGGTGGGCAGCAGTTGACTGAAGCTCAGAAGCAGGCAGCCCGAAATGAGGTGGCTCTCATCGAGAGACTCCTTGCTGTCTCGCCCATGATCCGCCGTGGAAACGGCCAACCTTGGCCCGCAAATGAAATGGCATTAATTGCCTGGCAGGCGGCGCATCCCCGCCGTAGGGCCCGCGAATGATTTGAGTAAGTAAATGTGTTGTTGAAGTTTGAGAGTGTTTGTTTGATGCTAGAACAAGTGAATAGGTAAACCGTCTGTTCAGGAGAGTCCGTGAATGAATGTCGAGTCATGTGAGTGGGAAGGTCTGCATGACCCCACTTGGGAACACGTGCCGTTTACTTTTCTGAAGATAGCGATTTTTGATGTCTTTCAGTGACCGGATTCATGAACGCGGTTGGAGGTAAATTCTACGCTCACTTACCTCGACGGTCATTTACGCGCCACTTTCCCCGAACGAACATCCGTTTTCTGATTCATGACGGCCAAGGCGAGGGTTTTGCTCCGCGGCCTATTTCTGACCCAATGTGCATGCCTCCGCTGGCCCATTGCCAGCTCTGAGCTGGTCTCCAGCTGCACAATCAATGCTCGACAGGGGCGCCTAGTTGCCGTCACAGTCTTTCGCCGTCTTTCGCCGCGCCTACGGTGAGTTGTTTTAACTTTTGTTTTTCTCTATTACTATTTTATATCACGGTTTTTAGGCTCTGTGGACCATGGCGGCCCACAATGCCACTTATTTTTAAATGAATTGTTTCTTTAGTGGCACTGTGAGTCGGCTTGGGCCACCATGAGCCTAGTCCACCACGCAAATCGTAATTTACGATCTGCGTGGGTGAATTATGTCCGTCCGCCACCTTAGCCTTCCCTGGCATGTGTTGTCTATGGAGGCTGCTGTGGTGGATGGCACCCATCATTAGTCATGTAGGCCCACATTTACCATTGTTTCTCCACTACCTGCTATGCTACTAGTTTCCATCCCTCTCCCTCCCCCCCCCCCCTCTCGCCCTGCCCCACATTTCACATTTCATTTTCCCCAAATACGGCGCTGCAGCAAATTTCACCTTGCCTTTGCTTCACGTTTTATTTCGAAGTCAGCAATGAAACTAATGAGAGATCATAACTGTATACTTGATGAGGCTTCACACCAAAGGTTCCATTGTCCGACCACCACCAAAAACGATGAGCCTGAGCACAGGTTAATAGTGCCGATAGGGGACGAAGCACATCCATCTCTCATTATTGTTTTTTCGTGAGCAACCGGATAGAAGAAATTCCAAATAAGATATTCGAGCTGACATTTTGTGATTCGATGAAATGATCATCAACTTTGCTCAACAAATATCAACTTATTTCACCTTTTTCTGCTTTTCATGCGTAAGCTTTCTCTAATAAATAATCTACAACTCAGCTCCCTTCCCCTTCAGGTATTTCATTGAAGTTCCATAAACTACTTTATTAGTGAGATTTTTTTATTTTTCAGTTTGGCGCATCGATACTGTTTGAGGACCTGTACAATCTGTGTCGGAAAGTAAGAACGAGCCAGCTGAGGCTAAAATGTGAGGATCGAAACGAGGCACGTAAGGTGCTCCAGACCGTCACCCTCACTTCGGGGTGTACTGTGTACATCCACGACTTGTCACTCTGCGGGGCAAGTAAGTCCATTGCAGGAAACACCTTTGAAGTCGAACAGGAAAATGGTCGAGATGTATCCATACGTGACTTCGTAGGTAATCCACAGCTTTCAGGGAGCCAATGCTTGGCGATGCTTGCGATCTCGCAAGCATCGGAGATCTGAGGTTTAGTGGCGATCTTCACTTTGGTGACCTGCCGCTGCTGTTATCTTCAGACATCCCTTCGCTCTGTGTGAGCTACGACGGTCTGAAAAAGTCGTGCGCGCCTCTGCTTCAGCAGTACATCAGCATGACTCGCGGAAATTTGAAATGTATAAAGAACTTTTCAAAGGAGGTTTGGCAGTTGGGGATTTTGGTATTGGTAGCCAATGTGGCCAGTATGTAGAGGCGGGAAATGGACGGCCAATTGGAGCAGTTCTCCTATTGGATTCTGTGGTACACCGCGTCAGCGGTACCAAACATAATCCAAGCCAAAGAAAGCGTGATCGATCGCAGCTTTGATTGGTTAGCGCATTCCTACCTCCTCATGTAGGCCAGATCGCAGACTAGTGCTAGTTTGCAAGAATATTGTGCGCTGAACCAAATATTATAAGACTTCCTTGATGAGCGGTGCGACAGAAAAACTGTCGATTGGCCACAAGTGGGACACTACTAGGACAGGTCTTCGAGGTGCGTTCCTTCCCCTAATATACTTATCAATACGCCCAAAATCTTCAAATATCTCTTAATTCTAGCAATTTCGGGCAGCAGAGAAACGCTCCTGACTAGTGGGCAACGGAGAGCTGAGTTATTCGAGGGTGTCGACGAAACAACTATACACTGCTTTGCCTGAGCCCACGATTTGTACATAGATTAGTTGTACATAGATTGATTGTACATAGGCTTCCTCGTACTCTTTTTGATAGTTTGATTTTTGAGAATAAATTTATTTTCATGCCTTTCATTTTTCCCAAGACACGCCTCGTACTTGGAGTGCGACAGCAGGCACCTCCTCCTCCGGCTGTGCTGTGACTGTGTTTATCTATTTTTACATTTTACGATAGAAATAGATTGCGTAGTAGATTTAGATGACTAGGTGACAGCGTCCAGAGAAAAAGCGACATCATTATTAGGTCGGTTCACCTAACTCGGCTCACCTTGCTGAGAAGCTGAGCACTGTCAGTTGCACGGAAAGTGCTCGCATGGTCGGTCCTTTATTGGCTGGAGCGATTACGGTAGATTAGAGAATTTACGACGGCGCGTCTTCCAGCTACACTTTCACCAAGAATCGCTTTAAAAGCGATGAATAACTCACTTTCCACCAAAATTTTACACACTGTTGGACTCGTCTTTGTCCAGTCCAACCAAATTTTACGAATATCCCCTATCCGATGCCTGAATCCAGCAAAAATCGGGGTCTTTTGGCGGCACCCACCCCGAAATTGACAATTTTACAAAGTAAAACCGCTAATAAGGTTCGCAAAGCTCAAGTTAAGCCCAAATTTCACTCAGCAGTGCAGTCCCCGTGCCCCATTACATTTACATTCTATGAATATCTCCGATCTGTTACCCGAATCCAGCAGAAATCGGTGTCCATTGGCGGCATCCACCGCAAAATTGGCTGGTTTCACCTAACCGCTTTAAAAAGGGTCAAAAGCTCAAGCTCCAACCGCCAGATCCAAACATCAGGATGCGCCGTGTTCCGTTGTACTTAAGTTGTATAAACCTCACCGGTCCGATACCTTAGCCCAGCAAAAATCGGTGTCCTTTAGCGGTACCTTCCGAAAAATTAGCGATTTCATAGACTAAACCACTGCTATGGACCGAAAACGTCAATTTTTACCCACATTTTGCACATCGGTGGATTCCACTCCGTTCAGTGCAATTCAGTTTTACGAATATCCCCGGTCCGATACCTGTATCCACCAAAAATCTGGGTCCATTTGCGGCACCCACCGCAAAATTGGCGAATTTCCAACGAAAACTGCTTTAAAAGCGATGATGAATCCTCCGAGCCTTCACAATTGGATTCGTCGTAGTCGATTCCATATACTGTTTGAGTTTCAGCCCCGTATCTTATAAAATAAACCCACAATAGGCCATTATGTAGGTGGTTCGCTAGTTTAAGTTACTTGACAGGAAGTTAATTCGCGGCCAGCCGCGACTTTTGCAGTGCGGAGGATATGCTAGCTTTTCCCGCGCACTCCTCCGCTGGTGTGCTATCGTGGTCCCGGCCGGCCTGAATTAGCTTACAGATTAGGTAGTTTAAGTTTAGGGTCGGCACACCGAAAAGCCCGAGAATTCGCGAAAAAAAATCCCAGACGTCCAGAAAAATAGCTCCGTCCTACCATGAGATTTAGGTGGCTGAATCCACTACGAAAGCCAGGCGAGAGCGCCAAGTATGCACATTAAAGCGGATTTTTTTTTTCGCGAAAATTCGAACAACGCCCAAATTCGCAGTAATCTCCCACGACCATCTCCAAGCAAAGCCGTGCTATGAACTATTTTTCCTATTTATCCTCGACTCCGATGGACAGCAGGAGACGCCGAAGATCATCCAGAAATCGATGCTCTAAAAACCCTTTTAAAACTCCTCTATAACAGCCACCAAAGGCTCCTTCTAATCAAAAATGACGGCTGATGGACTAATTCAGACACATCCACTCCTCTCAATTTTTGTTCACACAGCAAATTTTTAAAGACTTTCTTTATTGACATTTCATGGTGGAAAATACCAGAATAGCACAAAAGTGGCTGCTTCGCCCTTGCAACCACAGACAGCCAGATAAGTCGGTACTGGGGGCTCACCAGTGCGGTTCTCAGCGGTGCCATCAACGCTCGCCACCATTCGAATCCCATTGGTTCTCCTGCATTAGCTGACCCCAATCCCCGACAAAAGAAAACCCTGACAGTCTTCTTTCCTTCTTCAGAGCTTCCTACTTTCATTACAGTAAAAAATGGTTTTGCTATATAGAATACCTCGCAGGCAATGTGGATATATAATGTTCTGCGGACTCCGACTCTATGGTGGGATGCGTTTTTCAATTGTTGGCGGGTCAAGGTGAAGAGCAAATCCTCATCAGACGTCGGCATGGGCAGCGTTTCATAATCACTGACAAGTCAGCAAATTCCTCATAATGCCACCAAAGCCATCAGCAAAAAGAGTCGCAGACAAAGAAGGTCGCAAAGTCGCAAACAAGGTGAAGGTCACCCGTTTTTGGAGACAGGAACAGGAGGCATTGCCGCAAGAAGATTTGCTCCATCTACCGTCACTGAACCAAGTCCACCCCGACACCAATGAATCGCGCTACAGGAAGCTAAATCTCTTGCAGTATAACAGTCGGTTGCTGATCTCGTTTCAAGAAATCCAAACGACATACTCGCTCATCTCTACCGAAGAGTTCACCATGCACGCCATATCCGAGGGCACGGAGACCGTTACCAAGTGCACATCAAGCAAGAGATTTCCCAAGGCGTGCGCAATGCGCACGCCTTGGGCAATCTCTTGCTTATTTAGGTTCACAGGTATGCAGCATCGATTCGCTAACTCACCTGAGAACCGATTGGTGAAATTTTTCTTCGAGATCAACCGTTGGCTGCAATAGCTGTGAGAAATTTCCAAACCCAGATGTTGGCCGAAAATCCTGTAAAATTCCGCCATAGCGCATTGGCGCGTATCATCGGTTATACATATCAGGAGATCCGCAGTTTCCTCAAGGCATTCCTTGAGAACGTTATCCATCCGTTATACTACTTCTAGCACTCCAAGAGAAACACCGTCGCCACTATGGATTTCGTGTAGCTCTCAAGCGCCAGTGACATAATGTGTACAGTTTTGGCGGATATGAACTCCCTCGCACCGGGGCCTAACTTATTCGCTAACCTATTCAAGCCCTCTTTAGGGGCACAGTTGCTACGTACTATGAAGAGTGTCATCCCAAAAATTGAGCGTCGTCGTACTGTGTTGGCTGTCAATGTCCTCGGCGCCTCTGCCGCCACAGCAGCGGCAGCGCTCTTGGACCACTACCAAATGTGACACGACCGAAATCTTAGTGATGGCAGTTACGTTGGTTACGTTCTGAAAAACGCTCTGCAATACTAACTCGTCGGATCTTCTGTGGTGCAACTGATGGCTAACGCGTAGGCAATCGAAGCCCTTTAACCGTTTACGAATAACTAGTCTCAATCGTTTAATCATCGTCATCGAGAAACCCGGAAAATTGTATATTTGGACACAGTGTAGCGTAGCTCAAAAACCTGTTAGAGCCGAATTTTACATCATTGTCCACTTAGGAGCTCCGTCAGTGGCTGCTGGTCGCTCCTCCTACTTCACCTCTTCCCAGCATTGGTCGAGTGGCTATTCTTTGGCAATTATCTCATTCCCAAAGATATTCGTTCTCCAGTTCAGGCTCGACGCATTGGAGAGCGGTGCACACTCTCACGAACCAACAATTCAGCATTGGAGAAGTGGAAAGGGTTGCGGGGAAAACCAACAGAGTTCAGAATATACGGTTTCATTCATAAAGAGGTCCTTACAGTAGATACGAAGAGAATCCGAAATAACACAAGACCTTAATATCAAGCGCGTCATGAACATACCTAGAGTGCTACCAATCAATAAACGCGAACGGAGAGAAACGAGTATCCGCTGCCCACATTCGCGACATGAACCGTAGGGTTGGAGAAGTGCATCGAACACCCGAATTTGGAGGTGTGATTCAAAAGTCGTTCAGCATCCTAATGGAGGATTGCGTAGTCCTCCACCGATATCCACCATTTCGTTGAAGCGCTGAAAAAAAATAAAAAAATTCTGCAAATTCACAGAATTTCGGCCAAACTCGGAATGCTCGCACAGCACTGAACCCCTTCGACACCTCCGAATTTCACTTTGCCATCTCTCCATCCACCTTAGATATCTCCCTAGAAGATGCGGATGCTCGTCCACATAGCTCTAGCCTGAGGAAGTTCAGCATGTTGACGCCAGTAAGCCACGCCCACTCCATGGCAATTTGCCAGCCCACAGCGGAAACCATACCCTGCTTTTGTTACATGGTCGGGCCTCTTAGTGTCTGAGTTTCCATCACCACTGCACTATTTCGTCGAAATCGTGCTCAGTGGGACGTCAAACTCGAAATCAACGGGAGATAGGGGCAAAATTTGAAAATCGACTAAACCCAATTGGCGGACCATGGACTGCTCGACGAGCTCTTTCGATTGAACCATGCCCCGTCCCGAACCGATAAAATCGGTTTTTACACTGCCGCTTATATATATAGGAGTAGGGGCACTGCGTATTGGAAACGATTGCTGAATATCGACATCGTGCCTGGCGATGCCGCGGAAGTGCCGAACATGTCGGCGACCGTGCCTGGCGAGCCATAGACGTGCCGAACACGTCGACGTCACCCCTTCAGCATTGGGTCGCTGAACACGAATCTGGAGTCGACAAATCGAATCAATAGATATTATCGATTTTTTAGGATGGCGTTAAAGTGGCACGAAACTTCAGCTCTGGGGGTAACTGAGGTCACTCAGCATGAATCTGAAGTCGACCAATCGATATCGGTCGATATTATTGATTTTTTAAATGGCGTTAAAGTGGCACGAAACTTTAACCCTGGGGGTAGTCGAACTCGCTGAACAAGAATCTGAAGGAGCAATCGATACCGATCGATATTATTGATTTTTGTGAAGTCGGTCAAGCGGCACGAAACTTCAGCCCCGGGGTAATCAATTCGCTGAACCCGAATCTGGAGTTTGTTTTTGAGGTGCAGATCACCATCAATCGATATTGATCAAATTATACATGGATGTCGTTCACTTTTCCTATTATTTCCTTCTAACTTGTTGCAATCGACGTAGTTGCGGTGTTCTTCCTGCGGAAACCATGTCACAGGTTGCAGCTAAAATTGATTATGAGAAGTTATCACTGACGTTGAGAAGCCGTCACTACGGCCGGGAGGCCGCTCTGACGACTGTACTCTATATAGTAAAACCAGTTCTTTACCGCAACGAAAGTATGAAGGTCTAAAAGTTGGGAAAAGAAGATGGTCGGACTGTTTTCTTCTCAGGGTTTGGGGGCGAAGCCCCAACCAGTCGTCGGCGGCCCCAAGGCTGCTGAACGACTGGTAAGTGCAAAAGAGAGTAGATGCAAAAGGAGGGGAAGTGTGGAAGCTGTCATTTATAGGAAAGATCTGATGATGCGGCCCAGTTGGAGTATCACGTTTTGCTGTCTATCCTCAGAAATGCAAAACGTTCATTCTCAACGCTGAAAACAGCAAGCTTCTGGAACTATCACTGGAGCGGTGGAGAGTTTGGAATATCAGCTGCGATTGCATTGAGAAGTATGCTTGCCTAAAGTTTGAATTTTGTAAGGTTTACAATGGGTTCGAGCGAACTGCTACGGCAATGCCATAACATCTACCAAACCAAAGAGAACTTCATGGTTTGGACCAGGGGTGTGTGTAAAATTTTTTCGGTAAATTTTTAACGACCATTTTTTAACGAGAAAGTTTTGTGCTAAAATCAGTAAATTCGTTAAATAAAATTTCCCTTAGCTGTAGTAAGTTTGGCTATGGTTTAGTATGTAGAAATCCAGATCTTTGACATCATTGATTATTTTCGACTGCATATGCGAGCAATATGACATGACACAGTGAATTCTGGATCCATCCTAGTAGGAGGGTGGCAACCCCAAAGTGCCAATTCCCTAGGTCATCCCATGCCACACAACCATATCCACTGATGTTAATGTTAATGTTTATTACGTCGCGAAAGGCAGACGCGAGATAGAAATAGGACAGCACAAACAGACAAACAAACATCAGAAAAAGGCACAATCAAACAAGAACTGGGTGTGGTCGTTCTCCATGACTAGAGTCCGTCAAACTTAAGCAACATTTTTGATGCATACCGCTTGAACTGGGGTATAGAGTAAGTATTTGATAGGTTTTTCGTGATCCTTATGTAAGCGCTACCTGCTCTATGCGTAAAGAAAGAAGCGCGAACTGATGATCTCGGACAAGGCAAGGCTATTTTCATTATACCACCTCTAGTTCGGGAAGGCATCAAACTATATAATTTCATAATCACAGCCACACTAGGTTGGTGCAGAATTTTATGAACGAGACAAACATCAAACACCTTTCGTCGTGATACGAGGGATGGAAGATCCAAATGTCTATTTCTGAACACTGCGTTGGGGATGTTGGAGTATATGAAGCCTCCCATGCGAATAAATAATTTCCTAGTAAAATTATTTTGGACCTTCTCAATTCTGGAGATATCTTTCATCCTACTAGGGTTGAATACTGTAGTGCTCGTTTCAACTAATGGTCGTATGTAAGTCTTGTAAGCCCTTATTAAAAGAGCTCTGTTCTTTGTAGAAAGGGCTTTAAATATGTGGAATGTACGCAGAAGCGCTATCCTACAACGATTTTTGACATGTTCGGAAAGGTCTAGTTTGCTGCTGTATGTGAAACCAAGATCTCTAATGAAATCCACCAATGTGATGTGGAGACTATCCACTTCATATGTATGCTGTGCAGTTGACGGAGTGCTGCTAATACGCATGAAACTCGTTTTGTGCGGAGCCAATGGGAGCTGCCATTGTTTAGACCAGGAAACCAATAAGTTGATTCCTCTTTGAAGACATAATTCATCATCAACACCATCAATGACCCTGTATATTTTTACATCATCTGCATACATGGCACAATCGCAAACATTACGCAAAATTTCTGGTATTTCCGAAGTAAAAATGTTAAACAATATAGGCGATAATACCCCTCCTTGAGGTACTCCACTTGTAACACGTTTAACTTCGGAGAATATATGTCCAATTTTAACTTGAAACGTTCTCTCATTTAGAAAATCAGCGATCCACTTCGTTAACATTGGATGTATCTTGAGTTCTTCTAATTTGAACAACAACTTTTTGTGAGATACCCTATCAAACGCCTTGGCAAAATCAAAATAAATAACATCACAGCAGCGCTTGCTATCAAGCGCTTCAGTCCAATCATTGATTAAGTTCGTCTCTACAGATCCTCCTGATACAAAACCATGCTGTTGTTGAGGAATGATCCTATGGACAGAAAGATGGTCACTAAATGCTGCTTTACAACCCTCTCAAAAAGACTGCAGAAAAATGACGTTATGCTCACCGGCCTGTAATTCTCTGGACTGTCAGAAGGTTCTTTCTTCAATATCGGGGTGACAAACGAGTGTTTCCATCTTAAAGGTACTTCTGCATACATTAGTGATTGGTTAAAAATGTACGCTAAAGGGCCACTAATAACACTTGCAACCTTCCGTATTACAAATGGTGATACAAAGTCTGGAGTGACAGAAAAGGAATTCGGGCATTTCATAATCAGTTCATAAAGTAGATGAGACTGAAACCATGGGATATCCTTCATAGGGGTACTATGAGAGTGGGACATAGACGGAACAGAGCCGTCGTCAATTTGGAAAGCGGTCACAAAGTGGTTAGCTAGCATGTTAGCTCTGTCATAATCAGTTGTTGCAATGAGACCATCTTTTTTCAAACATCCAATTCGTTTCCTTTCGTCAATTTTACTATTCAAATATGCGTAGAAGTTACGTTTATTACCGTCTTCAATTATCTTCTTTTCTAAATAGCAGTTGTATTTGTGCAGTTGAGAATTAAGCCTATGAGAGAAGGACTTATAGGTTGACCAGTCATTAGATCTCCTAGCTTCTAGAAATAAACAGTCACGGTGTTCTAGCATATTTTGTATATGATGAGGAAGGCGGATGGATTTGAAAGAAGATACTAGTTTCCAAGGCACATGAAATTCAATAACATAATGCAAGATAGACAAAAACAATTTATACTTTTCATTAACATTATTTTTGGTCTTTAAAAGATCTATCCATCGTAAGCCTGCTAGTTCATTGCAAATTTCAGTGAAATTGCAGCAAGAATACACACGGCGGTAAACAGGTATACATTCTATGACAGTATGTGCAATAGTAAATGAAATACTATTATGATCGCTTGTACCTACTGGAGGTAATCGTAACTCCACTTATCAGGTCTTGTTTCGTAGCAAAAACCAGATCTAGAATGTTTCCCAATCTGGTAGGCTCCTTAATGTATTGTGTGAGACTGTGGCTGTAAGCCAACTCCTCAAGTAACATCATGACGGAAGAAGCAGGAGACTCTATACCAAACTGTGATATATTGAAATCGGCAACTATTACTGAGTGCAACTCACAGGCAATCAAGTCACTTAGAAGTTTAACAAGCTGTTCAGATTTCGAAGGAGGACAAGAAGGCGTTCGATATAAAACAACGAATCTTAAACTGAAAGTTTCGTAGTAGATATCAGCACATAGCAATTCATAAGCATTCTCAACAGACTCCTTGATTACAACCGAAACAGAAATCCTATTATGCACGAGTAACATCACTCCGCCGCCTGATTTCCTTTCCCTATCACAACGATGGATTTCATAGTCTGAAGCTATCTCACCTAAGACAGACGACATAGAGTGGCTGTTATTCAACCACGTTTCACTAAAAGCATATATATCATAGGAATGTCCAAGAATGAAATTGACGTAATCCGAATTCTTTGAGATCGACCTTACATTGGCGTAGTAACATTTAAATGAACCCTTAAACATCCGAGGAGAACACATCAGTTTCCCTGCTCAATAACAAGAGAATTCGATATTGGGCCGGACCCAGTTCTGGTGCTTTCCGATTGCTGACCATTGGCAGACAATGGCGGACCGGAACCAGACCCTATACCCCGCTTACGCTGCTCCTGTCTTTGCTTCCTCCCTTCAAGAGTTAGGGATTCACGAAGGTAAACCCCTCCTCCAGCGAAAAAGCGAAGACGAGGAGCTCTTCTCACATCACAACGTTGAAAAATACGTGATGGAAGCACCACTTTAAGTAAACGGTCCCTACCCTGATCAGGTCTTCCCAGACGATAGACACTGATTGGATTACATTCAACATTTAAAAAGTCCATAATATTACAAATGCTTTAAAAATCATAGGAGACACGTTCTCTTGTTGTAGAAGACTTCAGCTCAGGAACACCACTGATTACTACTGAGCGTAATCTTTCTAGTTCCTGACACGAATGAAAGCGTTCGGGCGGGTTGGGCGAGCTAGCAGATGGTAGCGTAGCATGAGGAACAGAGCTCGAACTGAGACGTGGTTTAAGACTCTCAATTTCACGTCTAAGCTCTTCATTTCCACGCTTGAGCTCACGATTTTCGACGAGAGTAAGACTTAGCTCCCGAGCCATAGCAGCAATCATTTTCTTGACCACTTCTGAAACCCTGCTGGATCGTCCAATCTCTTGAAGTTGATCCTGGAGTTCCTTAGATAGCGGCGATTCAGGAACTTCGAAAGGAGCTGTCTTGGATCCTTTCCCACTACCAGCCACTGGTGTTGCTTCTCCGGCCATTGCGTGAAAACGGAACGGTAGTAATTCAATAGACGTAGCGTATAGATTGAATATACCTGTTACTGTGGCAATCAGGAAACTGAGATTCTGCCCACTTGCCACAATGAGCACAGCCAAGGAGTAGACTGGGAGTGAACTGTTCGTCGAGAATGAGCCAACAGTAGCGAATCAGGACGATAACGAGAGCACAGTAGTGAGCAACCGCACACCAGGGCACACCGATTCAAATGATGACTAAAATAATGCAACTAATGACTAATGCACTAAAATTAAACGAAAGCCGTCGCATTATGGGTCAGCAGCTAAAGTTCTCGAAGAGCCTCAAGGTAGGGAATGGAGATGCAAAAACAGCGTATGCCCCTCCGATTAGGATAGATCCCGAACTCTTTGGTACAGTTCCTTTTTGGAAGATATTTAGGAAATTCATAGATCTGCCTGTTCTACAGAATGGTCCCTTTTGTTCTAAAATGTCCTGTTCTTACTGCAGACGACAGCAGTAAATCAAACACACGGCCACGCACCGTTGAACAAATTTCAATCGTTTGAAATTCCATTTCCATGGCATTGAGTATTTCTGTCTTAACCACCCAAGTAACGTTCTTCAGTTGTTAAGCCTTTCCTCCCCTGCTTTCTGAAGAAAATGCGCACTCGTATCTGTAAGAGTTTCCCGCCTTATATTGGCAGTGTTCCACCTTGTCCTTATCCTTGCAGTTTTCTCCGAATAGAATTGGCACTATCTGTCATTATTTTAAAACTCTTCAGCAATTGACTACTCTGCTTTTTTTCTTGAAGAACCTGGTACCATACTTTACAGCACATTTGTTTGAAGTCCGAATGTGCATTGGCTTCCTCCATTTCTTCCTATTTTTGTAGAGCACATTTTGGATTGATGAACGGTGCTATAGCAAGTTCGTAAATTAGGCAAAGGAATGCGAAGACATAAGGGGAATTTCTTGCTAGAGCCAAACCTGCGCCTTCAAAAATATACCTTTTTCGTAGAACTGAAAAAAACTTTATGAAGTAGACTGCTCGTAAAGTACCAGTTTCTATACAACTTTCCTATATAATAATATAATTTAATATTATTATATAGGAAAGGAATAATATATTATAATATAATTTCCTATAGCAAAATCGTTGACATGAACGGCATGAAATTCAATAAAAGGAGAGCAATGACAGCGCCAGCAGCCGCGCTCTATGTACTGGGCGGTGTCCAATGTTGCCTTGACCTAATCCTACGATTTTCACCTGACACTGCACGATGAACCCTCTTATTTTACGGAAAACTTGCAAAGAAAAGGGAAGGAACCTGTTTCTTCCATTGTTTCGCTTCCTATCCATGTTGTCACGCTTTATTTGTAATTCGTGGCGGTTTCGTCGCGTTTTCTATGCCTTTTCAAAACCACTTTTGAAGCAAATATGACAAAAAATGTGAAAAAATTGACTCGTTATACGATTAAGAGCTAATAATAGGTACTAATGTGTAGCAATATCAAACGCGAAAAACGGCCAAGGAAGTCCTGCGAAACTGCGGCAGAAGTGATGGCGGACGCAAATAAATTTTTTTCAAGGAGCAAGAAAAATGCAAACAATTCTCGAAATACGAGGACGATATTGATTGCCTATTCCCGTTGATTCAAGTAAGTAGAGGATTTCCTCGATATCGCAACGATACCGCGGAAACGCATCCAAAAAATTGCCCAAAATGAATTTTCATGAAGAAAAAGTAAAATTTCAAAACTGGTGTGTAAAATGTCAATAATGCAATTTAATGGAAATTTTCGTCGTTAAAATTCGTTGAAAGTTTTTAACGAAAAATGGCGGTAAATCCGGTAAATAGGTAAAGCGTTGATCGTAAGCGCACACCTCTGGATTGGACGATACAATTTATCCCAGTGTGGGTGATCTTATCCATATATTAGCGAAGCGAAAGTCGGACATCAAGCAAGGCGGACAAGTGCGAAGTCCACGTACAGGTGAGTTATGGCACTTGTGATCAAAATATTTGCTTTGATGAAATGATTTCCCTCCCGAATGAATATTCTAACATTCGAATTCGAATATTCGAATTCGAATGCTCGAAAAACGCGATTTTCGAATGTATTCGAATTCGAATGCTCGAGAATCGTCGCTATTCGAATATATTCGGTTATTCGAAATTTTTGGGAAAGCACAGCTATACTGTGGGTCCTCCATGTTTTCTATTTGCTATAGGTTTTCAAATCATCCTCATACTGCTAACAGGATACATCGCTTGCTTTAAGCAGGCTTTGGCGATCCGCCACATAAATGTTAAACAGTGCAGGTGACAAGACACCACATTGAGGTACTCCACTAATTAAAGGCTAAGTTACCAAAAGTGTACTTTCAACACTTGCCAGGGAAGTTCTACCGCTACCATTCTTCAAAAAGGTTTTTTTTGAGGTTGACGTGATTAAGCCTAGCAAAGGCATTTGCAAAATCGAAATAGACAACATCATAGCGGCTTCTCTCCTCTAGTATTTTAGTCCAATCCTTAATGCATTCTAGGAGATTTGTCTCCATTAACCTGCCTGCACAAAACTGTGCTGAGCGGATAATACGATTTTTAGAATGAATAATATGCTTTTTCAAGATCCTTTCGAAAAGTCGCAAGATGAATGCAATGGTGATGGGCCTAAAATTTACCGGATCCTATGACGCTTCTTCTTTTAAGCTCTAAAGTAATATACGAATGCTTCCGTAGTTGAGGAACCTCAGTATACATATTGCTCTGACTTGTTTATTACCAGAGTTGTTCTCTCCTTTATTCCGTGCCCTCCGCTGCTGACGAGGAGGAGGTTCCTAAGGGATGGAGCTCCTGGGTTGTGGCTCATTCTAATTCGGGCGGATAGATTTACCACATCCTGGCGCTCTTTCCCTTGCCTAGCTCCTCCGCGAAACTCAGCGTACGATTCAGGCTGGAAGCAGATCTCTACGGCGCGCCGCCATGCCACGATGAAGCTGAGGGCTTTTGACGTGGCGAGATTCCGCAAGGGGATTACTGTACGCAATACTGCATACTTTTTTGCGACAGGTTTTCCAGGAAGAACTGCACTACGTCTTGCAGTCATTTTTCCATTGTGCAGTTTAGAAGGATACTACAAAAACAAGCAAGTGGGAGCGCCTTAAAAATCTCATCAAATCAAAAAAATGGAGTTTCCTTGTTCTACCATGCAGCATGGTTGGTTTGAAGCGGACCAGTCGCAGAATGCCACCGGCATCACTCGCGGCAGGTTGTGACAAGCGGCATCGTGGCGACTCCCGCGGTGCAACCCGCACCACAGTGGGGAGTAGGCACAGCACCGCGGGCGACCACGATAGGAGCGGAATGGATGAGATCGCGGTGCTATGCCGCAGAACTCTGCCTCCGGCATAATAACGGCAGCGCGTCAGGAGATACACCCACTTCTTGCTATGTGCGTTGGCGCGCGAAATCGCGATCGAGTTCGATGGCAGTTCTGGATTTGTGGCACCCCTAAAGGGCTGGGCAAACTCCTCTGCATCGGTTCTTGCGTGTCAAAAACGGGGCGGCGCGACGCTCGAAGACACAGCTTCACGGAATAACCGAGCTCATTCCGTGAAGCTGCTGAAGCCAGCACTGACGCGCGCTGACGCTGGGCGTCAAATGTGAAGCGAAGTGTGCCATGAGCGCGCCGCCACCACTGATGCGGAAGCGTCTCTGTCCTGTCTTCCATCACTGGAGCTACGTGAAAGTCGTTGAGTGTGCCCACCCCTCAAATCTACGACGAAGCCTCTAATTCGACTTCCACCGCTACTATAGCGGGTGTTTTCACCAAAGTGATTATAAAAATTATCGGCTCATAGATAGGGCTATAACTCATAACGTCCAGACACGTGAAAGCCCCTGGTACGTTTCGAAAAAATTGTGGCATTAATGCAAATATGTTAGCGCATTCTATCGGGACTACGCTATGCATTTCAGAAGTAGCTTTTGGAGAAGTCGTATTTGGTTTGTTTCTGGAACAAAAAAATATCTGTGAGTGGCTGGCAAGAACTTTGCTGTCCCTTTCCCTAAATTTCCTTGAGAACCCAATAATTGCGTCAGGACGGGATGGCTTTTAAGCGACAAGGAAGAAGGTACTAATAAGGCCCGAAAACGAAGCAGGCACCCTCCCTCCCTAGCACTCCGCCCCAAAAATGGAAGCTGCAGAGCTTACGTAACGCCAAATATAATTTCCTTTCTCTAACAGACCACCGCTCCCAGTGTCTGAGTCGAATCAAAGCATTGTCGTAGAATATAGGAGCGCCATAAAGGCTGAACGACCATCGAACTCTTCAGCGATTGCGAGTGTACTTCCTGACAGTCCTCTGCCCCCCCCCCCTTATAGAGGGCGAAAGAGGCGGTCAAGGCTTGTCCTTGAGGAGGTGGTTCAGTGACATTTATGAGGGCGAGGATGAAGACGAGAAGGCAGAACAGCTGGTAAGGTATGTTTATAGGTATTACGATGTATATATGTTTTGGGTATAGATAAGGAGTGATTTGCCTCTAGGTAATGAATATGAGAGTTATTTTACTCCAGGTACTGCGAACGGGAGATTTATTCCGTTAAGGAATGCTTTGCGTCTAGCTAGTGAATACGAGACGACTTATTCTCTTGGATTCAGAGAACGCGATCTTATATTCGATCGACTTTATGCTCCAGGTCCCAAAGCTGTCAACTTAGGCTTGTTAGGCCGATGCAAAATATAGAGTGTGAAAGAGGCTGATCAGGTTGATTTTTAAAGCGTCAAACCTAGGCATATGGTATTTTCCCGGGGAGTGTCCACGGGCGCGCATCGTGCCGGCAACGCTAACAACCCGTGCCGCGAACCCTGCCGCTCGCCGCCGGCGGCGTCCCTGCCCTATTCTTAACCATAGCGGCGAGCGGCATTGCCGCAGAACTCTGTGGGGGCCTTAACATGGCCAATCGCCGCGCCCCGACAGACCTGCGGTCCGCGGATCGCCGTCGAGGAGGATGAGGGGACTGGTATACCTCCCGACTAAGAATGTGCGTTAAGTTTTTAACGCAAATTTTTAACGAAAAATTATTGCGTTAAAGTCGGTAAATTCGGTATAATCGTTAAACAAAATATCCTTTAGCTGCAGTCTGTTTAACTGTATTTTAATAGGTAGAAAGCCAGGTCCGTCTTTTTTGATTTTTTCGAGTCTATCTACACTACCATTATATGTATGAGTATGTCTTCATCTTCAGAAAAGTGACGGTAGTCCATCTATCATCAACAAAATTGCTAAACAAGAAAAATCACTAAGGTTCAAAACCAAACGGTAACAGAAAGCCTTGTAAAACAACAAATTTCTTACTATGCTTACAACAAATTTCTTACTATGCTTATGCTTAGTTCACTTAGCTTTCGGAAACTCGTCAAGCTTCTAAGAGGATTTGAAGTGCTGTGAACTATAGCATGGTTCAGCGATTTTGAGCATTCTCATTTGTCTTAACAATGCTTTTCAAAGAATTTGCGCTCGTTGAGTGGACTCTTACGGTCCAACATTTTTCTATACTTCCGTAATTGCTTCGGAGAACTACAGAATGTTTTAATGAAAATTTCACGTCAAGCATTGACCACAGCGAATTCCTTCATCCAATTGGCCTTCGGAAGATATTTACAGAAGTCCAAATCTGCCTGTTTCGAAGAATGGTTCCTTCCGTCCCACAAGTTCCCTCTAGCAATGCAGAAAACAGAAAATGAAATAAACAGTCACGGACTGTTGACCGAAATTTTAATAGAATCAAATTCTACTGCATTGAGTATTCTTGTCTTCCTCACTAAAGTGAGGTAAATTTCAATTGTTAGCTTTTCTTCCTCTTCCCTCCGAAGGAACTGCATAGGGGACGCAGGTATTTGAAAGAGCGTTTCTCCTCTTATGAAAACAGCAGGCAACACTCCTGTTCCTATTCCTCTACACATATAAAATTTTTCGTTGTCACTCTTTTACGACCTCCAGCAACTGAACTTCTTTTTGCAGAACCTGGTACCATGCTGCGCAGCTCATTTTCTTGAAGTTCGAATGTTTTTTGGGTTTCTCAGTTTCTTTCCATTTTTGTGAAGTACATTTTGGATTGATGGACGATACTATATGTAGTGAATTTGCAAACTAGACGAAAAAAAAATTAAAGAAAATTCCTTGTTAGAGGTAGACCTACACCTTCAAAGATGTACTATTTTCGTAGAACTTTTTAAAAAATCTTCGTGCAGTAGATTGCATGTGAGGTGCTAGTTTTTGGACGAGCTTCATATATAATAACTGACGAAGAGTGCCCACCACTTCTTCTAATTTTTATTTAATTTTATTGCTTGAACACATGTTCGCTGTTTTACGAGTTTACTGGTTGTACTTTTCCCAAAGAAACCTGCCAGGAGGGCCTTCGTAGAAGACGAAAAGCAGATTCGTCGACATGCATAGCATGAAATTCAATAAAAGCGAAGCGGTGACAGCTCCAACAGCCATGCTCTACCAGTTACATACGCCTATGTTATACTTCGACGTCGTCCACAACAGTGTCGCCGAAGTATAACATAGGCCTTTAACGGGGCTCAACGTTGCCCTAACGTAGTCCTACAATCATTGCCTGACGCTGCACGAAGACCAACTTCCCGGAAAACTCTCGGGCAAAAAGGTAAGAGCCGTTCTCCGCATTATTTGTGTTTCGTAAGTCGAAATCGACTGCCTATTTACACTGATTCAAGTAAGTTCTCGGATTTTCTCGGCATCACAATAAGACGAAAGCGCATTCGTCAAAAGTGAATTTTCATGAAGAGGAAGTAAGAATTCAAAATGGCGTGTAAAATGTTGTTAATACAATTTAACGGAAATTTTCGTCGTTAAATTTCGTTAAAAATTTTAACAAAAAGCTGGTAAATCCGGTAAATCATAAATCGTTAATCGTTAAACGCATACCCCTGCTCCCGACCGCTGGACTGCAGTCGTTTCAAGTTCGGCGCGAATTCGCGCACTCGGAAATATACGATTCGCTTGAGAAAGTGTCCAGTTTCACGTGAAAATGCTATTACAGACCACGGTCCTCCATACCCCGATGTCGGCGAAATCTACCCCTGTGTACGACATTCAACAGCGTCTATTTTGCAGTTTATTCTGAGAACCCTTAAGCATAACCTCAGTCAGTTCGTGACCCAGCAGCAGTGTCGGCCGCCTGTGTGAGTTCCGATTACGATTCACTGGTCCAAGGGCGCGTCTGTAAATCGGCGTCAGTTGACGCGCTCCACCGCGAAAATGTGCGACATTCCGACCTTTAAAATGAAAAATCGACTATTGGCAGAAGCTGCCGGAGCTTAATTGTTTGAAGTTTGTCCGTTGTGTTGGGCATTTCGTTCCGTCAGATCCTTGTTTTCTACTACTAGCTAGGATACACAATCGGTTTAGCCATACACATACCCTCCTTGGAGGATATGGGAGGAGCCTCCGATGAAGAGATGTCGAAGGGAACAGCCGAGGACCAAGTGGGTGTTTACTGTGTTTTTTCTTATTTCGCTGGGTTGATTTGTCCACTAAGCTCTCCTTCAAATTCTTCTGTTTGCATAGTTTTGACTACCACTTGTTAAGTCCGCTACCATGGCCAGTGGTTCGGGAACATCTTCAGCTGCGAGAGTCACTATAGGTATGACAGCCTCTCCTTTCAAAGAACTATATTGTATTGAATATGAGTTATTCGTATTCAGATGGGTATGCAATCGATCTCAAACAACCATCTCCCATCTTGTGGAAACCGCTTAGCAGGTAAATACTTTCGGAACTCTTCCTCTTTACGTCGTTGTTTTCGCTGCTAATTAGTTGAATGAGGAGTTCACTATTCGATTTGCTTGCCTTTATTTTCTCAGTTTTGATTTTTTTTTTGTTAAGCAATTCATGGAGAACCCGCTTAAAACGTGTGAGGGACAATCAGTCTGCGATCAGCTCATTGACTCCTGACGAGGTTGGCTACTTATAATCACTTTGATCATTCACGTGTTATATTCCTGTATAATACCTATGTAAAGAACGTTGTTAGCTTAGTGTGCTTAGGAAGAAGCTAAGTGCATCTTTTATTGGAGAGAGATCAAGATGGAAGCATGGTGTCATTGTAGCTCTTCCTCATACAAAGGTATCGCAAAAATATGTAAGCGGTTCTGAGAGGCCGTGATATTGCCGTCAATAGTGCTGCTTGAAACATTTAGCAGTCGTGTGAACGCGAAAGAGAATGGGAATTTGGTGGCGTGTATAGGGCAAGGATTGCGCCATAGACTCGTCCCGTCCTATGAATTTTGGATTCGATTGATTGTGGGCTGAACAATCTTGCCGCAAAGTGAATATATGGCTGGCTGTTGAGCTGTGTCGAGAATACACAGGTCAACGCCCTCCATATCTGAACTGAATCGGCAAGTACCCAGGAGCTTTTTGCCGCCTTTAGCCTCGCGTCACGATCTCAGTGCTGTAGTCAGTTTAGCTATCACCAATGTTATGGGCTTAGATGTGCAATCAGTGTGGTTTATGAAAACGTTCGGAAGCATCAGTTTACGATAGAATTAAAACGTATTTGTAGTCCCTAACGCATCAGTCATAAATGCAATGGGTTATGGGCAATGTTCCATGGTCTGTAGCGTTTCTCTCTCTTCTTTTTCGTTCTAATCATTAATTTGAACTTGACCAAAGCAATATCTTATGCCCCTTTTAAAGTCCAAAAATAAACAAGAAGGCACTACAACTCATGACAAAACAGATCTGTTTAACGCACGAGCTAAATTAACGCTGAAAAGACATAACATTGCTAACAATAATGCTATTGGAGACCTTTGGTGTTCATATGAAAGCGCAGCAACAGAAATTTGACGCATGCGAATGGTATGTAGTGCACCACGCAGTCGTAAATAAATAGATAAATAAGTTCACATTTTAGGGCCGAATGATTCCTATTGGTCCAAACGTCTCCAGCAGCATTCGGTAGCAATGTTATGGCCTTTCAGCACTAATTTAGCTCGTAAATTCAGCTAAAATCAGCTTGTGCCTTGCTGACAACGAAGTTGAATCCTTTGATGTTCATCATATGTTAAATAGATCGGTTTTTTCATGAGTCGATGTGTCTTCTTGTTTAATTCAGAACTGTAGAAGAGGCGCCCCATAAGATATTCTGTGGTCAACTTCGAACAGAAGCGCAACAACCGTTCGGATAGCTAGAATTCATTCGGCCCTAGAATGTGAAGTTATTTATGACTGCACTGCGCACTACATACCATTCGCATGCGTCAAATTTGTGCGTTCTTCGGCCTTCATATGAACACCAAGCCTCTCCAATAGCATTATTGGTAACAATGTTATAGCCTCTCAAATAGCGCTAACATTTTTTGGTCACCCTGTAGTGTGCTCATGGTTAATTTCCTTTTAATCGGCGTGACGCGTTGCAAATACAGGTACGACGGACAGCTAGTTGAGGGCAACCTCTAGGTGGTGGATAACGGTAGGAAAAAATTAGTAAGATCGGCGAGAACCATGTCCTTCGCTGTTTCACCTTAACCTGACTCAGGGAGCCCCATGTTGTAGCATTCGGACAAGACTTCTTTCTGCGTCATTATTTATTTAATTTAAGCGCTGACGAGTAGCTCGATCCTGTTCCGTTCCTTAGCATGTTTCCTCTTCGTTGCAACGAGATTATCCGAGAGATGTCATACCTGCTTCATGATATTTCGTGATACCTTTTTTAAACTGACGGATTCTCAGTCGTCAGCTGAAAAGTCGCATCTTGCTTACTAATCACGGTGATTAGGTTACAATGTCGCCGCAGCTAGGTGTTGGTTCGGACGTTTTCATGTCTTCCAACTTCATAGATATGTCGTAAGCATGGACAGCGTTGGTAGATTTTGCCTGATGTTAATCTCTTCCAGCCGTCCGGCTCAGAACACCCGAGGCGATACTCATACAGCTACCCGGACAGATCTCCATGTGCCGGCGCAGAGGTAGTTCCCAAAGTCGATGCCAAGGATCTTCTAGAGATCGCTGGATGTGCAGCTCAGGCGGTGAGTGTTTTACAGCTGAACGAGCTTAGCCTTCTAATAGGTTGTTTAGGCGCAACATCTTTCTAAGAGGTCTTGACTCTTCATATTGTACTTTCTACTTCTTTTTCAGTTCAAAGACGTGAAAGCCGCCATACAACGGCATGAACAAGCGAGGAGTTCAAGCAAAAAAGGGAAGGGCTCATCTACTGCTGCTGCCGAGAAGGAATTAGCTGACCAAACACCAGCGAAGAAACGAGGCAGACCTCCGAAGGTTTTGACGCAAAAGCGAGGCAGGCCTCCGAAAAACAGGAAGGAGTCGGAGGAAGATGAGTCGCCAGAAAGAGAGGACTCTAAAGAAAGGGAAGAAACTAAGTCACCCGAAAGGAAAGCCGCTAAAGTGAAGGAGAAATCGAAATCACCAGAAAGGAAAACCCCAAAACGGAAAGACAGTGCCAAGACGCCCGTGAACGACAAAGAAAAACCTTCGAAATCACCTGAAAGAAAGGCGCCCAAAGAAAAGAAGAAATCCAAGTCGCCTCCGAGAAAGTCATCGAGCAAGAAGGAGAAAAGCACTTCTCCAGAAAGAAAGGTACTTGTCTCATTTTTTTGTTGTTATTATTAGGTAACCACCAAATTGTTCTTTCCATCTCGCCGAATAGCGCATGAAATGTGACTATTTATCTTGAAACGGCTAATTTTTCTTCAGTTTTAGCATAGTCGACTCCTCAAAAATGCATCTTGTCCCTGGTTCATTACCTCTGTCTTTGGAGGTCCTACTCACTGTTAAAGATCGCATATTGATTTAACTCTTCGTTTAACACGATGATCGTGTGGCACAATTTCTTGCCACAGCCATGTATTTTTCTTCTAATTAGATTCAAATCTTTCGGAGAAACTTTTTTGTGTATGTGTACTTCGACGGGCCAAAAATTGACGCTTCACAGACTATTTCCATTCACATTTCTAAGGCTTACTATATGTCTAGTCTTCGATATCTTCCTCGTTTTTATGTTGCCTTCTGGTTATTGGCTGTCATAAACATAAACATAACTGGAACATGGTTTTAGGAAGTCAACGGTGGAAAGTTCAATCTAAGCAGCATTCCAAAGAGGAGCGCTTCCTCATCTCCTGGTGAGACGCTCTTCCTTATGCATTCCTTCTCTGTGCTCATGGAATAGTCCGCACGCATTCCCCTTAAAGAGTGGCTCTGAGGAATATTCACATTGGATTTCACATTCCAAACTAGAATAACCACATGTTTAGTTGTTGAATCGATTGCAGAGCGAGCGGCTAGTGTCGTGAAAGACGCTGAAGTGTCGCCAAAGAAGTATAGACCGGTCAGCCATTACTTTTTCTTAAAATGTCCTTGCGTTTCTAGCGGCTCAATCATGTCGACTCGATTTCAGAAGCAGGGAGAGTTGAACTATTCGGCGGTTAATGTCGAAGGATGGTCGGACGAGAAAATGTTCCAGTACTTCAAGCTTAGGGAATTCACCATCGACATTTCCGACTTCCCACATCACGAGCTCAAACCGTCAACGAGCACACAGCGTACGTTGTGTTTTCTGGAACCAAATTCGTTCACTGGAAAACAATTATCGATTTGATTTAACACTACGGCACTAGTTAAAAGTTCCGACTCCACCGACACAACTTCGGTCGAAAAAAAATCGCTGAAACTTCATCTAGGAGGTTATTTTCCCCCAGATGAAGTTTCAGCGTTTCGTGATCCGTTTCATAAGCATCAATATCTTATAAGGGATTTCTGATCTTGATAGAAATGCTGGAAGAGATACGGTGGTGAAAACAATGCAATAAGAATGACATAATGACGAGTTTTTTATTGATAATAAGTATTGTGCTCAAAAATGACCAAAACTACCTGAAATGTATCAGCGGAGGTACAAAAAGGCAGTGAAAGCGTTCTTCAATGGGTACTCTACCAAAAAAGGAGGTTAGCAGGGATACACTGACGCAACCTGATCCCAGAAATTGAATACTGCCTCTTTTCGACCCCCAATTGTCTCCTCCAGAGGAACTCGCTCAATTTGTCTCTTATATCTACGGTTGTTGATACCGTACTTCCACTTAGCCATCGATTTAAACCCGTACAAACCTCTACCTGCCGCCACCAGCAGAAACTTTAAGAATGTAATTCTGTGAATTCCTGTATCTATACTATTCAGCCGAGTCGTGAAAACAGATTTCAGATTCGTGATCAGCACCCCAAATAACTCCTCTAGACGAAGTTTCAGCGAAATCGGTGACCCTGCTTGGACCACCATTGTTAACGGTATGGGTGGTCTCCGACCGAATCCTGAAGAACGGATGCCAGATTCGTGATCAGCACCCCAACTAACCCCCTAGACAAAATTTCGGCGGAAATTTTTTTCGACCGAAGTCGTGTCGATGGAGTCGGAGCTTTCAACTAATGCCAACGCTACATATGCTTATTCTTTCAAGAACCTTAGAAGTGTAACATGTTTATTGTATAACGAGAACGTAGCGTCGTGATCGAAGGAGGCGTTGGCTGTTGCTCTTAGCGTCCAAGCCAAACAAGCCTTTCATATCGGTATCGAGGAAATAATGCCAGACCTCTATTGGAAGAAGTGATCGCCGATTTTTCTATCGGCAGATCCACTGCAACTCTTAATGGCCAAATGCACATTTCGTTTCAAATGCACTTTCAGGACTTCCCTCAAAAGTAGTGCGTAGCACTTCTTACACGGATTAAGGCTGTCCTTTAACCTCACGTCGGGTGCATCTCTACTGCGTTTTGATTACAGTGGGCTTGGAGTAAGGGAATTTCGTATTCTGATGTGTAAGTCACTAACCTGCAACCAGCTTAGCTTCTGAAAAGCAGTACTCCATGATAAATTTACAACCAGAAAGAAGTTTCCACCAGTTGCCCGCCAGGATTTCACCACAATTGGTGAAACTCAGGCAGTTGTGGTGGGACCTAGAGTGACAATCAGCAATTATAGTAGCTCTATGCGAATTTAAGATTTATCGTTGCGGGACCACGACTCGCGTCTAAATTGCCACAGGTAGCGACAAGTTTTCCGGGGTGTGGCTGGGCAGGTTATCGCACCGTATGCAGGCAATCGTCACGGGACCCAACAATCAACAATCGTGCTCCAGCCAACCACCGGGGAATCGTCGAACGCTTATCGACCTTCATTTCGCCGATAGGCACTATGTATATGATATCATCGGCGAGCATTTCTTAAGGGTATGTTTTGTATTCAGCAGGAGCCTGTGGAAGTTGCACGGTAAAGGAGGCAAATGCCAGGAATGGGCGGTAACTACAATACGAGCATGGAGGTGGAAGTAATAGAAAACCTCTATTTCCCTAAAAACACGGTCAAGTTGGCAGCAAGTTTCACTCTTCGATTGTTACCACCGCTTTACTTGACATAAGCTTCTCTTTTCGCTTCAACTAGAGAAGTGTGTATGGCCGACATGCTATGTTATATGTTTTGAGGGACTGTCTGCCATACAGCTGTCCAGATTGCTTCGTTCATGGTGGAAATCCCATTTAATCTGTTCTGCAATAGGTAGTTGAACCATTTTCTTAACTCGCCTTAACCACCCATTTTTACAGAAGAAATCCCAGTTGCCTGAGGTTGACCCAAAACTTAGTCCGAAACTTACAAGAGCGGCAGAAAGGAGTTGGTCTTTTGCGCTCCGAAGTAACGTTTGAAACCCTTTGCAGCCAACGCTTTCCTTCTGTGCTGGCATCCCCCGTAACGTTGTAACTACAAGGAGCACGACAACAGAATCTTTATCAAATTCGGCTTAAAAAATAAACCTAATTGTTTATTGATGAAGAAGGCCCTTTTCCGTTCTCACCTGCAGGTAAAAAGAGACGTAAAATATGGATTTACTTGAGAACGTCGGGAACCGGTTTCAGCAGAAGTGTCGTCCGGTGTTTAATGCGTGTTTGAAACCCCTATCTTTCCCTTGATGAAACCTAAGAATCATAGGTCCACTTGCAGTCACACCGACAGATAGGTCTTAAATGTATGTAAGCATTGTGTTATATTTACCCCACTGAACACTTCACCACGTGCACATCACTCCCAGCAAGTGTTTCTGTATAGCCATAGTAAGAAGAAGCAAGCATAGCGGAAGTCAAGGGTGGAAATCTGCGCTTTCTTGGTTTTCAGCTTCACATACCATTTCCTAGTACATTCTGCGGCTATTTCTACTAAAAACTCTACTTATCCACATCCTCCGCCACTACTTGAATAGAAAGCTTACTAAGTACATGCCCACCCTCGATCGAGTTACGGAACAGCTCAGGTGGACGAGGCCTTGGTGGGGTGCGACCGCGTTACAACCGGCTGCCGGTCCCGCGACGACCGCCTGCATACGGTGCGATAACTCGTCCAACCGCTCTCCGGAAAACTCGTCCCTACCCGTGGTAATTTAGACGCGAGTGGGACCACGCAACTACTAATCCTGTTCTGATCACTCAACACAGTTCGTCACCTGTGGGCGTGAGAGCGAGTTTGTTCAATTGAAAAAGCGTGGTCGGCCGTGATCTAAAGCTATCTTGAACCAACCTGGCTATTAGACTCCACGACGCATGCGGAATCCAGCGAACCAAGGCACGTTTATTCAGAAGATGATTAAGTATCTGCAATAGAATGGAAATCGAACGGCAGACCTAGTAGAAGGGGAGCGGGATGCGAGCACCGAGATTATTTGCTATGGTCAGGTATAGTATTGATTCTCTTTGCTGCTTTGTTATCCCATCGCATATCATTTTCCGGCGCTATGGTTGTTGGGGGGGGGGGTCACCCCATAGCGTGGCGGCTAGCTACATACAGCGTATGCGAATGCAGTCTTATCTCCTCTTTTCGGTTACATATCCGCGTTTTGTCTGCTTCCGAACTGGGCAAGGAAGATAAGTCCAGGATGTATGCAATTTTAACACCGGTGCGCTAGTCGGTCCACAACCCTGGAGTCCCTTCCCCTTCACAAATCTGTGTTATACCATTGTGTTTGTTTTCTTTACCATGAAGAACTAAACCACATATGATTTTTACGGTGTTGTCACGTGGCTTGTCATGGTTGGCGAACGATTTCAAAACCATCGTGTAGATAACCTGGACTATTAGCCCCACTTGCGGAACAACGTAGGTGATGAGCTTTGAGTAACGACAGTAATAGAAACGTGCAGCAGTAGGGATGGATGGGTCACGGCGAGCACTATTTATCGTCGGATGGGGCGAGGCAAACAGCAATAGAATATAGGCAGAATAATATTAGATCATAAAACGCAGGACTTATACGAAGCCGGTGCTCGGCATAGTAAGAGTTCTCAAATCCCTTTTGAATTTCGCACCAGTAAGTGTAACGCACTTGAAAACTGGCACATTTCTCACCGGTTGTGAGCGAGCGTATCAGTGGGCGAAAAGCAATCTCCTTGGAAGAAGCTGAATTTCTTTTTCACGTCGAGCTCAATTAGATATCGTTTCCTGTCTAGGGTGGAAATTCACATGCAAAGTAAAGCGTAAAGTCAGAACAGTGAAAACTGTGCTTTTTCTTCTCACCATAATTCGAATATTGTTAGTTTCGTTTCAGGTTCTGGAGAAGATTCTGCAGAAAAGAACGCTAAAGGTGAATTACCTGGAAAGGACACCGAACAAGAAACGAAGGAGGAGAAAGGAAGCAAGGATGTCGACATCGATGAGCGTAAGAGCAGGAAACGAAAGCGGTCTGCTTCGTCGTCATCGTCTTGTTCATGTGCCTCGTCTGCCGGAGGACGGAAGAATAAGGACGCGTGAGTGATTTACTTCTATATCGGTATCCGTTTACCATTATTCACATAGGCGTTAGTGGAAGCAGTAAGGATCGTTTTGGTGCATACTTCTCTCGGTATTCCTCGTGAGAAGTCTATTCCAAGCCCCAACTCCTCCCCCTCCCTCCTCCACGCACCCGCTGCATTCGTATTTGCTAGAAACTCACTTCAATGGCTAACTTAGGTGAGTTTCGCTATCAACAGCAAGCTTAGACTTTGTGGCAATGCAGAATATCTGCAAAGTTGGCGTTCCTGAGCGTGTGAGACTCCAGGTTTCGGTGGAGATGGAAGCACTTTTTAATTCTGCCTCAAATTCGTGCTTGTTCTTTTCACTGGTAACCTATGTGAATCAAGGATAATTCCTATATTCTCAGCTATATACTTCACTAATGTTGGAATATAGCTTTGGACATAGGTTTTGGAGGTCCAGATCCGTAGCACTACCAGTAACGTTGCTGCTCCAAATCTGTTGTTACTCTGCTTGAATATTGTATGAGGTAATTTTACAGGTCAGATGAATCGGACAGCGAACAAAACGTGCAAACCAAGAGTACAGCGAAGAAGAAAGCGCATGGCGAAAGGTGAGTCAAGGCAGCTGGAGTCGCTTTTCCATTACTCATATTTTTCGGTTTTCCATGAAAGTGTGCTATAATACGTGTTTTCGTCTCCATTCTTCTTCATAATCTGGTTTACTTGTGAATGGATAACCTTTAGTCGACTCGGTCTTACGTTCTCTTTCGCTGTGCGCTACTATGCAGGCGACTTGATGTTCTTGCCATTTTCAAGACTTAGGAATCAGACATTATTGATGGTGGTCTGCTTTTCTTTTCATTATATTTTTTCAGGCCATGTGTGGAATGCCGAAGATGGTTGGATGATTGTGTTCTGGAGTGGAAGGACACACTGGGACCGTCTTCAGTATGGTGTTCACGAGAGTGCATTGATCGGCGAGTGGCGAGAGCGCATGAGGTATTATTTACAGCGAATGATTATTTTACCATTCATTTTTACTCTTACCGTAACCTAGTTTCAAAGCTTTGTTGCATACATTTGCATGCCCTACTTCTTCGCATTCATTTTTTCTCGTATTGTTCTATCTCGCTTTTCTCTTGTTGAATTTCATAGCTGTCTTCCTCGAAGGCTACAATGACTCCAGTTAGCGTTTTGGAGTTCACCCATAAGAACACTTTGTGCATACTTTCTTTCTTCCTGTTATTGTTTTTGAAAGCCTTTTCTCTCATTGCTCAGCTCTACAAATAAACGGTAGACGTTTAGCACATGAAAATATCATGATCGAATCAATGGTCAACGTTGTTGTCTTATGACTCTAAGGGTCTTTGGACGTTCTTTTCAAGTTGCATATGTGTAGACACGCGTCGCAGAAGTGTCAGAACGGCGTTAGGTTGTCGCAGGGAGAGTCTTTAATTATGAACTCGAAGCTGTTGAAATTTTGCGATTTCTCCTGAGAGATCAAATGATTTTGGTATTCGCCTAAGATCAGTTTTTGTGTTCTTCTGAAACTCCTAGGTCATGAAAACCTTTAAGCCTTGTGTAAGACTGCTTCCTGTGATATGCACTGGATTATGTTATCTTCCCTTCATTCGCAGTTGTTTTGCTTATTTCGTTTTTGATCTTTCGTAATCCCCATCTAATTCTATTCCATATGATTTCAACAGAAGGATCCTACTACCTGCCTCTTATTTTGAAGACACTAAGTAGAAATGTTGCTGATTCCTTTCACGGAATTCATTTCGCCAAGGAGCGTCAAAGAGCTTTAATGTTTCTTGGGCAGCGGAACCCTTCAGCTGGTCTCTATGCAGTGTTTTAAAACTGTCTCGAATCTTCTACCCGATATCCTACCATATTCCCTTATCTGAACGCTGTCTACTTTGAACGTGTCGGCTGGTGCTCATGAGCAAAGTTTGTTCTTGCAATGGAGTAAGCCGAATTTCAAGTCCGCTTTTGCGACCTTTTGTTCTCTTAAAAATACCTAGTCAGCGCAGTGATAACGAGAGTTTTGATGTACTTTGCCTAATTATTTATGCAGTTTGGCTGTAACAGCTCATGGATTGGTCTTTCAACTATAATCTTTTCTTCCTTTATCATCTTGCTTTAGACCGAATAGTATTCATAGTAGTACCTTTGCGGCTTTGTCGCTTTTTGATTAAAAATTTTCATTGAACCCATCTTGTAGGTTTTATATGTGGTAGACTGTAGATTTGGGTTTTTGCGAGATTGATCTCAAAATACAGCACAACAGGATAAAGAGTGCTAGAACTGATTACAAATCTAAGGTGAGTAGGCTAAGCTCTGGCGCTCGACTGCGAGGATGGACGAATGGCAAAACCGCTCCACGTCTGGCACTTCAGAAGGCGGGCCTAGGAGCACAAGTGAGATACATGTGAAAGTACGAGCTGCCAGACTGCGATTCATTTTTTGGGAGTCATCCAGCATACAGTAATCACGAGGAGTCAGAGTAGATCAACCGGATTACGGTAATTATAATGCACAATAGAGCTGGTGAAGCGAAGTTCTGATCTCCACAATCTTTACAGGGTGCACCAAAGATGATTGTATTGTTTGAACCATCCCCTTTGGCCACATAAATGTTTTTGAGCTTATCTTCAAATGCAGTGCAACAAAACTTCACACGCGCTCGTTCAATACAGATTTGAAGTTGCTGAGAAAAGTTGTGCATTTTATTTTGAACTGTACATTTATACACGTCTGCATGTAAACAATTTTTGTAGATTCAACTGAATAAGTACCGGTGCGTACTGGGCAGGTGCATAACGCATTTTTTCAAATAACCTACTGCAGATTTTTTATTGTATAATGTAGGTCAGGCGTTCTGAATTTTATGACAATCGAAACAGTATAATCGTACCATTTTGAGGCCATATGTATGACAATGTGTAATATAAATTTTTACAACCAAAAGCTTATTTTCTCCCAGCACGTTTTTAGTTTGACGTGAAAGACTTCATGTTTATTCTGAACACTTTCCTGTCTGTTTCTCAGAAACTAGAAGTGGTGGATTTCCCGTCGTTTATTTTCAAGATATTTCCTGTTGTATATAACGTCAAGATTTTTCGAGAAGCTGTCCGTCTCGGTTCTTCTTGTGTTTTATCATTTTTGAAACCAATCTAGGTTCTGCCTGAGGGGTACGGCGCTCTAACGTTGCTGCGAGGTGACGGTCAGCTTTTGACGACTGGGCCGACGTTGGTGAATCTGGCAGAGTTCATCTACAAATATCCGGAGTACGAGCCAGTTTTGCCCGTAACGAAGAAAAAGTCAACTGTTAAGAATGGTGAAGCTTGATATCTATTACCCTGCTATTGGCTGCATTTCTCAAGGTTCATATTCCAGACCAGGTAAGCGATGCAAAGAAATCAGCGCCTAAGGTTCTGTCTAAGGATTCTGACCGCATTCGCTTCAACGTGCGAAGAGCATTTTCGGATGCATTGACGAAAAGGTTGGATAGAGCTTCCAGTTTTCAGGAGATACTCTCATCTCTCTCAAAATACAAACTTTATAGAGCTAAAATGGAAAAATTGAAGTCAGCTGTGAAGCTGAGCAAAGAAGTGGCAGAGAATGTGGAAGCCGCCCTTTTCAAATCCTGCAAGTTGAACCTGAACTCGCCGCGGTACAAGATGTGGACGAAAATCTTCATAGAGAATGTGACAGATTGCCGGAATAAGGTGCTTGATTACGTTTATAGCAACCAAGGGTTTGTAAAGAAAGCATGCTGCATTTTTGATTTTAGCATTTCTTTAATCGTGTTTTAACGGGAGCGATTTCTGTACAAAAGCTTGTCACGATGGAAAGCGAGGATATGCGAAAGCCCGAGCAACCTGGTTCTGCCGAAGGTGCGTCGAGTCTGGTTGCTTCCTGCTTCTACAATCACATATTTAACACCACATAACGTTGAGGAGTTGTAGTAATGTACAGGGTGCGTAAAAAGTATTGACGCACCTAGTTTTTGTTTCAGCTCCAACTTTCTCTTTCTACTTTTCAAAGTTTTTGTGTGTTATTTTTGTTGCCTATATCGTGTTCAAGAAATATTCTTGTAAAAACTGAAGAAACATGATACCGTCGTGGTTACGGTGAGCCTTTCCTTGCTGTTTCCAAAGGAAATGAATACTTAATTAACAAAAGAATTAAGCTGTGTTTGAAATGGTGGATGAGAAAAGAGGTCAACAACCCAAACGTCGGCCGCAGCTCTGTCATAACAGATGATGATTACAAGATGTTCAAGCACGATAACCTTCAAATCAAAAATTGTCAACCTCTGTCCCATAACGGCAAACAGATAACGCGCGCAGGTGTGAACAGCTTCTCAGAAGAGCACAGCTTGAACTTGAATCCGCTGGATTACTCTTTCTAGGTGATTTTGAAGAATGAGGTCTGTGCTACTTTCAACAGAAGTGACCAGTCGCAGAAGGCTACCCTGTTCGAAACACGGAACAAAATGCAAGCGAATACTTGCGGCGCGTGCTCATGAATTTTTCCGCCGTTTTCGCTCCTGTATTCACAGTAAAGGAGCCAATGTCGACTGCGAGTTATTCTATCGTATTTGTAAGATCATTTTCCATATTTCTCAAATGAATATTTCGAAATTTGCTGCGCATTACTATTTCTACAACCGCCATTTACTGCTTCCATACTTTTTACGCACCCTGTAGAAGGTTATTAAAGTTTATCCGAGTTATACTAAAAATTTTGGTTATCTAAAAAGTCGTAGTTGTCCGTTTCACTTTTCGATGGTACACGCTTGCTACTTCTACGTTATGCGGTGGAGAGAGTTTCGATGCTTTTTTTATTCTAATGCCACAACTGCTACAAGGTGAGGGTTGCGCAGTCGGAGAAGGTTCCGGCTGCATACTTAATTATGGGTTTTGGTCCAGTTTCTCTTCAGGCCAAGTAAGTCTTCCATCCCTCTAAGATCGGAAAATTTATAACAGGGCTGTTTGTGAGGGTTAAAGCGCTGACTTCGCCATCAGATTGATGTGGTTCCACTTGGCCCGATACTTTCGTTATATGCTGAATCAAAAATTTATTTAGATGCGGCTGGAGATGAAGAGAAGACAAACGATGGCAGCGATACTGAAGATCCGTCCGTATCTGAGTGTAAAGAGAATTCCGAAGAAGCGGCTAAAGAATCCAAGTCAAAGAAGGTTGAACGCAACGGGCCCACTGGAACCCCGGCTTCTGGATCGGAGGCAAACCTGCTAACTCGTGGTTCTTCCAAAAAAGAGGCAGCTACTCCAACAAGTGCTAAATCAGCGAAGAAAGTGGACCCGAAATCGGCGAAACGACCTTCGCGACGGGAGGATTCGTTGAAGAGCGCAGTAGTAAGTTTTTGGTTTCTGTCAACTATTCCGGCACTTCGTGGCTTTCTTGGAGCCTCACATCCTTCGATTTTTGCTAAACTCATTGGAATTACACAAACCTTTCTGAGTAAACTAGGAAACAGTCCATATAAGGTGATTCCGCCTTTCAGTCTGCGTCAGCGAGCATGTCCGCATTGGACTCTATACTCGGTGACGGTGCGAGGGATACCACAGAGCAGCATCTGAGCCATTTCTATGATGTCAACTGTAGCATTTGTCTGGCGAAGCAGAAATCGCTAGCAGAAGCGGAGAGAAAGGAGAGGGAGGAGAAGGAAAAGCAACGGCTGGAGGACAAGCGGTTTAGAGAGGTATGCCGTGTAAATTGCGTTTTTGGGCTATTTGGTTGAAGGTTTTAATAGCTACGATGTCCGCATTGGACTCTATACTGGGTCACAGTGCGAGGTAGGTGGGGCTGATCTTGCTGGGACTAGATTGACTTGAAATTAGGTTCTTTTAGGCTTTTACTAATCAGCGAAAGACTTCAACTTCCGAGGGAACAGTGAAAACTGCAGACCTAGGCTATTTGAAAGAGCTTGAAGCTGGTTATAAAATTTGCCAAGACCATTTCCCGAACGACGTTTTCCCTGCCGACTGCTAGTCGGTGCGCTGATGGAGAGTTGAGCAACAGCTGGTGGTTTCGGTTCCTACCGACGCTGGTTCCCACCGTTTTGTATTTTGCCTTCGATAAGTTTTCACTGTTATTGTCATTGCTTATGCTGGGTCGCTGGGCCAATTGTTTTATTAATCTCCATTTTCGGATTTCATGAAACCTGGGCATATTGTCAGAATAGAACCTGCATGGCACAGAAGCATTAAGACTGTTTTATTATTATTTATTCTCATATTTTATCCTCAATTTCAGCAATTTTTTTCCATAAATCCTTAGTATCGTCTGCCATTCAACGATTCAAGCCATTTGGAGATGGAAATGTAACTCACCTTGTTCTCATCATAAAATAAATAAGTAAAAGATGCAGGACTTAGAAGCTGATCATGGATCTGATGTAGGTTGCCGAATTTTTGTCCTGAATTATTGAAGGTAGTCGGTATGATTAGGTGAGAATGTTGAGATCAGGAGCACGTTCGCAATTTCACTCAGATGTTGTATTTTTATTTGTTATTTATTGCTTTGTTTTATTATTATTATAATATTATTTTGTATTTTATATTTCATTATTATTTTATTTTTTGTTTCATTATTATTTTATTTTCATTTATTTTATTTATTTCTATTTATCTTATTTCATTTTTCGTAGTTATTTTGAGTGCTGATCGCAAGGGTCGGGAATCTGGATACCGTTTCACCTCGTTTACTACATTATTTCTAAATGAAGAGCTCGTTTAGAAAAACGCACTTAGCAATTTTGAGTTCCATATTTGTAACCAGCGTTTTAAACTCTTTCACATGGCCTTGGTTCCTATTCAAAATTTCATGTGTGGTTAAGTCATTCCCTGGTAAGGCCTTCGCTTCCTACAGTCTCTAACTGCCTAAGCTAGAGCAGCAGTTTTCCCTTGAGCTGGTCATTACTAGTCATCGCTTCCATTGCAAAACGCGCCTTTTGAGGTGTCTCCAGAATTTTGTGTGAAAGGAATACGTGACGTATTTTAGGATGATTGGTTGTTGTGGCTTCTTTCCCTTTCCCATGTGCTTCATTCAGATGCTACCTGTTGAGAAGGTCGTCCCGTACGCGTACACTGAAAGGAAGCCGATTCAGGACGCAGATTATAGATGGCACAACGAGGATCAAAGTTTTGATGAGGTACGCTCATATCCAAGCTGTCGAATTACCCTTATTACTGAGCTGATCACAACCACAATCCGTTTAGGATGTTTCTGTCATCCAGGTTAAGCGAATTCGCAGCCCAGAGAGACGGACGCGCAGTCCGGAGAAGCGAATACGCAGTCCGGAGAAACGAATACGCAGCCCGGAGAGCACTGGTGCAGCATGCGCTTCGGACGACGAGTACGCTGGATCATACGGTTGTGCAGCTGGCGATTCGCCCGTGTTTCAAGACACTCGTGAAGAGGAAACTCGGTACGTTTCAGTCTAGAAAAGCACAAATCTTGGGGTAACGGAGGAATCAGTCCCTCCATTCAATATAAAACATAGGAAAAGGTTAATTTCTTTAGGAAATTAGAATTGCAAAAGTGTTTGAATTACCTCTCTGTTTCCACAACAAGAATCTGTGATTCTGCTTATTCAGCGCGCCGTACCCTAGATTTGACTCTCCATTGGAGACCTCTTGGAGACCAACTGGTTCTCGTGATACTCTTCTTCCTTGGAACAGGTGAGTTAGCTGAGCTCAGCTGACGTCCTTTCGCTACTCACTGTTTATTCCTTAAATACGTCCATGACCGATGGTCCCTCATGAGGTGAAAGTTGACCACATGATACTATCAGCACTCACTTCACTAGCGCGCTCGGCAGTCGATTATTGATGAAGAAGAAAGGTATTTCATATTTCGGAACAAAGGTTAAAAACCTATGGTTTACGCTGTGTAATATAAAATCATTGACCCTTATCTTAGAGCGCTGTGTGACCACTCAACTCTAAATTATACGCTGCACCTTCTGGAACAAAGTGCTTGTATCAGAATGTGTTTAAAAACTCGCAGATTTCCTCCCATTAGAACCGAAAGGGAAGCTTTGTGCAGGCATTGTGTAGGAGCCATCCTTTCCGACACTCATAAAGGATAAAGATCGATGGAGCTTTTCAATCCTTCCGAGGGAGTCGCTACGCTTTTTGTCCTATGGGATATCGTGGAGGCAATTCAAATATCTATTTGACCTGGCCTACACATCGACCCGGGATGGTCAGTCGACGGTCTAGTCTCTGTTCTGTGACTTCTAGAGGGAGTTAAGCACAATTTTATACATTCCCAGGAGGGCTGAAGCATGGAAGGTTTGCCTCCCTTGAGTAGGACTTGAACCGATAGCTTCGTCTAGGGATAATAGTCAATCAAGCGCACTCCGAACACAGTAGGATTGAGAATATTTATTTAGAATTCAGTAGAAGTAGCCACGTAACAGTAGTGACAGAATATGGTGAAGACAGACGACTACTACTCGCATCTTGTGCCGCTATTTATTGACTTTTTCGCGCCACAATCGATCGGCCACACTGGCCAACTCCGTCGCGCTGACCTCCTCGGCCAATGCACCGACGGGTCGACAACCGGCTCTGTGGCCCATCCGGTACATCCCCCCCCCCTTCCTATTGTCGCCGTCACTGTCGATGAACAAACTAATGCAAGGAACTGAAACCAACATGAAAACAAGTTTACTAACACACAAGTTCTCTGTGGTCTGTGGCCCATTCGGTACGTAACACACGACAGTCGGTGCCTTCTCGGGGTGTGCTGCCACATACTCGTATAGATCAGCAGCGTCACTAGACGTCGCTTGATTGCAAGTTAGTTGCTCATTTTGAGGAGTCATTTTGAGTCAGGAAAGAGGTGGCTCCTTTTATTCTTGCAATTTGGAGCGAATTACAGCGAAATTTCAAAGAAGTAAAGGGTATATCCGGGGATTGAACGTTTCTTAGAATTTTATAGAAGCTCATAGGTTGTTTTGTTGGTGTTAGAGGTTCATTGGGAATAAAGAACGTGACGCATTAATTGACCGGCTTTGTAGCGTGTTTTGTAGCAGTTTTGAACAGTGCACAATCAGTACAAGTCGTCTATGTACTTAACGTTTGGGCTGGATAACGTTGCACTTCAAAGGGATTTGCGGCAGCAGTGTATTCAAAGAGATTCGACTGTGAATACAGAATAATTCAAAAGCGTAACTGTGTTAGTCAGTGCCAACGACATTTTTGGAATGAGTGTGGTTTATACACTGCCTACTGGACCCTAGCCTAGATTTGCATCATATGATAACGAGCAGGGATGTGCGGAATTTCCATTTTCGTGTTTCGTTTTCCGGTTTTCGGCCATTTTTGAGCGTTTTCGTTCCGTCTTTCTTCCTCCTTTTTCCAACAACAAGAAGAATCCGCACATCCCTGATAACGACGTATTGGATCTACGGAAGCGCGTATGTACGCTACCTTTCTCTGCCATTTGGTTAGCTTCTAAGAGGGAAATCAACAAGCATAGTTTGTTTTAGTAATGTTTTGCTGGTGGTGCTACTGTAATTCGTCAGTGTAGTGGGATATAGACCAAATTTTTGTTTGAGAGAAACTCGTAGCCATATCGTTATCGGCTCCGGGTAGTCCTAAAGCTCCACAATAGCCTAACCAGAGGATCCCCGCCGCGAAAGCGAATCCGAGTTTGCATCGTCCTTGAGTACATCAGTTCATTCATTTAGGAATACATTTTCATGAGCTTTGTTTACATCACCAAATCATGCCTTTCTATCCAGATGCTTTAGAGTTTGGGGTTTCTGGATAGGGAAGGTTCAGGCTGCAAAAGTTAGACCCACCATCCTGCTTATAATAAATATGCATAGAGTTTCTTTGTGGTGCAAAGGTTGATTTGAATACCAGCTTGTATGTGCAAGTCTCTGGATGAGCTCACGACCAACTCTAAAGATGTCCAGTTAGCAAATTGAAGTAGGATTAGAGTTAGCTATGAATCGAGTTTAGTCATCCTTCTTAAAGATGCCCTTCAGACACATTTTCACCGTTCTTTTCTGATGTTTGGATGTACATTTAACGTATTTCAGCCCTGCCAGCGTGTGGAGTGGACAGATATGCATGAACACAACGACTATGACGACGACGTTGAGTCTGATCTCAAATCCAATTGCGTATCGAATGGTACCAAAGCTCCCACCTGTGCTGCGTATCAGGGTATGGATGCATGTTCATTTTATTTTTAGCACACCTCTTCGGTCTGAATACTAGATTTTTTCGTAATAATTCTTCTGCAATCGTTTTTCGGTACTTATGAAGCGGAGGGCACGTGCCCATACAGGTAGGCTAGGATGTGCTCCTACCACTCTGTGCTAAATTTGGCCACATCCTGGAGTTTTTTCCCCTGGCAGGTCTCTGCTCCCCTTGGTGTCCGCGGAGGAGAAAACAGAGCCCAACTCAGAGCCTTTTTTCGCGCACGGGCCATTTGCTTCATAAGTACCCGTTTTTCTTAATCGTTGTGTGCAAAGAGAAAAAACTAGAGTTAAATTCGAACAAAAATCCATAGAATTTATCTGTTATTTAGGGACGTATTGTGCCCGTTATTGTGTTTGACTACATTCTGGAGACAGTGAAGAACGGAGAGCACCATGTCGTTGTGTTGCGGTTGACTAGACCAGGTGAGGTCTTAGATGCATTCTTTCATTGATTTTGCATTCTATTCGTTCTTTTTAGCCGATTTGGAAGGAGAGCAGAGATACATTTCTATATACGAAGATATGCGACGTAAAGGTCGTTATTTTGCGGTTGATGTGCCGGCAGACTCATGTTTCAAAGATATCTACCTACTGCCGTTGGCTCCTGGAGAAGAGCCGCCAGGTGGGTCCCATTCCTTTGTCTAGAGCTAATGTCGTGTCGTGTTAAGCGGGTTGTGTGGTGTCGCAGTAGCGTAGTCGTAGAAGGCGCTGAACGTGTATGTACCGCGTATGAAGAGCACTTTGTTCTGGTACCGCTCAGGCCGATCAACTCTATACCATCTATCTGGGGTCGGTGAATTCATGTTAATGTTGGGAAGGACAACAACGCTGGCTGGCGTCCATCAGCTCGCCACCACTCACCATTGTGTGTACGCTAAATACGCGCTCAACTTTGGACTGTTCCCTGTTCAAATAAAAACCGTGGTGCAGTTCAAACAAAATTTGATTATCTCTTGTCACCTTCTATCCTAATAGCGCTATTATGTTGTGAGGTGTATACAAAATAACAATATTTCGACCAATTGTTGCGAGATGCTGCTTGTAGGTGACATAAGAATATCCTTAGGAGTTTTTTGGCTGTGTTTATTCCGAAATGTTGGTTAGCTTTGCTTTATCTTTTATGCTTTACCAAGGCCTTCAACAATCGAGACATAAAATTTAGGGGTAATTTTAGCAATTTTAAGTTTTTTAAAAACTCTTTAGTAATTTTTAGATACAGCAGGCGTTTTCTTAATTATTACTAAAAACAACTTATTAGATGAGTGCAGTGAGCTCTTATCGATCTGGTCGTATATATGGAGCCACTTAACTACAGCTGCATCTTACGTGGACGATGTTCATGAGCAACCCGCGAGTTACCGTTGCTCCTCTGCTGATCGAATATCTCCGATTGCCCCTCCCCCCCCCCCCCCCCCCCCACGTGTGTCCTGGGGCCGGATTCATCAAAGTTACTGCAGTAACTTTTTTAACGGATAATTGTAAGCGAAAAGCTCAGATAACGCGGCTTATCGCTCACCATATCGCTTGATAAGCCGCGTTATCTGAGCTCTTTGCTTGCAATTCTCCGTTAAAGTTACTGCAGTAACTTTGATGAATCCGGCCTCAGGTCTAGAAATCAACATGTCAACGACTAGTGCCGTAACTTGATGAAAAGACGTGGGAATTGGGAGGTTTTCAGTAACGACACATAGCGCAGCTATTTAGCTCTACCGTTTCCGGCGTTAAACGACACTATAAAAACAGAGCCTTGTCCTCGAAACCGTCACGGAAGTGACGGGTGACTTTCGGGGTTTCGGGCTTATCCACACCGATTTTCAAGTATCAGAGATTCGAAATTATGCCATCCGGTTTTGTGTTTTTTGTTTTGTTGTTTCCTTTGACGTTCGGTAGAGCGGGTTAATAGCCGACCACAGGATGTCTGGGGCACACCAGCAACTCACCCATAGCATTGACTTGACTTGTTTTACACGGGATGAACGAGAGGTGTGGTTCTGAATGCCTGTCCGATGAATAGAGTCAATTGGTCTACTGTGTCAAGCGACAGCGGCAGTTGCAGATGCTGCTGACAGCCCCACATGGAAAAGGGGACGACAAGCAGCAAACTCAGATGAGTTTTGGTCGAAACGTTGAGAGAAGGCATTAGAGGCAGGTCTTTGAGGAAAGAACTAGAAGTCATAACAACTTTTCTGAACGGCCTGTGATATTAGCAACCACTAGGAAAATAAGCCATTCTTTTTCCCTATTTTCTTTATTTCGGTCTCTTCCCTTCCCGCTGAATCTGGTCTCGCTGTTTTCGTTCCTTTCATTATTTTCCTTTCTTACACCGCATTTAAGTATTTACTTTATGGCGCACCCATTGTAGTGTATAAAACAAAATAAAATAAAAAGTCGGAATCCTGTAATGCACCTACAATCTAGCCAAACCAATCTGAAAACAGGGTTGTTCAAACAAGGTCAGTGACATGTTACCACTTTCTAATTCTCAGAAAACAAGAGGATGGGCTACCAGGCGTTCCCACATGCGAGGAAACATGACCTCCAGGAAGGTTTAGATAGAGTCCGAGATTCGCTCCTATGCTAATTGTTGCTGTAACGGCTTCGTCTTTTGTACAAGATCGGGAATCCTTCCCGGTTTACTTCCAGGGGTGGGTTACTTCGATATTTTGATCGAAGAAAAATTCATTATGATGGTAACGAGACTATATGTTTTATTTTCCTGGAATTTGGTATAACAAAATTTGTAAGATTTGTAAGATCAGCGTTATTTATAAGGCAGTCAAACCCCACAGCTTTCTACTTTAGTTGTGTTTTCATTCATGTTCGTACTTTGTTCGTTTAATTACGTTCTTGAGACAATGATGTTGGTTCTTTCTTCATGGTTTGTTGACTTCTTCCTATTGTAGCACACCCATTAGTGCATAAAATAAATAAATAAGAGTAGATGATGTAAGCATGGGGACAATGGGGACATATGACGAGAATCATTGGCTGGAAAATTTTTAATGTTAATGGAAGTATGTCACATGCATAATTCTTTTGTGGACTGGCGAGTCTACGAAACCCTAAAGCCGTCGTTGGAAATGATATCGATGTCTAACCGTTGCCAATAATTCAGCGATGCTATTGCCGTTCGATGGTCCTGGACTGCCAACTCACCATCCTGCGATGATTATGTGTGTAATGGTGATCTATGGCGAAGGGAAGGCTCGAGAACAGACGCTTCTTGAGTAAGTGACAGATGTCCTCCTTGATCAGTGTTCTCTTTGGAGGGAGACCGTAAGCTCTTCCGACACTTTATTTCAGTCCTTAAAAGGAACTTTTACAGGACGTCGTTCAGCAGGGAAACTGTGCTCAGTACGAGTCCGCATGATCCACAGCTTCGTGCTTACAGCAATGTTGGATTAAAGTCCAGTTCTCGCACTTCCACTCCCAAGTATGCAACAACGCCACGTGATTCGGAGAACACGAGGTGTTACATTTTGTGTACCATTTCTTTCGGTAGTTTTTTTAGAATTTCTATAATTTCAGGCCTGAGCTGTCTCGGCCAGACGATTCAGCTGGTCGCGGTCGTCAGTCCAACGAGGATGACGAGGACTTGAGAGGCGGTTGGTTCTTTGTGCTGGTTCTTCACATTCGTATTTTTGCTGAGGAGGTTGCGTCTCAGATTATTCGCCGAGGAGTAACCCTCCCAATGTGCTTCCGGAGTCTGTGCAGAGCTCAGCTACGGAGACGAAAAGCCTCCCGTCACAGTCACAAACTCAACAACAAGATCCACAGCCAGTAAGCGACTACGGGCCTGCCACACCTCCGGAACCACCACCAATTGACTACGCTCCCGTTGGGGAGGCAGATAATTTGCTTCCTTCAAAGTATGTTCACTATTTCCCAGTGTTGATAATCAGGCAAATCATGATCTTCCCAATTTGCTTGAGTCCTAGGTTCTTCATCATGTGCAAGGAAGCCAGCAAAGAACCAGCGAAGGTCCCATCCGTTGAAGAGATCGACACGCTGCCTGATTTACTTCTGTTTATACAGCTGAACAGCAATCCAAGTAAGTTGCACTAGGTACCTGCATTTTTTGGCGTCTGTTAAAAAAAAACGTTCTCTGAGCAATCAAGTTATCATGGAAATACCAATAGTAAGATTAAAATTAACCCACAGCTATCTAAAGACCAATAAATTAGGAAGTTTTGCTATTACTTTACTTTCATGACTGTAGAGAATTGATTTTTTGCCATAACATTGCTCAGGGACTTATTTGGGAGTGCACATCACGAGTGTACTGTCTGATTTTGAAATTTCGGCACTCACTTACAGTTGCTAGCCAGTAAGGGGTTTTGAAGCGCTTGTTGCGAAGATAAGGTCCGTTTTTTGGTACAGTAGCTATGGGAAACCTACTCGTGTCCGCTGTTCGTGGATTCTGGGCATGTGGGAACATATTTAATAGCAGGCTAGTAGGGAGGGTGCAATAAAGTAAAATTTGTTCTGGCTTAATACACATAAAAAACGGCCTTAATCAATCCTACTTGGGATGCGCCACGCACCCTACTACAAGATGTCGTGCAGGCGATCTGAATGCACAGTCGGCCTATACAGTGACCTGTAGTGGTCAGTCGATGAACTTGTCAGCGTTTGTTTCCGTCCTGTACGAGGCTGGTACCAATTCACCGTCCCGAAGGAATGAAATGCTTGGTTGGCAGGAGTTGTACCATATACCAGGTTTTCGATCAGGATTTTCCGTCTGGACGAACCAAGCCTTCCATTCCTCCTGGTTTTGAATTGGTGTCAAACTTCTCTGGGAAGGGCAAGTCACTAATTGTTCATCGGGCGGCACTGCAGTCACTGAGAGACCGAATACGCGTTCAAACCGTCTCTAGGCATACTGTAGAAATAGAGCGCGTGACGCCTCCCAAAAAGGATTACGTAACGCCGTCTTTTATGTTTTTACCCTCTATCTAACCCTTAACCTACCAGGGTTCACCGTAATACCAAAAACGAAAATCGCGTTCGAAATTAGCGACGTAAATAATACCTCGCGGAGAGATCGATAATCCAGACAGATACTATCCGTGATTGGTTTGTAAATTTGTACCTTCGACGTTTGTGCACAGTTAGCATGTAAATAAATAATATGCAATTCAGGAGAAATCAAAGACGTGGTTGCGCGATTTATGATGAACCCATCGTTGTCTGATGAAGACCGGGAACTGATCCGCAGGAAAGTGATGGAGAAAGTCTCTTCTGAGAAGAGAAAGAGAGCTCGGTGCGTTCCTCTACATTGCTTTTGCAGACATTGACGTAGCAATGTATAAGTCTTAGACACACGGAAACTTTGCTGGGAGATGACGGAATGCTTTTGTAGAGCTTTGGAATTTCCTTTCTCTTTAGTAATGAAGTGTACAAGCTAAGAGTTGGGTATAATTGATCATTTCCATGTTCCGGAGTTTACGGAAACAGAGACTGTTCCGTTCTGGCGTTTCGTATCTGGTAGGTAGCAGTTGCATGAGGTGGCAGCTACCGCCAGCAGTCCGAATCGAAGTTTCCAGCTCAGATTTCCAAACCAGTCAAGCCATCCACTACTAAGTCATTCCTAAATGTTTCTTCTTTCATTTTTTATCTTGAAAATCGCTTAGGGATTTTCTGCCGTCATTTCAGTGGCTCGGAGGTAGCAGACGATGCGGCAACGACGGAGGAGTCTAAGAAAAGCGGATCGAAGAACGAACCTCAGAGCAGTGACGGTCTGATGAGCATGGATGCTATTGACCTGGAGTCGTTGAACAATCTGTCGAGTTTTGTCGGAGCGGGAGCGCAGGAGTTGCTTAAGCAGGTAGGAATATTATTCGGTGCGATTTCTATTTGACGATATTAATCACCTATAGGCTGGAAACCAAATGAGTCCCTCTTCGGGCCAGCCGCCGTCGCCACCACCTCCGCCTCCTCCGATGCCGTTGGATGATGAAGAAAAAGCCAAGGAAATACCAGATCCGAAGTCGAATAACGTTGGTCGCTTTAAATTTCAACTAAAAGGTAGTGATTGTTCTAGGGCTAACATGTCGTTGTAAGCAGTTTTTATTCCATTAACAACCTTGGGCCGGGTGGCATTCGGCCCCTTTCCTCTGCTTTCGGGGTTCTTTTACTGGTTGATTCAGCGCAATATCAGCGTTCATTTATTATTGACCTATCAGCACGCTTCTGTGATAATCATTACTATGTATACATAAATAAATACAATTGAGGGCACTCATTGTACACATAAAAGTTTCTCGAAACTATGCAAAGATAGAGAGAGGCCTAAGACTTCCTGATTTGCACTCAAAATGGGGTTGAGATTGTTGGTATTTTATTCGAACATTATATTCTCATGTGGGACTTCACTAAGTAACAGGTCAGCCGCCCCCTCACGCCAACGATTAAGTTGATCTCCTATGCATCCTGATATTACCGATTGGTGGTAGCAGGGGTAAACACCGTGATGTAAAGTGGTAAGCATCAAGATCGGAGGGTTCGGATCCAGTCTTAATCCTTTTCGTGGCAGGAAACTGTAAACAGCTCTGTTGGAGTTCCTCATTGGGTTTTCTATTTCCTTTATGTAACGGCAAATGTTTTAGAACGAAAACGGTGTGAAGCCAGTTCCGAGTAGCGAAATGCTACCTGGACCACCTCCCGTACCCCCGGTTTACTGCGACGATTCGTCTGATGGAGGTATCTCGCTTCGCCTCTTCATTTCTACGCTTGCTTAACCTTGCGCTACAGAGTCGCCACCAGACCACGACACCGCTAAAGGCGCAGAATCGACCAACTACTCTCGATCATCGCAGTTCCAGCCCATGAATGTCATTCCGGTGCCTCCACCCGTTCCAGTTGCCTCAGGTAGGTGTTGCTTTCTGGTTGCAGTCCATGTTTTGTAGGTGAATATTAGAATTTTACTTCGATGGGAACTATCTGTTGTTACTGAGGTGACTGATTTGGGATTCTCCTACAACAAAAGCTTGAGTTTAATAGGAACTGCAATAACGTTGTGAACAAGGCCTACACGCAACTGTACAAGCTTCCTTCGCTGCTCCTTCGCTGCTCCTTCGCTGCTTGTACACCAAAAAGCCTAAGCTCCCACTCAAGGCGTACACAACTTATATTAGATCTATCCTAGAATATCGTACCACCATATTTTATTCAAAGAGGAAGAGCCGATTGAACTTTTGGAAGGAGTACAGCTTAGTTTCACAAGGAAAACTCTCTTGAGAACTGGCAATTCTGACTATAGAAGCGTAGCCTTTGGCACCCACTGTAGTGTAGTCTTAGGGCTACCAACTCTGGAATGCAGGAGAAAGATCATAGGTGTAGCAGTGGTACGTAAAATTGTGGCAGGTCGTGTTCCTCTCAGTGGTTCCTACTTTATCATGCGTAGTTCCTCACTCAGACACGAGATCCAAAAGATCTTTATACCCCTGGCCAAGGCTTCAGTGAGAACGGCTTTCTTTATTCACAGGGCGGGAGCAGAATGCCAAAAGTTGTGCAAGCTGGTTTCTCCACGCATTTAGCCCATTCATGAATTTCCCCATATCTAGCTCTTATTTTCATCCTTCCATTGTTTTATTTGGTCATATATCATATACTCTAAAATAACGCGCTAAGCGCTGAGTCATTCTATTGATCAGCGCCGCCGTCGCAGAAATTAGTCATAAAATAGGGGGAAAATGGGGAAGGGGAGGGAATTACGGCGCGAAAACAACGAAAATACCCAGACGTCTTCTCCCTGCCTGGGAACTTCAGTCATGGGGCGATCGATGTCCTGAACACGAATCTGAGGTTCGCTTTTGAATTTTTCGACCGCCATCAATCGATATTGATCAAACTGTTGATTTTTCGTGGATGTCGTCCAGGCGGTCCGAAACTTTAGCCCTCGGGTAGGCGGGATCGCTGAACACGAATGTGAAGTTCGTATTTGTAGTATCGATCACCGTTAATCGATACTGATCAAATTACGGGACGCGAAAATAGCGGAAAATACCCAGACGTCTTCTACGTGCCAGTGGATTCAGAAGGCGTGCGGAATACGTCGCATAACGTGCCTGGGGCTCGGAGGACGTACCAAAGACGTCGCTCAACGTGTTTGGGGATTCAGGTAGACGTGTCGAAGACGTCGTCCGCTAAGGGGAGATCATTGAGGGGGTCCAGCACCAGTAATGGGAGACCGTTTCTACTATATACTGTACGTACTGCGAGCCTTTTCTACTCCTAGGTAGGGAAAAAGCTGTACAAGTAGAGCAGCATGCTTGACGTGATTGTCCTTAGCTTAGTGATCTGCAACATCGCGCGAAGCGCGCAAGGGCGAGGCACGCCGATAGGCGTTGTGGAGCGCTTGCTTCTATTGTTATAGTAAATGCAGATGCTGTTTAGTTTTCTTTCATGGTTTTGTGTTACACTATTTTTCTCTTATTCATTCTCACATGTGAATGTAGCTTGTAATAAATATCAATATCAATTGTTCACTTTGCAGCGCATTTGGAGTTAAATGTACCTCCACCGCCGCCACCACCACCGCCACCTCCATCAGTGGACAGGTCCGCGGCGGGCAGTGCTTCTGCATCCGCTAAGCAGCCGTTCACGCCGCCTCCTCCTCCGCCTCCAATATTCGGTAACAGTTGAACTCGTTGCGAACTCGATCAAAATGTGAAATGTTGTGGGTTTCAGCCTCGACACCCGGCACCAATCAGCATACCACCCCGACGAAGCACCCAGCTCCTGTCCCACCACCGGCGATGTTCCGTCCTCATGTCATGATGCCTCCTGGTATTCCACCTCCGCCGCCGTTCATGGGAATGCACGGAATGCCTGTTCCGCCAATGCCTGTTCCGCCGCCAATGATGCCGGGCGGATGCGGACCTGTACCACCGCCGCCAAGCATTCCTGCTAGCTACATGAACCACGGATCGGCCAATAAGGCGTTTTTCCCTTGTCCACCGCCTTCACGGCCTTCACTGTCACAAGGACTTCCGCCGGGTGCTAGGAACAGTACGTTGATTCTCAAAAGCTACTGATTTTCTAGACAGTGAATTCATCGTACGGGCTTTGTATCATTTGCTTATAGATGCTCCTCCTTTCGTGAACAACCTCGCAGCCCCTCCTGGTCAACCAGCTGCAGGAGAAGCTTCAGGGAGGTAATCACTACCAAGTTATTGAGTTGGACGCCATTGTCTTATACAAAGAAGAAAAGTGCAGAGGCTTTGCTTCTTAACGACGTTTGGTACAGGATTTCTGCATAGTAATTTTCGCACTTCCATGATACCTGGCATATATGTTTTCTTCAACAGTAGAAAACAATGATAAACGGGTTACCTTAATCTAGCGTTATGGCACAGGTATACTATGCTCGGTAAAACAAAGTGATCATCTAGAGCAGTAGGCCTACATAAACATAAGGATAAAGGTCGGTGTTATTCAATCCTTTTGGAATTTGCCACGCACTCCACTTTTACTTGATCTCATAGAGGCAGTTGAGCGTGTATTTGTTCCACACGGTAACTTGCAGTGGTCAACTGATAGGCTATCAGTATTTTTTTTCCCTCTTACAAGGGAACTGTCTGAACGGTACGCCGGAAATGCAAGAGCGAATACTATAGGAAGAATCTCCGTCCTCCAAATAGTAACAGTGTTGTTGCCGAATCCTTGAGAGAACGAGTAAGAGGGTGTAATGGTCAAGGGTCAGAGCATTGAGCTTACCAAGTCTGCGCAAGGAGCTTGTGTCATGACCTGCGTGGCGCAGTGGTAGAGGTGCTGCTTCATGCCTATGACGCCACTAGTTCGGTTCCCGTACTGCATCGCGTTTTTGAACTTTTACCATGGTATCCGATTTCCATAGAGATTTCCCATATCTGAACTTTTTTGGAGTTTGCTGATGATTTCACTGCATGTTCCTTGTCGACATCTCGTGATGCACCAGCAATGTCCCAAATATGCAAAATACGATAATTTATGAAAAATTCATGAAAAACCTTCAACACCAATTGTACACAGGCAAAAGTGCATAAAACAGTAGGACCGATCACAGTATGGGCAACATATGAATGCTACAGTTTCTTTACATCATTACATGGCCCTAGGTCTTCCGGAAATGCCATTCCACAATATTTATCGATTTGATGAGTTAAGTTGAAGATCATGAGGTCCCCTTCTACGTTATGAGTACACTGTGGTGCCACTCTCCTCACAATGAGAACTATCGGTTGGCGTGCAAGTTTCATGTATTTGGCATATTTGGGACATTGACGAGATGAAGACAAGGAGTATGTAGTGAAATCATCAGCAAACTCCAAAAAAAAGTTCAGATATGGAAATCTCTATGGAAATCCAATCTGTCCGATAAATCCATGGGAAAAGTGCAAAAACGCGATGCAACACGGGAACCGAACCCGTGACGTCACAGACATGAGGCGGCACCTCTGTCACTGCGCCACCACCCACGCAACGACGGAAGTTCCTTGCGGGCCGTTGTAAGCTCGGCGCTCGGACACTTAACCGTTGCATCCTCTTACTCGTTTGACTCAAGGATTCGGCAAAAACAAAACATGTTCTGTTACTATTTGGAAGGGGGAGATTCTTCCTATAGTATTCGTTCTTGCCGTTCCGGCGTACCGTTCAGACAGACGTTCCCTTGTCAGACTAATTCGCCGACCACGGATTTCGCTGCCGATAAGACTGACTACCAACACGTCCAAAGTGTAAAAGCTTTGGCCATAACTTTTCCAGAGTTATGACCGAAACTGAAATGAATGATGAAATTAGAAGTCAACGGCCGGTACTTTGGGTCCTACTTAATGCAGCACATAATGATTATTCGGAAATTCCATCCGTAGAATTTTGCGCGAAAGCAATGCGCCAAATCGTGCACGAACTCCCGAATCGGCAGGGTAATTAACTTCTCGGAGAATCTATAGAGGATTGCTGACCGTGGTGTGACATTAGTGGGGACGGTTTCAGGTTTGCCCAAGTCAACCGCTAGACATTTTTCTCGTTGGAGTCATATTTGTGTGTTATCTTGCTATATATCTAGTATATATCCATGCATGCCGTTATAATCGTAAGACTATTAAGGACACTCCCAACTGGGGACGTTCCATCACTTGGCCGCCCACTTACGGAGCGAGATTTGATACCAAGGACGCCAACACCACGTAGGTTCCGAGAGAAAACACTGGTGGATGAGGTTACAAAATGTGTTCACCATTCCAGCACCGTCACCGAAGTCTCGACAGCCGTCAAGTGGTGGTCGTTCCAAGAATGGGTTCGTTTTGGTTTCGGTGCGATCCTTTGGAATTAGCGTCTTCTTCGCGTTTGTCCTAATTTTGTTGTCGCAGTTTCAGACCGCGAACCCCGAGCCCAGACCAGTCGAAGAAACGCGAGCGTGAGGCCGAGATTGAGAGATTGAAGAGAGATCTAGAGGAGCGAAAGAAGCTCGAGATGCAAAAGAAGTTGGGGCAAACAACGTTGAACGATCAATCTCAGGTGATTTTGAAGAGTTCAAAACTGTCATAAACATAGAAATGAGGCGATTCTACGGGTTGTATCTAATGCTGCATCTAGGGTACCAAAGACCAAACAGAAGAGAGAGGTCTCAGCGAGGGAACGAGTACTGCACCAGCACAGCCGCCGTCTTCATCGAACAGTTCGTTGCTGTCCTGTCGTTGTGTCGCTGATGCCTTTCTCTGTCGATTTGCTTGTTTTGTTCCAGAAAAACAAGAGAGCGATGCTATGGATATCGAGGGTGGAGAATCAGAAGGAGAACACGGTGACAATACCGATTCCGCTAGAAGATCCACTGCTGCACCAAAAGGACCCGAATGGGGCGAATGGAGTACGCCCGGAGCATCAGAATCGTGGAACGAATGGAGTACTCCGGCGGCAGGAAAGTCGTGGAGCGAATGGACAAATTCTACTACGCCCCGAACAGAACGAATCCAATCCGGGCCTGCAACGCACATTCGGCCTCCTGGTGCGCCACTAGGTGTGTTCTTTTAGAAGTTTTGTTGCATAAGGTTTACCTGGGCGAGCGGTGGTCGTTCAAAAGTGTTGAGTGTTTCCCATGTTTTTTGGTGGGGGTGTGGTTCAGGGGAGAAAATGCGTGGACCATTAACGATTTTTTGAGGAAGCGCCACGGAGCTTACAACGACGTGACGTTTTTCGAGCGGTTTGTACACGTATTTGGCCTAAGGAATGGGTTGTGGGGCTACTGTCACGTATTAGGTTGTAAGGAAAGTATCCCGCCACTTGGGCATTTTTTCCAAACTTATTGCTTTCGTTCCATACATACAGCAACTAACGAACATATGCACCTTTACTGTTTGGTACGTATTGCCATTTGTCAGGTAATTTGTAGATCCCGCTTCTATAGAAATCCTGGGGATTTTACGAAAAAAAAAAACTCAGCTAGGCACTTTTCTAGTTCCTCCCTGTCGTCAAATTGTTTCTCCTGCAAATGGTTCGACAAAGAAAGAAAGAGGTGGTAGTCCGTTGGAGCAAGATCCGGCGAATATGGGTGGGCCAGAACATGCCATCCGAAACACTGGAGTTTTTCTGAGTCTCCCTTGCAACGTGTGGAAGCGCGTTGTCGTGAAGGAAGAAGATCTTCGGTCCTGTTTCCTTCGAGCAGCTGCTTCAACGCGGTCCTACTGCCTGCAGTAGAAAGTGAAGAGGTGTTTGCAGGTAGCAGCTCCCAGTGAGTGGCTCCTTTGCTATTCCACCAGACACTGAGCATTGCCTTTCTTGAGTGAAGTTCCTGCCTTGGCCAGGGAACTCCTGCTTCGCGTCGCGTGTGGTTACATGGACTCACGTACACCCACTTTTCGTCGCCAGTAACCAGGTTCTCGAGCGAATAAAATTTCGGGGGTAATGTCAAGAAGTTCATGCGCGCATCCTGGCTTACCTGTAGCTGGTGGCCGCTATTTTCCTGCGGTATTCGTGCAGGATATCTGCATCTCTTTCCAAGGCCACGAAGGCGTTGAGCTATGCTGGTGTCCTCTGCCGGTTCACATGTGCAACGCAGGGAACCTCCTGAACCAACTCCAGAAGGCGCTCCTCATTTACTACAGCTGCCCTTCCAGACCGTAGTTGGTCCTCCGAGCAAAAGTCTCCGCTCTTGAACTTCCGGAAGCATACTTTCGCTGTGTCATAGAAGACGGTGGAAGGACCCATCGTTCCACATATGTTATCTGCCGCGATTCTCGCACTGCTTTGCTTTTTCAACTCGTAAAGCAGAAGCAGTCAAACCTGCCTGCAGTCGAGAGCAATATTCTCTGTCATATTTGTAACGTATCATATCCGTATGACGGCAATAGTGGTAAATTTAGATCATGGTTCAGCCTAAATATGCGTTATTGGAAGAAGGTTCCTGAAAAGTTTTCGAAATTTGGCGGAACGCCACAGTGAGTGGAAGGAAACTTTCCTTACAACCTAAAAATACAACTTATCTACCACCATATAATTAGGTTTGTTCTTTATCTGGAAGCTACGGCGTCGGTCAGCCAGTTGCTCCATTGAGGTCTATTAATCAGTTGATAAGCCATCACCGAAATTTGAGCGATACTGACAGGTCCACAATTAGTAAATCCTCTCAAGCCCTATTTGAGAACAGAATGAGGGGAATGGGTGCTACCGGGTTTTGCTTCAAGTTCAAGAGAGTATTATTGAGCGGCTACGTCGAAGGATGTGTGAAGGCAATGGGTATCTAGTTACTAAAATGGATGTGACTAACCATAAGGAAGGTGGTTGCTGCCGAGCATTTTGAACGAACAGTTCGTGCCGAACGAGCTTGCGACCTTGGGAGGCCGTGGAAGTGTTGTAGAACGAGGAAAAGCGACACCACCATACTGTCCCTATAGATAGGACGCGATTAGACGTCGAGAACCAAGCTGCCTGAAGAAGAGACTAAGATTTTGGCATTCGCCTACATGTGACGGGTATCCGGCTAACACGGTTATTTCCAGGTTTAGGCCCCGTTATGACTAAGCACGATACCAGGATCGATAGATTCGTTTGGCCGATAGTTAGCGATAGAAATGGTATTTCTTGTGAATCAGCAGGTTAGCCAACCTAACCCCCAACCAGTGCTCACAGCATGCCTGCACGTCAAGAACATGGACGTGGTGTTAAAGATGGTCCAGTAGGTGTGATCGGCCCAGAAAGAAGTCGCTCTTAGAGACACCTTCAGTGGGAGAGGTTAGGCAGCACAGCAGAAATATGAGGCACCACCAAAGCAGGAGGGGAGGAGTACCTCCAACTGGGAAAGAGCCTGGTGTGGGCACCTCCAACTGGGAGAGAACCTCTTCTCTTCTTTCTTACGATGTTCTGTTTACTCTCTTTGCCTGAATTTTCAACGCGAAAATGTCCAAAAGCCGTTCCAGGTCCTCCACAACCAGTGCCACCGCCTCAATTTGGGCGGGGAGGCTTCCCGGGTACGCCTCGCGGCGTGCCTCCTCCTATGATGGGACGAGGCCGCGGCTTCCTGTCTCCCAACCAGTACGACGGCGGCTATCCAGCTCGAGGTGGTTTCTTTACGCCTCCGCCGCCGATTCGAGGTGCGCCTAATCTTAGACGTGGTTTTCCGAGCGTCGGTGGACGTGGGGACGGCGGTTTTCCCCCGCCACCACCCTACTTCCCTGGCGGTGGTCGTGGTGGATTCATGGGCGGTTACCCCGCTCCTCGCGGAGGTTCCCCCTTCGGGCCGCCCCGAGGAGTGCCTCCGCCGCGGGGGCGATTCGGTCCTCCGATGTGACGACAACGTGGCCAACGAGTGCGAGAGGTGGCTGGCTCGCCGCCGATTGAGCAAGCCGTGCCGAGCTGACCCGTTTCTGAGCGTCGCTGGTATGTGTTGCGTTGTTACATTTTCTCCATTCATTTGTTTTTCTTAGCCATTTCGTGTTCCTGTTATCGGTCGAATTGTTCACACACATAAATTTATTGGATTTGTTTTGTTGACGCTAGTTACCTAACGACTTCTTGTGGCAGTGATATGGTTGAGAGAGCATCGCGCTTCGTTCGAAGCGCCATGCGACTTCTGTTATATCGTTGTAGAGCTCCAGATACATTCAAAACGTAGTGGAAAGCCGCTCAGTGTCATCAGTAGCATTATATGATAACTGAAAGGACACGAAGACATTTGAAAGTATTTGAAAATAAGTTCTTGATTTTTCTATGTCAAAATTATTTATACAGCTTAATAAAAAAGTGGCTGAACTTGAATCTATCCTACCTCGAGACGACATACGAAACAGTGCACACAGCAATTAAGAACATGGACATGGCGTCTAAAATGTTCCAATGTGATCCGGCTAGAAAGTGGTCGCTGCTAGAGGCCCCTTCAGTGGCAAGAGATTGGGCAACACAGCACAAATATGAAGTGCCACAAGAGCTCAGTTTAATGTGGGATAGACGCTTAGAACTGGTTAGAATCTGACGGACTGCTCATAGTGAGAGTAGTTGCAACGGGGACGACTGGTCGCTAGTGCAAAGGCCGGTGTAGGCTTTTGTCGGGCGATTACCAGGAGTATTGATCGATTCCTGTGCTCTGCATTAGAAATTGGATCCGACGCCGATTCGGACAATTCGAACTCGTCTTTTTTCAAACCCAGGTGAAAGCGTTATACGAATAATGGCGTCTTTGAAAAGCCACAGATCTTAGGATGATTCAGACGAGAGTAGCTTTAGCAAGACGGATCTTTTACTGATCCATATAACCAGATTTGTTCTTGCAACTCACATTGGATATTCGAATCGGGCAGGGCATCAGATTTCTGGTCAAAATCAGTTATCTAAATTACCGAAAATCCCATCTGGTGGAAATCGCTCCGATCTGAACCGACCTAACCAGGAGACTATCCCAACGGTAGGTCGGAACAACCCAAACGTTGTATATGGGCGGAATCGCCTCTTTCTGGAAAACAACAAAGTGCAAATATCTCAACCTCAATACAACTCGGCGCAGAGTTAGGGACGACGGAAGTTGAGCCGCTGGCAGCGTTAGCCCTGCCTCCAGGCGGAGGGCAGGCTCAAGTTGGCTGGAAACAGCGATGACGAGCGAGCGGAGGTAGCGCAGTTGGTAGAGGGGCGGCGTAATCCCCATGATTGCTGTTTGCAGCCAACTTGAGCCCGCCCTCCGCGTGCATGGAGAGGGCTAACGCCGCCAACGGCACAACTTCCGTCGTCCCTAACTCTGCACGGAGTTGTATTGGGGTCGAGATATTTGCATTTTGTTGTTTCTCAGCGACTCTGCCCATATACAACACCTGGGCCGTTCCGATCTACCGTAGAGATAGTCTCCTGGTAAGATCTAGGCTCTTCAAAAATGAAGTTGTTTGCACAACTCATTTAACTGTAGTTTGAAAGAACTGAGGGACCCTAATTATCCGAACCGATGTCGAATCCAATGTCTATGCATTAGACATTGGATCCGACCCCGATTAGGATCTCTCATTTTTAAACCCCGTTCAAATGGATCACATTGGTATTTTTGAAACGCCCGAATTTTAATATGGTTCGGTTAAGGGCGATTTTCGCCATATTGGACTTTCGGATGCTTTGGGTGGGGACGGGGGGAGGGGGCACCGGGGCACTCCCTCCTGAGCATGATTTTCCTCGGTTTTCCTCAGTGTTTAGCTCATGGTAGGATACCACGGTGTGCTTTTCTTGGCGTAGTCTATCCCAGCTCTATAATTCCGCGAGAGTATGAAACTGTAGTAAGAAAAAAGAGCAGGAAAAGTCGTCATCATCACAGTGTACCCCCTCCCCTCCCCCTGACACGCATTGAGCCGATTTTCTTATGTTTCAGATAGCTTATTTTGTCCAGAAATCTGATATCCTGTCTGGATTGGACCCGAGGATAAGTTATCTGAATCATCCGAAAATCGGTTCCAAGAAGGATCCCCACATCTGAATCATTTTTAGAATGGGTTTTTCAAAGATGCCGTTATGCTCCATTCATCAGGGGCATTGATAAACATGAAGAATCCGAACTATCCGAAACGGCATCGGATCCAATTGTTCTTTGCGCGGACGATTCAGTCGCTGCCCCCACGCAATGTGAGCAGACCTTAAGGAAACTGACAGGTGTGAAAGATGCAGTAAATCTGACGCAATTGCCTACTTCCTTACTTTCATGGGTATTTCGACGCATCACTTGCGAGAAAGAAGCAGTTCGACCTGCATTTTCGTAGTTTTTTAACGGTCACTAGTAAGGATTTCAAAGATGGCTGAAAGGTATAGGAAAGGCGTCAGAACCGATAATTTCTATCCACCTCGGCATGCTCGACATCCGATGAAAGCACGACTTGCGGATGAATGTCTATGAGGTATGTTGCTACTTCCGTGATGGCACACTGCCCTGACGCTGTGAAGGCTTTGGCGTTGGAAATTCAACAACCTCACAGGGAGATCTGCTTCACAGCAGATGACAGACAAGTGGATGCAATGGAGGCGAAGCGATGATAGGCGAAGAGAGGCGCTCTTCCATCATATTTGTAATTCGATGAGTAAAGCCTGAACGAGTGACAACATTAGTATGCTGCTGTTCTATGAGTGCAGCTCAAGCTCGGCTTTGGAGCTTGAAGTGCTGTTACCTCCACGGAAGGAGTGATGCCCGGTCCCTGCGTATAGAAACTCGCACTGGTTCAGTTTTTCTCCAGCTGCTTGACGCTTCAGGAATCAGTGCTTTGTGCGTTTACTAAATTCCTGGCAGCGGCGCACTTCCCTCAATGTTGGTTGTATGATGGAGCCATCACACCATGACGGACCTTTGGAGTCTGTCCAGAAGCACGCTTCTGCCCGGATATCGCAGTAAGCCGCAAACTATTGGGTTGCTTTGCCATCGGCAGTCCCAGTTCTGACTATCGGACGGCTTCGAAGCAGTGGTGATATCCTTGCATTGTTGGAGAAGGCGAGGAAAGTCGTGCTATGTTTGCTCTACTTAGGTAGAGCACGGCGCTAATCAATTTCTTTTGGGATTCGTCACGCATTCAACTTCTACGGAATGTCGTGGAGGCAATTTAAATGCGTATTCAGCGGGTGACTTGAGGTGGCAGTCGATGGACAAGTCAGCGTTTTATCCCTCCAAGGGGAGCATGGTTCCAATTCGCCGAACCGGGAGGGATGGAAGGCATGGTTGGTCTAGACGGAAGATCTGATCCAAGAACCTGGTCTAGGGTTCACTGTACAGCTGGCATCTCCTACTGCGCTCTGCGCGCCCTAGCAGACGTACACGCACAAACCTAGGACGTATTTCGGCGTCCTGTGCCTTGATGTCCTCCGCCACGAAAACAAAGAAGTCAGTATAGTACTTCATATGCTCAAGGCAGGTTGAAGCACCTGTCATACCGCTGATTCTTCATATGTCGAACGAACACCAGCGACGTCTTCACTCGCTCCTGTTCAATGCTGGAGTCTGCAACGAGCGGTCTCTGCTCGGCAGACGTGGAGAGAAATTTCTCGTCTCTTCCATCGAACCGCTGTGGACTGGCCACGGATCCATTGATTGATTGATTTGCGGTGAACAGCCGATTATAATAGAGTTCAGTGTTTTATCCTTCCCAGAGAAGTTTGGCACCAATTCACCGACCCCGGAGGGATGGATGGCATGGTTGGACAGGGCGGAAAATCCTTACCAAGGACATGGTATCGTGCGCACACGACAGGCGGCACCTCCGACGGCGCTTCAAGCGCCCATCAATGCTTAGTCAACGAGTTTTCTGACAACCCGTCTCACCTATCGTTTTTGATCCTCGGACTTCGGAGATGCCCGAGATCGGAATACGTACTGGCTTGCATGCATTGCCATAAATCGATCATTGCGCGGGGCGATCCTCGTACCCATGGCGCGCCGGAGGAGCGGCGAGGGTGTGTCCCCAATGATTTGTAACACCTCTACTGAACTCTTGGTCATGCGCAAGACTTGGTGATGGGCATGCTAAGGGGACGACGATACGTATGAACGCATGTTCATACGTATCGTCGCACCGGTCTCTGCGCTTTGGTCGACACTTCATCCCGCCGACATGTAGTCCATATTTGACACTTGTATTCTAGTGTAGAAGTTTCGTAGTAGAGCAGTCGAAGGAGCTGACGGCTGTCACGTGCACCCGATTTCAGGTACCTGGTTCGAATTTCCCGTGTGACCACGCCTTCCATTCCTCCGCGGTCGGAGAACTGGTGCCGGCTATGTCTGGGAAGGATAAAGCACTGACTTGCTCATCGGCTGTCCACTGGAATTCCCTCTGGAGGTCGATTCAAATCGCCCGCACGACATCTTGCGGAAGTAGAATGCTTGACCCATTCCAGAAGAGGTTGAGTAACTCCGTCCTTTATCCTTCTTTATGCTGTTCGACGCGGCCTGGGGGATTGGTTGCCAAGAGACGGGCACACAACGAGGCCTACCTCAATGAAGTTGAGGAGAATACAGACATAGGTTTCACTCTTGCTTTCCTTGTTACGGGAAAGTGAAAGAAGGAATAGAGCGGGAGGGATCAATGCATTCGACGTACGTCACGCTCTCTTCTTCTGCATAAGATCGTAGACTTTTGGTCTATGCCATACCGTGATGCTGCCTTCAAATAGCTATCCGGTGTTTACCTTCATAGCTAGTCGGACACCAAAAGGAGTCGCAGACGTTACCCTCCGAATCAAGGTTCATGGTTCGGGATCGAGCTTTACCAACCACCTCTCCTGAGGAAGTGAAAGGGTATTTAGCTCGTATGGGAAGGATGAGACAGTGACTTCTCTGTCGACTGACCACCGCAGTTCATTGTGTATGCCAAGAATGCATTCAATTTGCTTTCATGGTAAATGATAATAGCAAAGATCGGCGTCATCCAATCCTCTTGCGTGATGGGTCATGCATCCCTTTTCTATGAGATAATATGGACGCAGTTTGGATGCGTATTCAGCTTAGGCAGTGGCCAGCCGATAGACAGGTCAGTGTTTAATCCTTCTCAAACGAGTCTGGTACCAATTCACTTACGTCGAATAGGTGGGAGGCTTGGTTGGCCTGGGTGGGAAATCCGAACCAGCAACCTGGTATCAGGTGCACTCGACAGCCGTATCCGCCTCTGACTGCGCTTCACCCGCTTCGATCCTACGGAATTGGTTCTGAGGAAGTCTGCGCGGACCACCTCACAAAGCGACTCATCCTTTGTGTTAACCAGTTCAGAGAACATCAGATGGTGGATGGTGGTCTAGATCGATTTTACCCCTAGGCCAAATACACAAATAGCCGTAAGTTCTTTCAATTAGGGCATGTTTAACATAATACGCCTTTTGCCTATCATGTCAAACATGCCTCAATCGAAAGAACCAACGGCTTTGGGATCTCAATCTCAGCACCCCACGAATGAATCCATGCTCCTCGGAAAAACCTGGATTACGCGATATTGAAGGGGTAGCCGCTGTGCCCGTGTCGGTCTTCGACATATCTTTCCATCTGTACGCCGAGCTGTATTCATGGCCACTTTACCAGCTTCACATTAGATCGACATACTGAGTCGCTACTCTGGGTTATCCTTTCAGGGTGGCGCTTGGACATCGTGGGTGATGGTCAAACAGGCTTCACAATATCCAAACGATATCGATTGGACAGTATTATCGATTAATTTTTCATCGATTCGGGATCGATGGCCAATTTTTCATCGGTTTTTGTCGAGAGTTTCTTGTTTGAGATGTGAATCACATGGATACACTGGTAATACTGGACAGACTTCAAGCAAGCAAACAGTACAGACCAGATAGTATTGATCGATCTTATCGGCTTATTCCCAGAATTGGGTGTTTCATGTGCAAATCACGTGGATGTGCTGGCCGATACACATCTTATCACGTCAAGGCATATATTATACTTCGGCGACACGTTGACGACAACCTATCGCCGACAGCGTGGCAGCTCCGGCATGACGAGGTAGAGAGCGGGCGTGCACTCGGTTTCTCTCGCGCTAAGCGCGGCTGACGCGCGCCCTCCCTGGCCAGAGGAGCGCTCCGCACTGCGACAAGCTGTCGACGGCGCTGTCGACGAAAGCGTCGGCGACGGGAGTATAGCACCCCCTGCGATGCTGTCGGCAACAGCGTCGTCGGCTCTCGCTCGGCGATAGTGTTGCGCGGGTTGCTACGTACTGCGTAACACCCGCCCAGCATTGTCGCCGACGCTATCGGCGACGCGTCGCCGAAGTATGTGAAATGCCTAAGAAGAATCGGTCGGACAGCTTTTATTGATCGGACTTATCAATTTTTGCCCAGAGCTGGCTGTTTGGGGAGTGAGTCATAAGGATGCGCTATTCGATGAGCAGGCTTCACAACATGTTAAGCGGAATGTGCGCTACGCATTATTTGTGGATCGAAGACGCTATGCGTTTCAGCGAACTTCTTCATGTAACTTTATTTTCAGGGTTTTGTAGGATGAAAACAAAAAAAGATAAAGGATAAATGAGGGTGTTAATCAGCTCCTGAATGGTATGCGCCACGCACTCTACGTCCAAGAGTTGTCAAGAGAACAGCGTCGCCTATACTAGCGGTGGCCTTTCGTTGAGTATGGAAGGCTTGATTGGGCTGGGCGTCGAACAGATGATCGGTTGGGGTTGCCACAGGAGACCAGGCTCCATATCAACTGCGTCACCGTCTTCATGCTGTGGAATTCTCTCTGCTTAATGGCTGTTTTTATCTTCTGCAATTGTGGGCAAAGAAATGAAATTGATCGTGGTAAGTAGACGCTATGGTGATACTATGAGGGGCACTTCTTGCACTACTTGCACCCAAATTGAACTGTAGTTCAATATCCAAGTGATGCTATCCATTATCACTATCACCCGTTTGCACTATTGTCCCGCTTGGACTCCCTGAACATGTGTAAACTGTGTGCACTGATTCGTTAATTGCGAAGTAAAAAAAGAGAGGTATTAGCGATAAATAGTTTCTTTTGGGAGTCTGCTTCAAACGAGCCGCTCTGATCCTATATTTGAACTGCTCAAAGATTTTTGAGAATAACCCGACAAAAAATGAGATAATCGAGTTCGACCCGAAAAGTCGTTCATGGTTCGAGGAGGATAATTAGAATGTTTAGGAATCTTCTAGGGTAGACCTACCTGCACGGCATCAAGAGCTCAGCAAAGTGGAAAAGTAGCGGCGGTTTCCCACTAAAACTAATAGGACTTTTCGGCCAGCAACTCAACACCTTCAAACAAGACCCATGCAGTTCGAGCGCTCCTTAAGTAGTATTGACAAGTGCTCCGACACGCCTAACGGCGTGTCTCGCATTTGCCCGCTTCGCGCACTTTGCAGTATCACTAAAGAAGGTAGTTTTTGTTAAACTTAAAATTTGCTAACATCTAGGACCTGCTGCGTACTTTATCGGCATCAAGCCGTCCATCACTTCGGTACCTTTCATCATAGACATTTTCTCCAGGCCGTCCAGTAACATCATTGGTTTGTGCTGCGTAGTACTTCGGTCCCTCCACTGTTGACACGTCTTCCGAATCCGGGCGCCAGCTTCCCCTTCACTCGTTTCGTCTTTCTAGATCTAATTGCTGGTCCGCTTTTACTGGTCTCTCCCCCCCCCCCCCCCCCCCACCTGCCTGGTCACAACCCCTGGCCCACTTCCTTGTTTTCACTATTGACCCCCCCCCCCCTACTGGTCTCTTCTTGCTGGCTTCCACGTCCTGGTCCCTCCTTCAGGTTGTTCCTTTCCTTCCTGGACGCTCACCTGGTCCACCCTAGAGGCCCCTTACTTCCCTTCTCCACCACCACTTAGTAGTCTCTCATGCTTACGGCAGACGTCGGTGACACGTATTTGGAATCAGGATACTCAGAAACGCGCGCAGGTGCCGCTGTGTCAATCAGGAGGAGGTTGTGCTTCCTCGGCTGTAGGAGCATCCCATGTTGAATTCTGGATGCAGCCGCTCGTCGTACGACGATGGTGTCATCTCTTTTGACTCCAGATGCTTGTTGCGCGTCGAAGGGGACATATCTTCTGGATCCAGACGCTCAGAAACGCGCGCAGATTCCGCTGTGCCAAGTAGGAGGAGGCTTCGCTTCCTTTGCTGCAGCAGTAAAGTTTTACGTTCAACATTTGATAATGCTGAGTTCTGAATGCTGCCGGTCGTTGTACGACGACGATGTGACCTCTGCTTCCTTTCTTTTCGCTTCTTATGACTCCAGACGGTTGTTACGCAACGAAAGGGACCTGTCTTCTTGATGCATTCGCTCAGAAACGCGCGCAGACGCTGTTGTGTCGAGCAGGAGAAGGCTACGCGTCCTCTGCTGCAAGAGCGTCCTATGTTGAACGGCAAACATTGCCCGCGCGAGGTACACAAAGGCATCGCAAAGGGTTCCATGAGATTGCTCGTGGTCCCGTCAGGCGTGTCTCAGTCAGGTTTCTAACCTGAGAGAGTTACGCCTCATCATCTACAGGACGGGGAGCTGTCTCAATTACTTAGTGATAGATAGATTGGATGCAAATTTTAGCTGGAGGAGACATGAGCGAGAGGAGATCAAAGTCCAGGGCGTTCGCTTATTTGGGCATACGTATATGTTTACTTTTTTCAGGGGCAGTAAGGATTAGGATAATTTTTCTACCAATACATAATTGAGTTATGTTGCTGGCGCTGTAGATAAGGAGGTGTATCTCACGCAGGTTAGAAACCTGCGTGAAATACGCCTCATCGAACCTCGCGCGGACAAAATGTGCCGTTCGACATGGGATGCTGCAGTAGAGTAAGCGCAGCCTCCTCCTGCTTGGCACAGCGGCATCTGAGCGCGTTTCTGAGCGTCCTGATTCCGCCGTCATCGACGCAAATGCCATGTCAGCGACGTCTGCCGTGAGCATGGGAGGTCCACTATGGGGTGGTGGAGAAGGGAAGTAAAAGGGATCTCCAGGGTGGACCAGGAGAGCTACCAGGAAGGAAAGGAACAACCTGGAGGAGGGACCAGGACGGAAAAACCAGCAAGAAGAGACTAGTAAGGGGGTCTACAAGGACGTGGGCTAGAGGTGGGACCAGGAAGGTGGGGAAGGGGGGGGGGGAGAAGGCCAGTGAAGGCGGATCAGCAATTAGATCTATTAAGAAGAAACGAGTGAAGGCGAACCTGGCGGCCGGATTCGGGAGGCCTGCCAACGATATCCGGAAACACAAGCTGTTGGGCATGAGAACGGTTGCGGAGGAGCCACCTGGGGGCAGAAGCGCAGCACAATTCAATGGCGGTACTGGACGGTTCGGAGAGAATGTCTGTGATGAACGTACGGAAGCGGTGAGCGGCTTAATGCCAATAAAGTACGCAGCAGATCCTAGATGTTAGTAGTCTACGGGACATCGTGGAGGCAATTTGGATACGCATCTCTCTGACTCATCGCTTCCAGAGGGCTGGAAGGATTAGGTAGCCTGGGCGGGACCCGAATCAAGAACATGACTTTGGGTGCATCGACCGTCGTCGCCTCCTTCGGCTGCGCTATATTTAGTTGCCGGTTGTTTGTGCAAGGTGGCGTTGTTTTTGCTCACTGCTTCAGTTCTTTCGTGTGTTACGTCGCGCCGGCGCAGTCGAGAGAAAAGTGGACGTTACGCACAGACTCTATGAATTGATTTTAGGCCGTTTCTCACAAACGCAGGGCAGATGTGGCCGTTTCCATTGCTTTGAAAACATCATTTTCGGGCTACATAGACATTCGAAATGTCCACCACGTCATCTAGAGATACGGTGTTTTCAAGCTCCGTGAAGTAGGAAAGTGCTGCGCTTGTCCGTCACTTTGTCGCTTCGCAAAGTAATTTTGTGTAAATCGCCCTTTCGCGTGCGAAGTAGTGTTTACGTTTAAAATGTACTCCCGAAACAGCATCAAATACAGGAGAATTTCAGAGGAGGATTTTGACGAATCTTGTTGTCGCCAGAACTCCTAGGAGAAGTTAATTTTGAGTTTAACTTTTTGCCGAACCCGGGGCAACTCTGTGCATGATAACATGCGAAATACATTAGAAAATTAAGACGAAGTAGTGGGACAGATTGAGGGCGAGAAAGGTGAAGATCGCTAAATTTTCGAGCTTTTGCTCCGTCAGTTTTGATGACATTACCTTCCGGTTTTGTGTTATATTATATTAGGTTGGTGCCAAAGAAATGCAGGTTTTTTTGGTTTCAACACTATTTTTAAATAATCTTAGACCTTTCAGCAAGGTATTATACAATGTTGGAGAGCACATTATATGCACTTTGTAAATATGTGTACGGATGTTAATCCACATCGCTTATTTCAAAAATAATTTGGTTTTTATTTCCAGATGTCTAAACGCGATTTTCGTCAGATTTGTTTCTACGAGTTGAAGCGGCCGGACTTCCCCTCGAACCGCTGGAAATATCAACGAAATATGGGGCCAGGGAAGAACGAGTGCACAGCGCAACGTTGGTTACAAAAGTTTCGTGTCGGCAACACCAGCCTGGAAGACGAACCACACGGCAGCCGTTGCCAGTGTTCTATAGAAGGCATCAGTCGAAGATGATCTGCGGAAAACCACGCGAGATATTGCCGAGGACCTGGACGTCGATCTCTCTACAGTTATTCACCATTTGAAGCAAATTGGGAGTATCAAGAAGCTAAACTGAACGAAAGTTGGAAAAATCGTCGTTTTGAGGTATCGTCGGTCGTCTTTTGCGCATTGCCAGCGATTCGTTCCTCAAACGGATCGCCACTAACGATGAGATATGGGTACTTTACGATAACAGGCCACGTTTTTCTGCTGGCTGAACCAAGAAGAAGCTCCGCGACATCCAAAGCCGTAAAATTGACGCATTTTGACATCTGAAAATAAGAACCTAGTTATTTTTTAAATAAACCACTTAAATTAAATTCCATACATATACGCATTTGAAAAGCACATATAATAAGCTTTCCAACAATGTATAACACCTTATGAAGAATTCCTATTTTATTAAAAAAAGTGTTGAACCAATAAATCGAAAAACCTGCATTTCTTTTGCACCAAGCTAAAACAATCCATTGGCTTGCCATGCTTCACTACCGTCCTTTCTCTCTTCTGTTTCAGATGCAGACATACGCGAGACGGACAATTGTAGCGGAGGGTAAAGCACTCACAAGGGCAAGTCACCCGGTTGGATGAGGTACGCCCAGCGCACTTCACCGGCAGCTCTCGATATCGCCGCTGTCTCCGCTCCGCTCCTGCGTGTTTCTTGATCTCTTGTCTTTCTTCCAGTCGCGTTTCGCTTTTTACAGTATTGGTCGTTGACTGTGTTCCGATCTCTGTGAGATTTCTGCAGGTATATGTAACGCCTTTTCCGCGTAATATCGCGTGTTGCATGTTGTGCTGACATTATTACGGACAACCCGCCTGGGGGCGAGAATTCACAACGCTACAGCGATAACATGCTATAGCGGATTCAAAATACAGCGGTCCTTCAGAGAAACTACCGCGAATTCTGATTCATCAAAAAGCCGTGAAAGTAACTGAGTCTAGAATTCAACCGGGAGCTTGCTCGTATCTTTTACAGGTAACTTCACAGGGATTTCACCGTAAAGATTGCTGTTAACTTGTGTTTTCAGGATTTTCGGCTGTCATTTCTCTGTCAAACTGCTGTAAGTCGTTGATGAATCCGGCCCCTGGGCAACTTACAAAAGCTCGCTAGTTTAGTTCTCAAATATGTTTGTAAACGCTTTTTGAATAACGGGTCCTCTTCTCCCTGAGAAGTTGTACACATACGCCTTCTGTTGATTAGGCTGTTTCTGCCGAATGTCTTTATATATGTCCATTATCAATTCCGTCAGCTTCACAAGAGAGATACAGTGTGCTTATTCTGTGATAGCGTCCACACTTAATACTCTGATCGGAAACAAGAGCTTCCCCAGTAGCCCAGAAAATGAGTGTGTTCTGCATTCCTTCAACTTCACGGCTTTTTGCCCTTGCTGAAGAGCTCCAGGAATGATGTCAGGCTGTCAATCGCTCTTATTGTCCCTTAAACTGGTCGTTGGGTACAATCTGAGATTCGATCATGTGTATTACCTACGTCATAGTTCGAGTTATCTCACAAGGGATGTTCTCAGGCGTACATCAGAACGACGAAAAGGAACACCACTGCGAGTATCGCCCACATTCAGATAGAAAACTCTAAACTTCACCATGGAAGTGCGCAGTCGCTCGAGGCAATACCTTCCAAATACCGAAGATGCTGAAAAATGCTGTGAGCTAAGGAGTCGAACACTTCAGCGCGAGTTTCAAACAGTGTTTTCCCATTTTTCTGCATACTCAATTTTGGAAGGTATTGCCTTTTGCGACTGTCGGATTTCATAATGAGGTTTCAGAGCCCTTACCTCTGTAGGCCCAAGGAGTTTGAAGAAACGGAACATACTTTTCTACAATTTGAAGGGTGATGATCCTCGCAGCGTTATTCATTTTCGCCATTCAGACATGCGCCCAAGAGTATTCTCTGATAAGAACTGGCCTGGGCGTTCCTTTATCAGCCTCCTATTAATAGCTAGAAGTTATCATGGTGAAGCTGCATTTGTTTTCTCGCTTCAGATCGTTGCATAGGTGTTATTTCATGCAAGGATGGCGGCGCCATAGAAGCCTTGTTATTGTATCTAACGATATTCACTCGCTGATCCAACTCAGGACAGGAAGTGGAGTTAATGTTATGTCCATTTCCTTATTCTATGCACTCGATAGTCATGCTCGGAAATTCTTCATTTTTTGTCTGAAGTTCAGGTGTTGATATGATGAGTGAACTTCCTTTGCAGCTGATGGATCTTGCTTACAGCTAGTCGATTATTTTGCAATGCTCATGGCCAGAAAGGTCGTCGAGAAGATGTCTGTGGCAAACCGCGATTGTAGAGTGCAGAAGTGCTAGCTCTCAGGGAAGAAAAGAGCGCTGGCAAATTGTGGTGTCGCGTTTGAGTATTGTCTTGTTGGAAACGATCACACAAATAAAATGTGATATGAGATGGTGTTGAATGGAGAACTGCAACTTCACACAATCCCCATTATCTATATCCTAAGATGTGGTCAATTTCTGAGCCTGAGACTCTAACGTCAAATTGGGCACTCTTCGAATCAAATTGAACACTCTTCTGGGTAAGCTTGAAGCATTGGAAATTAAACCGAAATTTTGTGGATGAAAACGACCTTTCAGTCTAATTCGTCAGTTCGAGTAAGCGAATACTATTCGATATTTCATAAAATTTTTATTTTCCAAGAAAAAAAAATGAATTCGATGTCGTTCTAATGCTCATAAGGACAAGCAGTAATCATTTAGTGTGTTAAAAGGAGAGGTCGCGCCATGCATTTGTCTAGCTCGTCGCGCTTTTCATTCCATTGAGGAGAAGATAAGAAAGTTCTATGGTGAATAACACTGATGTATTGCGTTGCTGCTGAAGTTCTCGCCATTTTCAAGACACCGCATTTTTCTAGTTTTACAAAAAAGCGAAACACGTCAAGGAACGAAGTAACCGCCATCATGTTCTACCACTCTTCCCCATCGTTCAGGCAGACTCCCGATCCCGTCAGCATAGAACTTTTCTGGCTATGATTCGTAAAAGCCAGCCAGCCAGCATTCCATGTCGTCCTCGTCATCGAACGTTTTTCCGGCATTGGAGAGAGACAGAAAAAGGTGGTAGTCTGTTGGTACAATATCTGGGCTGTAGTGGGTGGGGCTGCGCTTCCCATCCATGGTCGAGAAGCTTTTGGCGAGTCATTCTTGCGATGGTGTGTGAAGCATTGTCGTGCAAGAGTCGGATTGTGCCATGATTCGGGCGTAGTTCTGCTATCTTGGCGGCCAGTCGATCCAGTTGCTGACAGTGGAAGTCCGCTGCTAGGGTTTCGTTACGGGCCAGCAGCTCGTAGTAGATGACACATCTGTAATCCCGCCAAACAGAAAGCATGATCTTCGGCGGGTGAGGACCCTCCTTTGGCCCGGCTCAGGCTGCTTACCCTTGTCAACCCAGTGTCTGCTCCTCTTGATGTTTACGTACACGCACCACTTATCATCTCCTGTGATGATGGACTTCAGCCAAATATCTGTGCGCTTGTACGAGAGCCATTGAGTGGCCACCTCAGCGTCGCAGGCGGTCGCGTTCGGTCATGGTGAACCCACTACGCCAACTTGTGCACCTTACCCAGATGATGTAGGTGCCTGGTGATGGCGGCATAGTGCACACTCAATTCTTGCGCAAGTTCACGAGTAGTCCACCGTGGGTCCGATTCCACCAGCTGTGGCAAAAAAAGGTCAGGACGATTCACGTCGTAACCTTAAGGAATCTTGAAGGCAACTGACCTCTGCGAAAGCGTGCGTACCATTCTCGCGCAGTGCAATCGGACCCTGTGCCCTCCCCAAATGCACCAAATGCACCATTGATGCGACGACAGGAAGCGGCTGCTGCCTCACCAAATTTGAAGTCATGCAATAAGAGACCTCGGATGTACTCCTTTGAAAGCTCGATTTTCTATAATAGAAGGAGTTAGGCGAGAGTGAGTAGCTAGCAATAATAGTGAATGTATGCATGCCTGATCCCTTTATGTGAGCAAAAGATAGGTCGTTATAAAGTAGTTAGTGAGAAAAAAGCACATTCAAAAAATACCGGCAACTTTCGCAACAACCTAGTAAACAACAAACAAAACAGCTGTAAAAAAACCATATCCTTCCACTGCTGTTTCAAGTAAGCACTAGCTACATTGTCAATCGAATCAAAATCATGAGGATCTAGTCTAGTGAGTATAGCGATTGCCTCTTTCAGCACAACAAATAACTGCTGCTTTTCTCTAGAAAACATGATGTAATTCAGTCCTTTCTTTGAGAAATAAAAAAATTTTCATGAAGTTTCAAACGGTATTGCCACTTGCTGGGACAGGTAGATTTTAAAAATTTCAAAGAAAGTCATATCAAATTTTCCTTGAAAAATAATTCTTACCCCCTTGGAGAGAATTTTTAATTTTATCTGGAGGGATTTGTTTTGATTTGGGAAATGTTCGGGTTGATTTCAAAAGCTGGATTGCTTAGAGGAGTGTTCAGTTTGATTTGAAAGGTCTTCAAATTAGAGGAAGTGCACAGCTTTATTTGAAAGGTTCCAGTTAGACTTGAAAATGGTAACTCTATCAAAGCTTCTGCCATTTTTTGTCAATCATCTTTATTGCGGTTTGTGCCAACGATGGGATTGAAGCCGCTGACAGCAGGCCTGAAGAAGTCTTAAACCGTAAGCTGCCTACCATAGATGTCGCAAACACTCTTATTCAAGCTAACATTCGTTGCGTACAAGCACCAAACTAACAAACTAACAATTGCAAGCCAGTGGTCCAGTGGTTGAATGCCTGCCTGCCACCTGGACGGTTCACGTCTGGCCGTTTCGTCTTGCCAAATCATTCTTGGCTCTTTGAGTGAATCTCGGGGAAGGCGAAAGATTAGAAAAACAGCGTAGTGCTGCAACAATAGCGGAAGCTCGTCTCGTCAATGATCTGTGGTGTAACTGGGATACTCGAATGACCAAACATTGCGCGCGGACCACATATGGACGTGACAGTCAAGTGGTTTTGATGTAAGTAGCTCTGGATATCTTTCATGATTCATTACTTCCAGCACGTTTTCAGTCTTCGTTCTGCACGATACTACCTTTAGAGAAATCAGCTACAGCACATACTCACAGGTCTACACCACAGCACTATATAATGTGGGCAGCGCAAAAGTTGCGTTTTCGCTTGCTATGCAAATCGTAGTTTTATCAAAAGAGTCCAACAACATCACTTGAATTTATTTGAAATATTATTCAGATATGTATCAAGTCAGAATAAAATAACTTAATCGCATCGATGGCGTTTTCATATCAGTGGTCTATACTTGGCATCGTCTTGTCCGTGATAAGCAATCGTTTTCTGATAACACGACTGTTTTCATCCCGCTGAAAATAGTTAATTGCCAGGCCATGCGGAACTATCAGCCAGCAAGGAAAGGATGCTAGGTGATCAAGGGAGTTTGAGATGAGATGCATACCACGAGATGCGGCTTCGAACGCTGATTCCAAATACGTGGCCCATTTCTGCAGTGCGCATCTGTGAGCGCAGTTATGGACCATTTTCAGCATGGTTTCGAAATCAAGTAGCCTGAAAGTTGTTGTACCGTCGGAGCAGTGTTGCGCAGGAGGTAGACGAGCAGCGTACTGAGACATGTTGGTTTGTTGTTCGACTCTCCTGTGATGCGAAATTTTTGCACTTCCTAAAAAATATCTGCCGCAATCTCCTTTTGAAATCGGAAAACGTTGCCAGAAAAGACTCGTCTTCATACTGACAACTTCATTCTGGCACGAGGATAAAATTTATCGTGAATAGTGGCTAAAAATATGGCGAGAAGTCAAACAGTGCGTTGCACTAGCAACTGTGAAATAACGCTACGAAATGTTCGAAACATAACAGCTGTTGGCAATGGCAGCAGCGGATGAAAAATACATCGGTGCAGCCGCTGTAAGCCGCTGCAGTGCTTTAGGATGTCAGTAGGGAATCAATATTGATTTGTGTAAAAGCGACCCTCATCCTCCTCTTCCACTGACCATGGAGAAACCTCCTCTTCAAAAATAAAAAATTTGCCCAAGGGGGTCATTTAAGGCACTGATCATCCAGATGTAAGTGTGCGTGGTCGAATCATGGCAATCGATTTCGCCCAAACTTCACCATTTGACATGAAGAGCTTTGGCTGATCGTGGCAGATCTTTTTTAGGAAGTGCATAAATCTTGCACCACAGTGGAGTCGAACCATAAACCTCGTCTCACCACGTCTCTACCCCCTGCGCCACACTGCCCGGCCGGCGTCGCACTTTCCAGACCGCTTGTGCTCGGAGCCACGTTGAAAAGTCCATAACTCCGTTTTTGCGCACAGCAGAAACGGAACACATATTTGGAATCATCGTTCGAAGTCACAACCCAACGTCCCATGGTCACCTAGTATCCTTTTCTTATAAGCAGGGATGTGCGGAAGTTTTTCCGAAAAAAGCGGAAGACGAAAAGCGGAACGGAAACGCTCAAAAATGGCTGGAAACCGGAATACGAAACGCGGAAACGGAAATGACACATATTCGCCAATTTTCCAAATGTGCATCTGAAACTGCGTCAAAGGCGGCTTCTATGGCACTTTTTCTTGCTCTGAATTTTGTGAGCAGCAGAGTCTTCCACAAATTAATGCTCGTCGTCACATGACATAACATAACAAAGTATGAATTCATGATATTGTTACGATATCCTTTCATCTATGGCAATCCACGAAGACAAATTCAGGGCCCTGTGTCACTATTTCTCGCTGTTTCAGCATGCTGTCTCTCCGTTTTTTCCAAATCTAGTTCCTGCAACCGGTTTTCGCTGGCTTTTGTTGCTGTATTTTTTTGAACGGTAGACTTAACCGACTTAATCACTGTAGGTTACTTACAGACCAGCATTTAAAAACTCACTCGGGCGAAGTCTAAAACTGGAGCAGTCACCTAAATCATTTTCCGACCAGGAAAACCTTCCTCTCAACACTTTTAGAAGCCTATGGCATCATGGAGGACGTGATGACTGCACAAATACAGTACCGGACATGCCGCTGCGTCCAACAAGCACAAGCGGCGCAAAAGATGAGAAGCGGCACAAAAGGGCGCCGGAGAGCGCCGTTTTCCGCTCGCCACGCGCCGCGTCTGAGGCAAGTCGCGTTAGTGCGCGGCGCCCTCGACTTCTGGACGTTAGACTGAATGAAGGAGCTTATCCATGCGTTCGGACGAGCATGGCCTACTGTTTGGAGCTAACTTCCGGCATAGCGCGCGCTCTGAACAATGCATGTAGGCCGGCAGAATCAATCGAGTGGGAGCGACAACCTGTAGAGCGAGCGACAGCTTGAACAGTGAGCGCATGGGAAGTTTTAACATAAATGCCTAGCCTTCCTACTCAGGCATTGCTCTAGGACTGTCCAGCTTGCATCTGGAGTGCGCCGTGAACAATGCATTTAGAATCGAAGCTATCAATCGAGTGGGCGCGGAAGCTTGTAGAGTGCGCGTTTAGGGAGTTTTATCAGAAATCCTTAGCCGCTCTACTCAGGAGCTGCTCTAGTACTGTCCGGCTTGCATCTGGAGTGCGCCGTGAACAATGCATATAGAATTGAACCTATCAATCGAGTGGGCGCGGAAGCTGGTAGAATGAGAGTTTGAGGAGTTTTATCAGAAATCCCTAGCCGAGCTACTCAGGAGCTGCTCTAGGACTGTCCAGCTTGCATCTGGAGTGCGCCGTGAACAATGCATAAAGAATCGAACCTATCAATCGAGTGGGCCGACCGCTCGCAAATTGCACGCGTGGGCGTGTTTGGAGCGCGATAACTCTGTCAAGTGTGAACCCTTCCGGCTACAGCTTGTGGATTTTGTTGCCAGTAAAAAGCTCTAGCAGCTAGCTGAAGCACAGCGAAGTAGCCTAAGAACTGACAAAGTTACGGTGGTGCAAAAATGCAGGTCAGGCTTGTGTGACACGATTTTTTCCAAATTCAGTCGACCCCTGCGGAAAGACGCGGAGAGCTAGCATCTTACAAATATGCAGGCGAGCAGAACGCTTAAGGTTCTTTACGAAAACGTGCTTACAACTCTCTAGCTTATTCAATTGCCTTAGTACCAGCTGCCGCTTTAGAGCGGCGGACGGCAACAGTAAAGATTCTCCCGCCCTTATTCCTTCCATTTTTGAGTTTTCGGCACTTGCAATGACAATGTTCTGTTCAGCTCGATGAGCTCTATCGAACGGTGTCAATCTCGGCCAGTTTTGGAAAAATCGATTTTTTGACATTCGCGGCGAAGAAGATGGCGCCGCTCTAGGTCGCGGCAGAGGTCTCCGGACTACTCGCCCCGTGACGTCAGCCTGGGCGCGCGAACGGAGTTTCGCACGACGTCTGGCGTCTCTCACTGCTAACCGGATCTATCACTCGCAGCCGCAGCGTCCGTTCCGCCATGCTCCTCTGCACGTGATGGGCTCTCACCGCTCTTCAACGGAGCGTGCTTTTACAGCACCGAGTGTGGTGCTCGTGTCTCCATTGGAATTCGTTTCACTTAGTGGTAGTAAACCATCTTGTTGAAGTTGAAGTGGGGTTGGAGATAAAGTGTAAGTTAAGGGAATGGTAGGATCGGATAAAAGAATTTTTATCGATAGCAAATTAACAACAAAAAGATCAATATCAAAATCAACAAATATCAAACAACAAGGATCAACAAATATCGAACAGTCCTGGGCGAAAATGGAGACATACATTTACATAGTACATACATACAACGTAAAAGCACATCACAGCACAAAAGCCTAGAATATCGATCAGTTGCTTGATTCTATTTATATTTTTGGCACTAGTTAAAAGTTCCGACTCCACCGGCAAGACTTCGGTCGAAAAGTTTTTTTTGCTGAAACTTTGTCTAGGGGGGTTATTTGGAGTGCTGATCACGAATCTGATATCCGTTTTTAACGATTCGGTCGGAGACCACCCATATCGTTAACATGGGTGGTCCAGGCAAGGTCACCAATTTCGTTGAAACTTCGTCTAGGGGGTTATTTGGGGTGCTGAGCACGAATTTGACATCCGTTTTTCGTCTTACGCTGGAGTACGGTAGGTTACGGTAAGGATAAAAGGATAAAGGACGGCGTTACTCAATCCCTTCTGGGATGCGCCAGCGCATTCTACTTCTACGGGATGTCGTGGAGGCGACATGAATGCGTCTTTGGCCTTACAATGACTTGCGGTGGCCAGCCGATGAACAAGTCAGCGCTTTATCCTTCCCAGACGAGTCTGGTACCAATTCACCGACCCCGGAGGGATGGAAGGCTTGGTTGGCCTGGGCGGGAAATCCGAACCAGGAACCTGGTATCGGGTGCACGCGACAGTCGCGCCTCCTCCGACTGCGCCACACGCGCCCAGGTTACGGTAGATACGGGTAACTAAGGCTGCCGAGGTCATAGTCACCAATTTTGCCCAAACTTCGTCTAGGGGGGTTATTTGGGGTGCTGATCATGAGTCTGGCATCCGTTTTTCGTTTTACGCTGCAATACGGTAGGTTACGGAAGGAACGGGTGACTAAGGTAATGGTCACCGATTTCGCCCAAACTCCGGCGAAAAACGAAAAACGGATGTCAGGTTTATGATCGCCACCCCAAATAACCCTCCTAGGCGAAGTTTGGGCAAAATCGATTATTATTAGGTTGGAAAAAAGTCTTTTCATTTTTTTCAAAGATTTATTACTTCACAACTACAAAGTCAAATCAATTGAGATAAACTCTATTTTGTTCTACTACACTTCTCCAAAGACTGGGTGATTTTCCAATTCCTCTCGCTTAAAAGACTGCAGTTCTGGAGTCGAACCATTGATAAATCCAATTTTTGAGGTCTTCATCCGTTCCAAAATATTTCTCTCCAATTTCTTGCTTGAGAGCACGGAAGAGATGGTAGTCGGTAGGGGCGAGATCAGGGCTATACGGTGGATGTGGCATTACCTCCCAGCCCATCCCCTTTATTGTTTCTCTTGTGAGTCTTGCAACACGTGGTTTTGCATCGTCATGCAGGATCATCACCTTCGACTTCTCCGGCCTGTTTTCTTGGAGAGTTGCGACGACTTTGTGGAGTTGGCCGCAGTATGTGACAGCAGCAAGTGTCTCTCCACTTCTGAGAGTTTGCCGATAAATCACTCCTCTGATATCCACCAAACACTCAAGAGAATCTTCCGTTCGTGAACATTGGGCTTGAGATCAGACTTAGGGCTCTCTCCCTTTTGTACCCATTGCCTTTTCCTCGGAAGTTGGCACACAGAACCCAGGACTCTTCGCCTGTCACAATCCGCGGAAGAAACGATTTTCTTCCTTATCTGGACAGAAGAGAAGCAACGATGGAGAGCCGTCGACCTTTCTGAGTGTCTGACAGGGCATGTGGAATCCAAGCTCCAAATTTCCATGAAAGCCAAGATTCTTCAGATGGATCCCCACTATCCTATGAGACACTTCGAGCTTCTCTGCCAGCTGACGTGTCGTCTGCCAACTATCGGTACGAAGAAGATGGTGTAGTTCACTGTCGTCCAATCCAGTTGGCCTTCCTGACCATGCTTTGCCCTCAGTGAATAATTTCCCTTTAAAGACTTTCCGAACCACTCATAACAGGCGCGATGAGTAGTAGATCCCAAGCCATATATGTGGTTAATTTGGTCTGCTGCCTGACGTGCTGTGGATTCTTTAATGAATTCTTGAAGAATGCCGTGCTGAAAACGGCCATGAGGTAGATCTGGTATTGAGTTCGGAAGATTGTATGGATAACGAATTACAAGAAGAGTCTTAACCTGTGTCTGCGTGCGAACGGTAGACAAGTGTGATAGGATTACGAAATCAGCAATCAACATTGGCTAGTGCGTTTACAAGGGGAAGGGTAAAAAAAATTTCGAAGTGTGAAGAGACTTTTTTTTCAACCTAATATGACCTCGGCAGCCTTAGTTACCATTAGCTACCGTAATCTACCGTAATCGGCCGCAATTTCAAAAACGGATGTCAGGTTCGTGATCAGCACTCCAAATAACCCCCCTAGACAAAGTTTCAGCAAAAAAAAACTTTCGACCGAAGTCTTGCCGTGGAGTCGGAAGTTTTAACTAGTGCCATATTTTTGATGACCTCGCAGTGGTATCCAATTCTGGGCTGACGCACAGAAGTGTGTCGGTAAGTCTGAGAAAATGCCAAATTTGCCTACTATCGTTAAAATCGAAAATGCGTTCAATATCGATCAATGATCGATAATGATTATAATCCTTGTGCTTTTCGCTTGAGGTTAACGGTTTAGGATTCGAGGGATGTATGGTGTTGCAGATGTTCCTGATAATTTATTGAACTATATTCCGTCGACCTATAATAAATGGGTGATAACTAGTAATCTTTTAGAATTAGAGATCTCCTGGACCGCAAACTTTTGATCGGTGATTTTAAATAATTCTGATATAGGTGAGTATTCATTTGCTTTATGTCAAATGTGACTAATAACTGAATACAAGTTAGCCTCACTGAGCCGCTTCGCCTCCTACCCTGTGTCTTCATGAGGCGCACACCAGTGAACCAAGTCGCTCACGCATGGTGAAATCAGGGTCCTCTGAAACTGCCAAGTGCTATACTACCCATCTTGTATCCAGAACCCTTTGGATGCTTTCGGATAAAAAACCCAACACAATTAGAAATGTGGTTTCATTGTACTATTCAATCGTTTGCAGCCATAGTGTTAGGACGTGCTGGGCATTCTAGTTCAAAAAGGATGCGATTTCGTCTTCAAATATTGTGTACTGTGGTACTCAACTGTCGTAACTCGGTCGGGAAGATCTCAGGAGTGTTGGAAGACCTCTAATATGGACAAGTCAGGCCTCGAAGGTCCGCAGGTGGACATAGAGACAGCTTCCGTTCATCCTTAGGCAGCTTGGAGTGTCGTTTGAGAAGCGATGCGTTGTCTGCTTGAAGCATGTGACCCAAGATTACCTCTCTCACTCCCAAAAAATCCCCTTCCCTTCCTAAAGTGCATCCTGAAGGCTTCAATGTAGCCTCCCAAACTTTTGCATGCCACCAGCCCTAATGCGCTGGCCGGTCTCAGCCACTGTAGATTTCGCAAGCCGTCATCGCGCTCGGAGACTCCCTCCTCGCGGCCACGAGCACGTGATTGACACGTGGACCAAGTCTGGAGACCATTCGCGCCCGCGTGCACGCTAACCGTCTGGGATCTCCCCTGCCGCGCTCGCAACCGCGGTCGCGGGGGCGAGTAGCCCCGCAACCTGCGGCAGAGGGTGATGATGTCATCGAAAACCGATATTTTCGAACCGGGCCAATTTGGTTAAGATTCGATAGAGCTTTTCGTGCTGAATTGAACAGTGCTGCTACGAGTAGCGAATACCGTAATCTGGGCGAGTAAAACAACATCGACCGTTATTGTGCTAAATTGCACATGCGGGCGTGTTCAGAGCGCAGTAGCTCCGTCAGGTTCGAGTCGTTTCGGCTGCAACTCGTGGGTCTTATAGGCAGTAAAATGTTCTAGTAGTTTATCAAAAGACAGTAATGTAGCTTACGATAGGACAAAATTACAGCGCTGCGTAAATGCAGGTTAGCCTTGTGTGACACGATTTTTTTCCAAATTCAGTCGACCCCTGCGGAAAGACGCGGAGAGCTAGCATCTTACAAATTACGCAGGCTAGCAGAACGCTTAAGGTTCTTTACGAAAACGTGCTCACAGCTCCCTAGCTTATTAAATTGCCGTAGTACCAGCTGCCGTTTTAGAGCGGCGGACTTAGCGGTAGAAGTTTCCTGCCCTCTTACTCACCCATATTTGGGTTTTCGATACCACCAATAACACCATTAGCTTCAACGCGAAAGGCTCTATCGAATGGTAACCAACTTGGCCCCATTCGGAAAAATCGATTTTCGATGACGTCATCGTCCCTCTGCCGCGGCCTTGAGTGGCCTTGTCCTCGGTGCGAAACCGCCAAAAAATCGATTTTTCCAAAATCGCTCGTAATTGATACCATTCGATAGTGCTTTTCATGCTGAACAGAAAAGTACCATTGCGAGTGTTGAATGCTCAAATCTTGGCGAGTAAGAGCGCAAGAAACTCTAACCGCTATCTTTCGACGCTTTAAACTGGCAGCTGTGCCTAAAACAGTTTAGGCAGCTTAGGCGTTCTGAGCACGCCATCGTAAGGTATCTTAGGCGTCCTGTTAGCCCACGCATTTTAAGCGCGTTAGCTAGCTGCGTTTTCCCGCAGTGGTTCAGCGAAATCGGAAAAAATGCGTCACACAACCCGCATCTGCATCTTCGCATCTCTGCAACATTGCCTCTTCTTAAGCTACGCCACTTCTACTTTGGCGTGCTACTAGAACATTTTACTGCCTACAAGACCCACGAGTTGCAGCCGAAATGACTCGAACCTGACGGAGTTACTGCGCTCTGAACACGCCCGCATGTGCAATTTAGCACAATAACGGTCGATGTTCTCCCTGCTTTTACTCGCCCAGATTACGGTATTCGCTACTCGTAGCAGCACTGTTCAATTCAGCACGAAAAGCTCTATCGAATCTTAACCAACTTGGCCCGGTTCGGAAATATCGGTTTTCAATGACATCATCACCCTCTGCCGCGACCTACAGGGGCGCCCTCTTCTTCGCCGCGAATGTCAAAAAATCGATTTACCCAAAACTGGCCGAGATTGACACCGTTCGATAGAGCTCATCGAGCTGAACAGAACATTGTCATTGCAAGTGCCGAAAACTCAAAAATGGAAGGAATAAGGGCGGAAGAATCTTTACTGTTGCCGTCCGCCGCTCTAAAGCGGCAGCTGGTACTAAGGCAATTGAATAAGCTAGAGAGTTGTAAGCACGTTTTCGTAAAGAACCTTAAGCGTTCTGCTCGCCTGCATATTTGTAAGGTGCTAGCTCTCCGCGTCTTTCCGCAGGGGTCGACTGAATTTGGAAAAAATCGTGTCACACAAGCTTGACATGCCTAGCCTGCATTTTTGCAACACCGTAACTTTGTCGGTTCTTAGGCTACTTCGCTGTGCTTCGGCGAGCTGCTAGAGCTTTTTACTGACTACAAAATCCACAAGCTGCAGCCGGAAGGGTTCACACATGACAGAGTTATCGCGCTCCAAACACGCCCGCGCGTGCAATTTGCGAGCGGTCGGCCCACTCGATTGATAGGTTCGATTCTATATGCATTGTTCACGGCGCACGTCAGATGCAAGCTGGACAGTCCTAGAGCAGCCTGCATAGGGCGGCTAAGGATTTCTGATAAAACTCCCTAAACGCGCACTCTACAAGCTGTCGCGCGCACTCGATTGATAGGTTCGATTCTATATGCATTGTTCACGGCGCACTCCAGATGCAAGCTGGACACTCCTAGAGCAATGCCTGAGTGGGAAGGCAGGCTAGGAATTTTCGTTAAAACTCCCCATGCGCTCACTGTTCAAGCTGTCGCTTGCTGTACAGGTTGTCGCTCCCACTCGATTGATTCTGCCGGGCCTATATGCATTGTTCAGAGCGCGCGCCATGCCGACAGTTAGTTCCAAACAATAGGCCATACTCGTTCGAACGCATGGATAGGCTCCTTCCATCAGCCCATCAGCCTAACGTCACTCTGCGAGTGGTCGCGCCCACTCGATTGATTCTGCCAGCCTACATGCATTGTTCAGAGCGCGCGCCATGCCGGAAGTTAGTTCCAAACAGTAGGTCATGATCGTCCGAACGCATGGATAAGCTCCTTCATTCAGTCTAACGTCCAGAAGTTGAGGATGCCGCGCACTAACGCGACTTACCTCAGACGCGGCGCGTGGCGAGCGGAAAACTGCGCTCTACGGCGCCCTTTTGCGCCGCTTCTCATCTTTTGCGCCGCTTGTGCTTGTTGGACGCAGCGGCATGTCCGGTACTGTATCTGCATGCTCAGGATTAGCAGATACATTATAATCACCAAAACTAGTACTCAGAATTCATTCTGGGATTTAAGATGATAACTGGATAACTGATTAGTCATGGTAACTTCACACTTTCGTAGGAATATTCAGTCTGTGCCAGCCTAGAAACTCCCTGATATGAAGGTCTCTTAGCTGGACAGTTCCTAGATGGTTCCCGAAGTAATAGAATTGTTTCAGAAATGAATAAATCACCATAGTAAATCAAAACAACAGCTTGTGCTAGATATTCGTGATGCTTCATTAAAAAATGAATAGCATAACTCAATATGGATGAATACCATACCTAATGAAATTAAAAATTGAAATTTGCACCTCTGATCAGGAATACTGATGTAACCTTGGAGCTAACTGTGTGCAACAGAAAACTAGTATTGAAATGTGCCCAGTTCCTTTTCCGCCTTCCGGTCAAAAAACACGCGGAACACGGAACGGAATGAAAGAGATCAAAATGGCCGGGAACCGGAATTCGGAGAGCGGAAACGGAAATTTCGCACATCCCTACTTATAAGCTTAATCTATATCGCTGACACCATAAATAAACTACATTTCTTGTGTTTTTGGACTCACACTTTTCAGAGTCTTCTGTTCTGTCGGAAGCCTTCCTTCATCTTCCGCTGATATGTTTCGCGGAGTTGTTAAGCCTTCATCATTCACTCCAGCCTTCGGAAAAATTTTGTTGCTTACAGACAGCTCTTCAGACGCTTTGGATATTCTTATATTCTGAAATTAAACTAATTCTAGATCTGGATTCGAAAACGTACAGTTCTCTTTAATCTGTCTCTTTTACTATTAAACTGTCCCAAAATTAATCTTCCTTTCGAGGTATGTAAAAATAGATATGTGTTTTACCTTAATTCATTCCATATCAGGGAAAGCCACACATACAGTTCGGAAGTTTTTTTTCAGCTCTTTCGAAACATATGTGGATGCTACTCCACTGCTTCTAGCCGACCTTTTCCAGGGCTCTGTAAAATCATGAACCGACGCAACTATTGAGTCATCGTGCTCTACGAATTTAAACTGGGACATTCTGCGGTAGACGCATCCGGTAACCTTGGCAGTATCTTGGGACGTACTTCTCTTGCAAACGAAGGGCGATGCGCTGCTTCCAAGAATTTCTCGCGATTTTGATCTCGAAGAAAAAGCGGGTGGCGGGCGCAGGTTGTCGCTTGAGGATGAAGTTTTGAGGAAAAGCGTCGAAGGGAATCCGAGGCCAACACACTTACGTTAGCAGAAAATCGGCAAGGTGAAGAAGATGCAGAAGTGGGTGCCTCATGGGCTGACCCAGGAGCAGGGTCTGGCACGTTTCGACATTTGCTTCAACCTGCTAGTTCGCTTTAAAAATTCGTCTTTGTGCCCGTATTACAACTGTAGATGAAAAATGGGTCCTTTACGATAAAAGGAAGCGGGATTTGTCTGGGTAGATAAGGATGCTCCTCCAACATCCTTTCCTAAACCCGATCTTCACTCTAAGAAGGTTATGCTTGCTTTGTAGTGTTGTTGTAAAAGAGTAATCCATTGCACATTTTTACAACCTAGTCAGGCAGTCACAGTAGGGTCTTACAACTGTGATTTAGACGAAATGTACGAGAAGTTGGAAACATTGTGGCCGTCAGTGGTGAATGGAGGAGAAGGGCCGCTCCTGTTGCACTCGGCGAAAATTGACCCATCTATGTATCGAAGTTCTCCCTCACCCGCCATATTCTCCCAACCTTTCTCCCACTGTTTATCGCTTTTTCCGTGCTCTTGATTCTCATTTGTGTCAGGAACAATTCAGTAATTTGGTCAATACTGAATGTGTCCTCCTTGATTTCGATAACTTCTGTGGTCTCAGTTTTTATTGTAAAGAAATAGGTTCATGGTCATTTCGTTGGCAAATGTACATGGATTCTGGAGGTTTTGACTTCGATTAATAATGTTGTGTATAAGCTGAGTCAGACCAGTTTGAAGTGAGCGATCCGTTTCATCGATTAATTTTGCCACATGATGATATTTATAGCTTAGCGTTTTGTAGTATATGCGCAGTTTATACTTTTGTGTTCTAAGTCTTCTATCTCTGATATGTATTTTTGATTTCTGAATGCATCGCGGCCGCGTGTTTACTCGAACTCGAGGGTGGGAGAGGGTCATAACGGGTGATATGCAGTCCGTAGGCATAAAATCTTGAAAGGATATTCGCAAGAGGCACAGAACTGTGAAGACAAGAGTGCCTGCAATGGTCTGCCGTCGACAGGTGATCCAATAAACTTGACTGTTTTCGAGCTCCATGCGCACGTACTACTTAATGCAACGAGAAATTTGTAGCTCCATCCATAGGTGGGGTGCCTATTTAACGGTTAATTAACGACTTATCAGGTTAACGGCATTTTCCATTGAAGTCTATCTTAACGAATTAGTCTCCTCAGATCCCCATTTCAACGCAAATATTATACTATGAAGGATGAAGGACGAGCTCCAAATTTCCTTTTGGTATCTGTTATGTGCTCTACTTCTTCGGGATGTCGTCAAGGCGATTGAACGCGGATTTGGCCATATAATGAACAAGTCAGCGCTTTATTCTTCCCGATAAAGCCTGGTACCAATTCACGGACACCCGAGGGATGAAGGCTTGGTTCTGGCCGGGAAATCCGAACCAGGAACAAGGTATCAGGTGCACGCGGCAACCGGCATCGACTACACAGGGCATACTACAGTGCCCTCCCGTTATAATGCCTCCGGATAAGACGCGACTCTCGATATAACGTAGACTTCCTCTGGCCCCGGCCAGCTTACCTTTATGCCAACACAAACCAACTCCGCCTAAGGCCTATGTTATACTTCGGCGACACGTCGCCGACGTCGGCGACGATATGCTGTAGGGGCTGCTACGCACTGCGTAGCAGCCCGCACATCACAGCATCGCCGGCGACGTCGCCGAGAGCTCCGCAGGGGGTGTTATACTTCCGCCGCCGACGTCGCCGACGTCGCCACAGACTGGCCGACGACGTCAGCGTCGCCGACGTCGCCGTTCTTCGTTCCCGGAACTGCCATCATCACCACTGTACTTCGAATTACGAAATCGAGAAATGCAAAAGACACGGTCTGCCAACACAAAAAGCACAATTCATTAGAACACTGAGTGTTTGGGAGGGAGTGGGACCCTAAACCTTAGCTCCCCTTCAATTTGTCACTTTTCCTTTTTGTGTCCTTCTCAGCCGTTCTGTTCGCATTTTCTATGCCTATTTGCTTCCTTGTAGAGCAAATAGGCCTAGAAAAAATGGAACTGTGTAGAAAATAAGTAGTGTTTCCTCGCTTTCTCAAATGGTAATGCAAACCTCTGCGAAGAGCTTTTTCGAGATAAAATTCTTACTAATTAAGAGTTAAATTTTCCTTTGAACTTCGGGAATTCCCCGTAAATTTAAGTTTAATGCGATTTAGCGAAAAAGGTCTTTGCTAAACCGACGCTTTTTTGACGTATGATCGGGATAGACTGCGCCATGCACTCATCTGTTATTTTGCATTTTACAATCTATTGATAGTGTTTCGCTTGAATACCTCCTATAATCTCTTTACATAGTGACCGTATCGATTGATTTGTGCTTGTTTTAAAGTTTAAAACCTAAAAACACGCTATGCCTTGCGAAAAATACAGGGTATCCTAAAAGTACAGGTACTTTTGAATGGTTCTAAAATTTTTCTTAGGACAGTTGTTTCCCTGAGCATCATGTTTATATCTTCGTTATCATAGTAGTGAAACTAACATTGCTGCTAGCGAAACCTTTGAACACTTATCCATCCTCTAAAAGCCAAATTTGGTTAGTAAGAGAAAATTCGGCAGATCAACAATGGTTGAGCAGACTACCGTACATACAGAACAAAAAATCACCATCAAGTCTTGAAGCATTAAGAAGAATTAAGAATTAAAATTTCTTTTGAAGATTAAGAAAAGCTCAAAATGTATGCAAATTCGAGTCAGATGTGATCACTTAGCCTTTCTATGGGCAGACTGGTTACCAAATGATGACATTGAAAACCCGCTCCGAAAACCCGCTGCCAAAAATGCGCTTCGATGCTCTCCTGTCAACGTCGTCCCCGACGCCGCCACAGAATTTGTTGACGACGTCGCCGACGTCGACCACGCGTCTGTGGCGACGTCGGCGACCTCTGTGGCGACGTCGGCGACCTCTGTGGCGACGTCGGCGACGTCGGTGACGGGCTGTCGGTGACGGGTCGCAGCGTCGGCGACGCGTCGCCGAAGTATAACATAAGCCTAAGACGCGTCGGATACAAAGCTGCTCCCTTTATGGCTATGTACGAATGGTCGCCGCCGGCGCGACGGATAGCGCGGCCAGCGCGGCAGAAGACGTCGCAATTGGGTGACTTCAGAGTGATATCTAGACCTACCTCAAAACTTGCACATCAAGTGTTAGAAAGTATATGCAAAGTCAGTTTCACTGCGATAGCGTGTCATATTTTCAGATTTTCCTGAAGAAGCATCATATAAAATTGAGCCTTAGAACGTTGTCTAGTTTTATAACCCGAACTCAATTTTTGAACCAGAGCATGTATTAGAAAGTATCCAGCAGCTCCTGAAACACCAGAAAGGGATATCAACAACTCAAATCTAGCGTCTGCAACAGGTCATGAGGCACTGCCCCCACGACGGCAGCGAAGCTCATCGCACACGCGGCAGTCGCTGTTGCGGACGCGGTGACCATTCGTACATAAAAACCGCCCCTCCTCCCGTTATAGCGCGGATCTGAGGGAAACTCTTCTTTCAAAATGACTCCCGTTATAACACGACCACGGCTCTGTTCCGGTCGCACATAAAAAATTAAGATCAACAAGATGCTGACCACGTCTGTGATCAGACCTACCTTCGATTGCTTCGTTCATAGTACCACACCCAACCAGCACCCAGGTGGCAACGTATTCGATGCATATCAATGTTTTCCTCGAATGCGCAGTCACCAAAAGTGTCAGTCGAGCACAATGGAAGGCTACTGGTAGTGGTTAGAAGCTTCCGAACATTGGGAGATTTCTTCTATCGGGAACGAGAGAGGATGCGGAAACAAACACTGATTATTCAAAACAATGTCATACTCTTATGCTTCAAGGCTGAAGCTGCTAGTATAGTATACATATAGTATACATACTGATACAGGGTGTTTTGTTGCAACCAGAACTTTAGCACCATGCGGAACCTCTGCATGCATCCTCTGCTTCTCGGCCAGGATTACTGCTGCAGCGCTGTTTGACACTCAACATTCCGGAATCATGGGATAGCGGTGACATGCCATTTGCAAAAGGGATGTGTCGCGCGATTTAACAGCGCTGGTAGCGTAGTGGGCTAAAATCTTGCCCGCAGGCTGGGAGTGCTGGTTCGATTCCCGCCTGGCGCGACAGTTTTGATCACAACAAGAGATCTTGCAACATTGGGTTGTACAATTGTGCTGTTGATAACGTCTAAATGCCCTTGGTACTCTATTATTCCTCACACACACTTGGCGTACTTATGCATATAACAGAGAGTATCTCTAAAGACAGGGCTTCATTAATAATCTAAAGCTGTTCTTTGCCTTCACACTCTCTTCATAGCCACATTTTTCCTCACTATAGGCATATTTAGTCATTACATGTGATTTTAGGTAAATCTGAGTAAAATGGTGTGAAAAAATTTAACTCCGGTTAGGACGCGACTCTGGCTATAACGCGGATTTTATCCCCCTCCAAATGCTCTTCCAAATGCCTTATAACGAGAGGGGATGTATATCGATAAGGATTAAAAAATCAGTCTATTCACATGATTACTAACAATACATTTAATAAAATATTGTACGGTTTTTATAAATTTTGATGAAAACCTAATTAAAGTGGTTACAACTCTTGACAAAAATGATCATTTAGTAGATATAGTTTTAAGGAACGCATTAAGATGTTTTATCAGAAGCGAGTATTTGGCATACAAATATGGTTACTACAATATATTAAATTTTTTCTAATTGACATATTTATATTAGGTTGGAAAAATTTCTTCATTTTTTAAAAGATTTATTACCTCACAACTACAAAGTCAGGTCAATTCAAATAATCTCCATTTTGTTCCACTACACTTTTCCAAAGACTGGGTAATTTTCGTAGTTTAGTAGTCTGTAGTTTAACCTGGTAAACCTGGTTCGATTTAGAAAAGTTTGCTTAGATTTCAAGTCTTAAGCTGGCTTAGGAGATTGTCCAGCTTGATTTGAAAATGCCCAATTCTATTGGAAAGTGACAATTTTGGTTTGAAAAGTGCCCAGTTCGACGTGAGAATTGTAAAATTTAGCTCGGGCACACTTGCTTTCATTTTGATGTTGCTTATGTTGCAATTAGTGGTGTTGTTCTACGCAGCCAAGACAGCTATGTTGTTAGAGAATGAGAGGGGGGGGGGTGGTTCAATGTTGTGATGAGGATGTTCCTTGTTTTTCTCACTATTGTTTCATATTTCAACAGACTCATAAAGCTGTGTGGACTATGCCAAGGAGAGCGCAACATTCTGACCTACCGTGAGCTGTAGATCGAAGAAATCCGCACCTACGATAGAGATCACTCCTCCTCCCTCCCCCTTAACCTGCGTATTTTCGAGAATGGATAATCGCGTAGTTATGACAAGTTATTTTTTACTTATTAGTACTACACCTTCGTTCTATGGATAAGTTGTTGAGGAGCTCACTTCTAATGAAGGCGCGTCATTTATTGTCTCTTCATCTTGTGCTAACTTTGCAGCTAGTTGTTGCTGTTGTTGTTGCTTCTCGCTGTTTAGAAAACTTGCAGACTCCATCTAAAAAGAAACATGCAGTATGCTTGAAAATAGGCGTTCACAAATCGGGGTTCTATTTGTTGCAGCGAACTGGTATCGTGGGAAGCTGCGCTGAATCAAACTAATAGTTATCGTAATATTCGATTGCTATCCTCACAAGGAAAGGTTCCCAACTCAAGGTGAGCTTTTGCGATGCTATTTTGAAAGGATGTAGGGCCGTGTGAGCGGAGTCCAGAACCGCAGTCAATTTTTGCTGAGCGGTTTTTTAAAGACCTGAAAAGGAGGACTGAAGGCGTGAGCGCAACTATCATCAAACCCTACGACACCCAACGAGATGTGCCTCGGCGGCGCAGTTACTAGAAGCGCCGCCTCTTAGGAGCAGCCGGCAGGGTTTTCAGTTCTAGTCCGCGTGCTGCCGATGATTTTGCACATATTAGTTTGCTGTTATTACGGCTTCTCGCTCGGTTGGCCTAGGCGGGAAATCCGAACCGTGGAACAGAAATGGGTTCACGCGACAGCTGGCGCCTCCTCCGACTGTGCTACACATGGCTATTCAAGATATTAGGATGTTGCAGAAGTTCTTGCCATTTCCAAGACACCACATTTTTTTAGTTTTACAAAAAAAAGCGAAACACATCAAGAAACGAAGTAACCGCCATCATGTTCTGTCGCTCTTCTTCACCTTTCAGGCAGACTCCCGATTCCGTCAACGTAGAGCTTTTCTGACTTTGATTCGGAAGGGCCAGTCATCCAGCGTTCCATGTCGTCCTCGTCATCGAACGTTTTTCCTTGCATGGCATTGGGGAGAGACAGGAAAAGGTGGTAGTCTGTTGGTGCAATACCTTTTTTCCAAAACGTGCTTGCCGTCAAACATGACTGATTTCTCTAACGGTGATTGTTCGCTGTCGTCGTACTCAAACCAACTGGATGGTACGTGTAGAAAGATTCCATTTTCATTATACTTCCTATAACATGAACGGCCTCTTCTTCCTGACAGTCGGTACCTCCATATATGGCGTTCAGGAGGTTCAGGAGGAGTCCTTTTATGGCATCCGCAACCGCAATGTCTCTCCTCGTCGGGGAAGTGTAATCCGGTGTGAAGGTGGAAAGTAATCAACCCACAACACGTTCAGAGGAGAACGACATTTTTAGCACATTCATGCACCGATAGGGCCCGAGTTCATAGTATAACCGTTATTATTTGTGTGCATTTACGGTATTATTGGTGACATGGTCTGATATAGTGGTGGTGCAGATGGGCACTGTTGATAAACTAGCACATATGAAGGCACAAATAGTCAGCCTTGATTTGTTTTAAGCATTTATGGTCTAAAATTAACTCCTGTGATCATGAGAAGGGATCATGAGAATAGCAACAAACTAATATGTGCATAAATACCGGCATCACGCGGACTCAAACCGAAAACCCGCCGGTGTGCTCATATGAGGCGGCCCTCCTACCAACTGCGCCGCCGAGGCACATCCCCCCCTAGGCGTTGATGATAGTTGCGCTCACGCCTTCAGACCTCCTTTTCAGGTCTTAAAGAAAGCGTTCAGCAAGAAATAACTGTGGTTGTGGACTCGTGTCAATCCTGTCAGAACAGCATCGCAAAACGTCACCTTGAGTTGGGAACCTTCCTTGTCAGCTATCGACACCTCTGTTTACTTGTAACTGAGCACTGTATATCTAATACATCATCTTCACAACAGTAATGACTTTGATATCGAGTGCAAGATTTTGGCGTTCAAGGCAGAGATCTTTTTGTGCAAAGTGCTCGAAGCGCTTTAGATTTATACCAGAAGTCCAGGTATGAACTTTTATGGGTGCGTGAAATAAATAAATAAACAACAGAAACAAGTGTCTGTCTATTACCGACGATCTGCCCTCTTTTGCAGCGCTCTGCGAGCTGAACGACCAGGAGTGAGATGGGGTCCTTGCGAGTCCCATTCGCTACTGGTCTGCTAACAACGAGTTGTAGCGACTGTTACACTCAGCGGTGGAAGGTCGTGTGAGTCTAACTTTAGCATCTGTTGAGCTTCCCACCGTTCTTGATTTTAGGACAAAAATGACAGCGCGGGGGGGGGGGCGTGTGGTCGAGTAGCCCACAAATTCAAAACTTCGAGCCATCTTTAGGCCTCTGATGACGACGAAATGATCAGAACGCCAGGCCTAGAATAAACTTTTCCACCTACCAACCTCGCTGACACGGAGGCAAAACATCACAACTGTTCGAACTGTTTGTATGAAGATCGAACATCGTAGTGGCGCTGCTTGCGATCTATTGAGCTGACACCTCGGCGCAGTGGTCTGCCGAGTGTCAGTTCTTTTTTGAACGTTGTTTTTTTTTAGCTCGGGTGAAGTTATCCAGCCAGGGGCCGGATTCGTCAACAACTAAGCCAGTGGGTATGCGGGGTTTAAGGGGTAGAGATAAGGCAAGAGTCAGAGACGCAGGCTTCATCGTGGGTATCGCTATCCCCTATAACCAAGGGTTAGTCGTTGATGAAGCCGGCCCCAGGTTGGTGTTCTCCTAACTGGCAACATCGACTCTCTTCATGTTTGGAGCCGTTTGGAGGTGACGCCCCTCCTCCCTCGATCCACTTTGCGACTTTTTTATATTTAGAATTGCAGTAAAATCTCACCAAAAACATCTTCTGGTCAGGTTTCCTCTTTGGTTTTACGAGCCCATTTCCTTGCGTGGGCTTTGTAGGAATCTAAACTTGTTTCCGCTTTGTAATGTTCCATACCAACACTCGGTCTCTCCTAGTGGAAGGAGGAGGGGAAATTGTCAGAGAACCGAATTGATTAGACTCAAGGTGGCTAAATTTGCTAACACACAGAATGATCTAGGTTAGATCCTAGTAGCCTTGTGCTGTTTTTAAATCACGTTTAACTCACTCCTTGTACTTGACCAAGATGCGAGTCTGACAACTCTGAAAACTAGTGATTAAGATGCGTAATTTCCACTGTTTACAGCTCGAAAGAACTTTTTTTTAAATCACGCCTCAAATAGGATCGGAGACACTTGTAGGACACTCCTATACAACGTTTTGTGTTGTAGGAAATTAAAGCTTAATACAGCACTGGTGTGCTCTACACAACATGTACTGAGTTTCATTTCTGATTGGACATTCATGTGTGGAATATACCGGAACCGTTGTATTCTGCATGTTTCTCGTTAAGAGCAGGGGCTGGCGGAACGTACCCCGCGGAGCATTAGGGACGTGCTCCTGCGGATATGCCAGCGACGGCCCTCATTGTCAGTCGTAAACCATATCGGACAGTGAGACGAGGAAGGAACGGTGACTACGCCCGTGGAAATGCCCATAAAAAGCCCTCCCCAGTAGATGCTGGACGCTTATTTTCCTGCTCTGACCGCACTACCTTTTCGGTCTATGTAAATAACATTTGTTGTTCCTGTTCTTTAATAACTCGTTGCTCATAAATATTCTTACACATCTACGTATTATTTTCTTGTGAGTAAAGGATATCGGAGCCGACATCAGTACAGTAATCGAATGGATTACAACCGACGACACGTAATGTCTGACCTATGTGCGTTCTTACCACGGCGAACATATACTAACCAGGGAATGCCGTCAGCTTGCCATGGAACTTCGGATTGAGACCTACATCACGTGAAAGAGCTCGAAACGCTGATCACAGATATGTAGACCAAATTTGCTAAATGCATATCCTAAGCGAGTTACGGCCGGCGGAAGCCACGATGTCTTCCATGTGTTAGGCGCGCGCAATCAGCGTTAGGCGCAGTATTGCGTGGAAATCAGCGGTTCGGCTATCAGCGCCGCCGCCGCTGCCGACGGCATTGATAGTCGAACCGCTGATTTCCGCGCAATACTGCGCCCAACGCTGATTGAGCGCACCTAACACATGGAAGACATGGCGGCTTCCGCCGGCCATAACTCGCTAAGTAGATGCATTTAGCAAATTTGGTCTACATACCTGTGATCAGCGTTTCAAGCTCTTTCACGTGATATAGGTCACATTCCGAAGTTCCATGGGAAGCTGACGGCATTCCCTGGTAAGTGCAAGGTGACCCCCTCCGAGCCTATATGCGGCAAGTCACAATTTTCGTTAGTTGTCAAGAAATGTGTCAAGTTCACTGTTAGATAAAGTAGAGACATTGCTAACGTATTATATTCTATAGTACTATAGTATAGTACAATTAATGCACGAATAATGAGGTAATGCCAAACCGTTTCGCCGAAGAGTTCGTGCCTAACAAAGCCAGGATTCTGGAAATGCAGTACAGCATGGAGAAGCGGCCAGAATTTCAAAAGAACAGAGTTGCTAAACTTTGCGAGCGGTAGGACAACCTGATGAAAGTGGCAGAGACTATATTTTCCCGACGCAACTATATCCTCCGTGCTCCTGGGATCGGCGGAAGGTTAAACCCAAAACGTTGGCTCTCATCCGGAATTATGCTGCGGCAGACGGTCAGGATGTACGAAATATAGCCACGTCCTTCACCGGAAGCATGCGATCTTCTTCTCATCCCCCTTGCTCACCCACCACCAATCCCTAGGCTTCACCGAGGGTCTACCGGCTGCCTTACGAAACCATTGAAAAAACAAACATTCAAAAAAAAAACCATTGAAAAACAAAACAAAACAGCGGATGTACCTCCTGACGCCACGCTCCAGCAGGACGCGGGTGTACATCCTGACGTTACGCCAAGGGCTACATCAGAAAACCTTATTTCGTTCCTGGTCTTACTATTTTTCGAGATTGCACTTATGTCGCATGTACAGGAGCATTCTGCATAGTATATCATCACTCCAAGAAGCGAGCGAGTGACACGTCGATAGGTGTGTCACGGCATTTGTAATTCCACACATTAACATCACTTGCGTGTTGTGACCAGGCATGAAATTTCACAATGAATAGGGCCCCGGATTCGGTAAATCTTCGAGATTTTTTTTTAGATTTTCGGTAAATCGATGCCGCAGATTTACTTAACCGTCTCCTTGCCAGAGGCTTACGGGCCCTTGTAGCTCACGAAGAATGCGGGGAAGGATGCCGCGCACGCGTCCGATTACACTTGGCAGCGCGTCCAACTTGATGCCACTGGGTCAAACATTAGCAGTAGAGCAGACCGGAACTTTGTCCGGTCGTTAAGTAGCGCGGTGGAGGTGGGAGCTATCATGTGAGGCAGCACTATACGCCATTTTTTCACGAAGTTAGGAATTTTTGCAGCATCCATGTGTATTACTCCAGCGTTAAACTGGGCAAGGTCATTTTGATGTAATTGGACATTTATGTGCGCCTTTCTACGAAGGATAATAATGTTGATATTCGTTTAATGAAAAGCCATTTCTAGCTCTCTACGAAGTCGCTTCCCATAGGAAGCCAGGAACGTTCCCGGGAAAGTTCATGAATACAGGCACTGAAGCGTCCAGAAGGGAAACCCGAAAGAAGACGGAATCAGACACTACCAACACCCACGCACATATACACAGGACTACATGATCCAACCTAATCGCCGTCCTCGTGGTGACCAAGAAGCCACCAGGGACTCTCCGATTCCTTCGGTCGGATAACAAGATTAATTAGAATAGGCAGTGAACAGAGAATACCATACACAGGACGGAGATAGAGAAGTGTATTATAAGTCTTCCTCGGTTGTATTAAACGGATTTCATGAGGCCGAGGGTGAGCGCAGAACTCGATAGGCATCTACCTCTCCTGATAGGACACAGAGTTCGCCGTCGGCGGCGTCCCAGCCCTATTCTTAACCATAGCGGCGAGCGGTAACGCCGAAGAAGTGTGCGTGGGCCTTAAATATGTGAATCATTATTGCCGTCGCCGCTCCAGCGGCGCGGGGAGAGACTGTCTGCGCTCCATCGTTTTCGTCGTCTGCCGCCCAAAAGTGTGCGGGGGCCTTAACGCATAGTGAGCAGCCGAGACGTATTGCTGGTGCACACGATGGTCATTTTGCAGGGAAAGGGTGGCTGACTTTGCCGCCAGAGCGCCGGAGCGTAGGTACGATCAATGCCAACTTGCAGATCCGGAAGAACGAAGCTTGCACCGATCTACTGGAGACACTAGCCACTTTCCCATGCCTGGGAACGGTCGAAGCGCTCATCAGCAAGCCACCGTGGGAAACAACGCACCCGGCCAACCACGCGGTCGCGACAGAATGGCCCTAAAGCCCCTTCTGGCTCTCCGATATCACTTAGCGCTAACAGTTTTTGTAAATGTCGGCGTCCAGCCCAATTTGTAAACTTCATCAAAATTTCCTGCCTGTCTTGTCCGTTTTCAGCGAATTCTTCGGTGGACTGTCCCAGTCTGCTGCCGATTTCGCTGTTACTTCGTTCTGTTGCTCACGATTTTCTGTAGAACTGCTGCTTTTCGTGGAAGGAATTTTCTGCAATTTTTTTAAAGCTTACTTCAATTTGTTTGACAGTTTTGTTCACGAGTGTTGGATGTATTATCGAAAGCGGATATTGGAACAGACCATTTGGAAGATAATGAAGATCACTTGAAAGATTATAAAGCGCTATGATAAGGCCAAATCTGTTTTGACACCACGTGCAATTTGGGGAATTTCTTTGCATATTTGCTCCACGTGTTGCACACGTCATCACACGCAAACACCGTTACGTTAGTGAAACTGTATTGCTGTTATCCACATATTCGACACATCTCTACACGCAAAGTTCAAGTCATCAGTGGCGCTGCCGAAATGAATACGATCTTTATGGACGAGTAGTTACCGATATGATAATCTCTGCCGCTACATGTACCGTATCCCGAAGTAGAGTACGGAACTAAATCGAATTTGGTTCCGCTATTTATGCTCTTTGATCCGCTGCCAATGCCTTTTCCCGCAACTGCCAAATTCACGAAGGGATATCGGCAATTAAACGAAAGCCTATGTGCAGTCTATTCTCAGATTAACTCTCGAGTGTGACCCGTGTAACTCATCCATGGCTACAGCTTGGAGTTTCTTCCCTTCACCAAAATATTGAGGTAAAATAAGACAATATATGTGATCGTAAAGAGTAAAAACTCTACATTGAAAGAGACCTCACATAGCTACGACCCTCGCGCGGGATATGCCGAAAATCCTCTCCAAGTGTCATAGCGCTAGCTATAGTTCTAACACATTTGCTTAAGTCTGGAGCGGCTGGTAGAGAGGCTATATGTTGTTACAGGATGTTTTGTTGCGATCAAAACTCTTCCGGGCGCAACTAGGGGACGGAGAGGGCACTCCATCAGTACTCGAAAAAGGTACGGGTTTTCACCAGTTTGACCAAGGCCCCTCTCGGTGCAACTTGCATTACACGTACGTACACGTACAATGGGTGAAATTCCACGTTAACAAACCCGACTGCTATGCTCAAGGCGGTCGAAGCCAAGGACTGCCCCCCACCGTCCACGCGTTGCGCACTCTTCCGCCAGGCGGGACTCGAACCCGCATCTTCGGCAGCGATGTTTGCCTCACACCACCGGCGCTGTTTGACCGCACGTAACACCCGCGATACCCTCCAGGCTGCCAGCACCCACCCGTGCTACGGGGATGGGCCGGCCGCTGATATCAGCATGCAACCGGTTAAGCTGAAGACCTTTCTAGTAGCAATGTTCTAACATATTTACTTAAGCCTGGAGCGGCTGGTAGAGAGGCTATATGCTGTTACAGCTATAGTAATAAACTCCAATAAGCTCCGAGGCTTCCATGCAGCTTCGGTTATGTCGGCGCAATGATACATTGGGGGCCTGCCCATGGGCTTCGACCGACTTACGCGTAGCAGTCGGCTATGGTGACGTTGATTTTCCCACATTGTACGCAAACTGACGAGTACATACGTGTAATGCAAATTGCAGCGAGAGTGGCCTAGGTCAAACGGGTAAAAACTCGTTCAAATGTGGGCTGGCCCCCTCGTAGCATTGCGCCGTTATGTCAAAGGTGGTCCCGTTAGTTACTTTTGTCTCCTATTTACCAATTCGGGCACAATGCGCGGTAAAGAGGGGGGGGGGGCAGCCTATGGGCTTCGACCCCGCCCCCCGTGAGGTAGCATAGTGACGAGAAATTTTCCATTGTGCACAAGCTGACACGTACGTGCGTGCAATGCAAGTGGCAACGAGACGGAGCTAGTTCGAACAGTACGTCAGGCGCGAACTAAACGGGTAAGAATTTGTCTTACACATGGGCAATGCCACATCACGTCGTACGTGTGCTTGAGTACTGATGAGCTGCCTCCTCCAACGTACGTTGCGTCACAACTTGTATTGAATAAGTACTCACAACAATGCTTTCCTTTTGATCGACTTTCTCAGGGTCATGTTCTGAACTTCGTCTTTTGACACAACTGTGGGTTATTGAGGCTAATGAAATAGATATAGCGAAGTGCAGATAACATGCTAGTATTGTCCCCATAACACCTGAAATTTAGGTAGCACAACTTGTCACCCATGTGATCCATGTAAAGTAGAGGGGATGCGAATACATCTTACCGCTGCGGAACGGTTCGTCTGATGTGAAACGAGAAGCGTTGTTAGTGTTGTAGACGGTAAGCGTCTAACTCATGAGGAACTGAGCGTGTGCCTCAGTGGCGAGGCATATATACTTGGCTCTGTTTCATTGATTTCTTATCGCAAGTGATTACTTTTAATTCACTGACAGGGTTCTGTTGTGTTGTCTGTTCTATACGAAAGAAATTTATGAGTTTCAGACGTTATCTCCGTTGTGAGCGTTCAGAGAAGCATCACAGCGCGACGCGACGTAACAGTGAGCTGCTATATCGAACGAGCGACGTCGCGTCGCGCCTTCGCGTGTTCATACGCAGCGAACATCATATTTCATGAAATTACCAGCATCGAAACACGATCTGGATTTCGCTGTTGATTTCTGAGCGATTTGGTCATCGCTCGGCGATCCATTACTATTTCGCCTGCGACAGCTGTCTATCCGATTAGCGAACTTGCGTATGTAGGTAATTGTAAGAAAGTCGCGGCGCCAATGTCGCGTTACATCGACAGTGGGCTTCACGTTACAACGCGAACGGTATGAACGAGGCCTAGAAAAAATTGCTGTAGGGAAGAGTTGTATTTCGCGCAGTGCAGATGTATGGAGACATGAGATTCCTGAGGGTGATGCAAATAGCACGACCCTAGGAGAAATTGGCTTAGCTCAAACGAGTGGGAGAATACGGCTGATCAAGAGAGTAAACAAACCTATTATTATATGATTGAGCAGCAGCAAACATCTCGTAGACTGTCGTGAAAGTGTACTTACACATAGATGCTTAAAGCCTGTTGCCCATTTGTGCCACTGAGACTGCCGTGCATAAAATTCATTAGCAAATCATTTAATGAGAGCCTAAGGCCGATAGAGAAAGTGCGAGGAGGGATTATCTCTGGTGCACTAAAACGATTATTGGCAGCGGATGAGGTTGGCGGTAAGGGACCGAGACACAAAAAGTGGTATCCACATCTTTTTCCTTCTTCAGGCAGACATGTTCTCGGATGGCCCAGAGCCACTCATCTATTCGGCGCTATGATACTTAGGGTGGGGAGGGGGGTTACCTCACAAAAAGTTCTAGTAACGGGAAGAGTAAAATTATAGACATAGCGGTAGCAGTAAAAACAAACAAATGATTCTATAGCAGTGCTTTCTTCTCTCCTTCGCTGCCATAGATTTTGGCACTGGAAGGAACTGTGGAGTGCGGCGTAGGTAACGCACCTGTGCTAGAATTGCCTATTTCCTGGAGTTCCTTCCCTTATCAAAATATGGAGGGAAATGGAAGTGTGAAATCGTAAAGAGGAAATAACAGTACAATAACATTCGTCTCATATAGCTACGCACCACGCCGTTGTATGCCATGGTGACCATGCCTAGTATCATAGCGCAATACATACTCTGATAGGTCAAACCATTCTCCTTTGAAAGCTTTATAGCGCTATGCAAGAGATTGCCGGCGAAATCCGCAATGAATCGTTGAAAAAATGGCGGGACTAATGGGACAAGCTAATAGTTTACCTATAAGGCGTTCGCATTGTGTTGTATAATGGGACACATCAGCTGACATGGTAAAAAATACTCAAAAAATAGTCGACACCTCTCATTCACGTGCTGGTATAGGAATGCATTTCTTACCCTGGAACCGCCGGTTTCGGGAGAAGGTAAATCGCTGTGAAAATACCGCCAAATCTGATGATGGTTGTCATATCAAGAGATTCGGCGGTACGTTCGCCGTTAGAAGGCGGTAAGCGGTTTCCAATCCCGCCCCAGTTGATATTGTGATTTTTGGTGTGTCAGTGCTGTTATGATGTCGCTCCGCGTCAACGGTGGATCAGCGGGTCTCTGCAGACGACGAACAGGTCGAAACGTTAGGCCGCTCAATAAAAGTGATTCACCTTATAACCTCGTTTGGCACACCAGTACTCGAAAAAGGTACGGGTTTTCACCAGTTTGACCAAGGCCCCTCTCGGTGCAACTTGCATTACACGTACGTACACGTACAATGGGTGAAATTCCACGTTAACAAACCCGACTGCTATGCTCAAGGCGGTCGAAGCCAAGGACTGCCCCCCACCGTCCACGCGTTGCGCACTCTTCCGCCAGGCGGGACTCGAACCCGCATCTTCGGCAGCGATGTTTGCCTCACACCACCGGCGCTGTTTGACCGCACGTAACACCCGCGATACCCTCCAGGCTGCCAGCACCCACCCGTGCTACGGGGATGGGCCGGCCGCTGATATCAGCATGCAACCGGTTAAGCTGAAGACCTTTCTAGTAGCAATGTTCTAACATATTTACTTAAGCCTGGAGCGGCTGGTAGAGAGGCTATATGCTGTTACAGCTATAGTAATAAACTCCAATAAGCTCCGAGGCTTCCATGCAGCTTCGGTTATGTCGGCGCAATGATACATTGGGGGCCTGCCCATGGGCTTCGACCGACTTACGCGTAGCAGTCGGCTATGGTGACGTTGATTTTCCCACATTGTACGCAAACTGACGAGTACATACGTGTAATGCAAATTGCAGCGAGAGTGGCCTAGGTCAAACGGGTAAAAACTCGTTCAAATGTGGGCTGGCCCCCTCGTAGCATTGCGCCGTTATGTCAAAGGTGGTCCCGTTAGTTACTTTTGTCTCCTATTTACCAATTCGGGCACAATGCGCGGTAAAGAGGGGGGGGGGGCAGCCTATGGGCTTCGACCCCGCCCCCCGTGAGGTAGCATAGTGACGAGAAATTTTCCATTGTGCACAAGCTGACACGTACGTGCGTGCAATGCAAGTGGCAACGAGACGGAGCTAGTTCGAACAGTACGTCAGGCGCGAACTAAACGGGTAAGAATTTGTCTTACACATGGGCAATGCCACATCACGTCGTACGTGTGCTTGAGTACTGATGAGCTGCCTCCTCCAACGTACGTTGCGTCACAACTTGTATTGAATAAGTACTCACAACAATGCTTTCCTTTTGATCGACTTTCTCAGGGTCATGTTCTGAACTTCGTCTTTTGACACAACTGTGGGTTATTGAGGCTAATGAAATAGATATAGCGAAGTGCAGATAACATGCTAGTATTGTCCCCATAACACCTGAAATTTAGGTAGCACAACTTGTCACCCATGTGATCCATGTAAAGTAGAGGGGATGCGAATACATCTTACCGCTGCGGAACGGTTCGTCTGATGTGAAACGAGAAGCGTTGTTAGTGTTGTAGACGGTAAGCGTCTAACTCATGAGGAACTGAGCGTGTGCCTCAGTGGCGAGGCATATATACTTGGCTCTGTTTCATTGATTTCTTATCGCAAGTGATTACTTTTAATTCACTGACAGGGTTCTGTTGTGTTGTCTGTTCTATACGAAAGAAATTTATGAGTTTCAGACGTTATCTCCGTTGTGAGCGTTCAGAGAAGCATCACAGCGCGACGCGACGTAACAGTGAGCTGCTATATCGAACGAGCGACGTCGCGTCGCGCCTTCGCGTGTTCATACGCAGCGAACATCATATTTCATGAAATTACCAGCATCGAAACACGATCTGGATTTCGCTGTTGATTTCTGAGCGATTTGGTCATCGCTCGGCGATCCATTACTATTTCGCCTGCGACAGCTGTCTATCCGATTAGCGAACTTGCGTATGTAGGTAATTGTAAGAAAGTCGCGGCGCCAATGTCGCGTTACATCGACAGTGGGCTTCACGTTACAACGCGAACGGTATGAACGAGGCCTAGAAAAAATTGCTGTAGGGAAGAGTTGTATTTCGCGCAGTGCAGATGTATGGAGACATGAGATTCCTGAGGGTGATGCAAATAGCACGACCCTAGGAGAAATTGGCTTAGCTCAAACGAGTGGGAGAATACGGCTGATCAAGAGAGTAAACAAACCTATTATTATATGATTGAGCAGCAGCAAACATCTCGTAGACTGTCGTGAAAGTGTACTTACACATAGATGCTTAAAGCCTGTTGCCCATTTGTGCCACTGAGACTGCCGTGCATAAAATTCATTAGCAAATCATTTAATGAGAGCCTAAGGCCGATAGAGAAAGTGCGAGGAGGGATTATCTCTGGTGCACTAAAACGATTATTGGCAGCGGATGAGGTTGGCGGTAAGGGACCGAGACACAAAAAGTGGTATCCACATCTTTTTCCTTCTTCAGGCAGACATGTTCTCGGATGGCCCAGAGCCACTCATCTATTCGGCGCTATGATACTTAGGGTGGGGAGGGGGGTTACCTCACAAAAAGTTCTAGTAACGGGAAGAGTAAAATTATAGACATAGCGGTAGCAGTAAAAACAAACAAATGATTCTATAGCAGTGCTTTCTTCTCTCCTTCGCTGCCATAGATTTTGGCACTGGAAGGAACTGTGGAGTGCGGCGTAGGTAACGCACCTGTGCTAGAATTGCCTATTTCCTGGAGTTCCTTCCCTTATCAAAATATGGAGGGAAATGGAAGTGTGAAATCGTAAAGAGGAAATAACAGTACAATAACATTCGTCTCATATAGCTACGCACCACGCCGTTGTATGCCATGGTGACCATGCCTAGTATCATAGCGCAATACATACTCTGATAGGTCAAACCATTCTCCTTTGAAAGCTTTATAGCGCTATGCAAGAGATTGCCGGCGAAATCCGCAATGAATCGTTGAAAAAATGGCGGGACTAATGGGACAAGCTAATAGTTTACCTATAAGGCGTTCGCATTGTGTTGTATAATGGGACACATCAGCTGACATGGTAAAAAATACTCAAAAAATAGTCGACACCTCTCATTCACGTGCTGGTATAGGAATGCATTTCTTACCCTGGAACCGCCGGTTTCGGGAGAAGGTAAATCGCTGTGAAAATACCGCCAAATCTGATGATGGTTGTCATATCAAGAGATTCGGCGGTACGTTCGCCGTTAGAAGGCGGTAAGCGGTTTCCAATCCCGCCCCAGTTGATATTGTGATTTTTGGTGTGTCAGTGCTGTTATGATGTCGCTCCGCGTCAACGGTGGATCAGCGGGTCTCTGCAGACGACGAACAGGTCGAAACGTTAGGCCGCTCAATAAAAGTGATTCACCTTATAACCTCGTTTGGCACACCAGTACTAAGAAAATGCCGAGACTTTACGAAGAGAGAGTTTGGGGATTGAGAATTCTGTTTCAGCCTGACTTGTTCCGTTAATTTCTTTTCACGACTCGGCGACCTGTGATGCGTTCTATCGCATCTCAGGTGGGAATGTGGAGAGCCCATACCCCTCCCCTAACCCGAGTTGTGTCCGCAAGAACCCTCAATCCTGAAAATGCGATCTGTGACAGACCAGCGGGAGAGGTGCTTTCATGTGAGCTGTATTCCGCCCAAACAGCGCTACGATCTATCCTTCTTGACTAGGGTGATTAAGAACCTTTGATCACGAACCACTAACACGTACCAATTGACTACCTGGATAGGATCACTACTTCCTGACATTCTGTGATGAGCGGTCGCTAATTGTATTACTCTATGCGATTGAATGCCTTGCTATTTATTTTGTCAATCACCTCTTTGAGACGGGTAAGCTAAACTTCGACTGAAAAAGGTAATTTGAATGAGTTTTCTCTTTCCCTTTTTTCAGAGCCATCTGGAACAGAACGAGAGCAGATTAGGTGAGATAGCCTTACTATTTGAAAATTAATCACTACAGAATGAAATGTGGTGCAGGTTCAATCCCAATGAGGGGAGCCACTCCATACTCACGTTGAAACACTACATGGAGATGAATACTTGTAACATAACATGCCTACCTGAACCCTTACTGTGGCTACTCCAGTCTTCCTCCTGAAATAAAGACGAAATTTAGACGAAAAACGCCGGACGAAAAGACGAGAAAAAGGCGCGTCGACAGGTTCACCGTGGCGATTCGTACAGGTATAGCCGTACAGTGGCCGTGGGTCGATACGTGGAGCCCGCAGGCGTGGGTCGATACGTGGAGCCCGCAGACGTCCCTGTACGTATCGCCACGGTGAACCTGTCGACGCGCACACATGCGTCCCGGCCCGAGGCCGCCGTAGCCCCCGTCATTGGGATTGAACCGTGGTGCAATCCTAGGTCGCAAATAGGGTCGGGGGAAGGGATCACGGTCACTGTGTGGGACAACCCTACACAACGTTTTGTGCTATACGAAACTTGAAGTTTTGTGCATCACTAGTATGTCCTACAGCTATGATAAACTATGCTTGCTTTTTTCTGAAGTTGAACATGCACCTAGAGCGTGCCTTCCTACCAAGGCGAATATCGGCGTCATGGTAGTTAGAGGAGGGGTCACCACTTCATGCCGCGGCGGGTAGGCGTGACGAGTAGCTAGATTCAATCCCAAAGGTTGGGCACTCCATACTCACGTCCAAACACTAAATGTAGTTGAACACTTGCATCATGAGGGAATTGCTAAGACCACTAGAACCAGATCGGAATAGATGCACGTCTTCGGTAGAACGCATCAAATTGGCGCGCGCGGCAAAATGCGTAGATTTGCAGGATACTGTAGCGTGCGCCTACTGCCGATGCGTTGTTGCTCACGTCGACGTCTCTTATACGCCCGCGATGGCACCACTGGCGCATTGGGTAGTGGGGTTGCTTCATAAGGGTAAGCTTGGAGTTTGGTTCTCCTGCGTTGCAGCGTTTTTGCTTCGCATCCTGGAGTCCATTCAGTCCAGCACATGTATGTCCAGTTACATTGAAAATGGTCTACCTCAATTCAACCTAGGATTAGAATGCACCAGTGCTGTAAAAAACCTGTTTCGTAGAGAACAAAAGGTTGTATAGGACTGCCCTACATGGCGACACCCTCCCCGAGCCTATTTGCGCCCGGTACGCCCAACAGCTTGTCTCGCACTTGCGCGCTTCGACTTTTCAGCGTCACTGCCATCCCATGGAAAGCAATTTTTGTAAAAACGTGAAATCTGCTAACATTTAGGCCTATGTCATACCATCGCTCACCCCTAGCGAAGCCTAATGATAGGCTCCCATATCCACTCATCGCTTCGCACGATCGATATGGGAGCTTATCATTAGTCCTCGCTCGGCGTGAGCGGTGGGGCCGAAAGATTTAGGCGAAGGGCGGCTGTTGGCAACATGCCCAGTGACGTAGGCAACGCAGCCGCTTGCACTCCACTTTGGCGACGGAGCGCGGAAGCCATGCGATTTCTGCCTCTTATACGCCCGCGATGACAACTTCGCCAAGCAGCTCGTGGTGCAGTGGGTAGAGCGCCTCGTGGTGATGACGGAGGTCAGGGGTTCGGTTCCTCTGCATGCCGGTGTTTTTGCATTTCAACTGACTGGACGAGATCTCAGGAGTTTTAATGTCTACTCAATTTTCAGACGTTTTCTGCCCTTTTTTCCAGCTGTAACGGTTTCGCAGAGCCCAGCTACGGACTCCTCCCTGAGCGACGAAAGCAGTTTCCACACGAGCAGCTTGGATGGCACCCACCCCGGAGTCCCTTCCCTAGCCTGGTCCTGCGCTCGAAGAGCGCAGAACCCAGCTGCGGACTCCCTCCTGAGCGACGAAACAGTTTCCACACGAGCAAGTTGGATGGCACCCACCCCGGAGTCCCTTCCCTAGCCTGGTCCTGCGCTCGAAGAGCGCAGAACTCAGCTGCGGACTCCCCCCTGAGCGACGAAAGAACCCAACAGCAATGGATTTCGCACTCCATCGCGAACGCATGTGGAGCCGCCGCGCTGCTGGCAAATTGCCAACAGCCGCCCTTCGCCCTACTAATGCGGCCGAGCGGTGGTATGACATAGGCCTTAGGTTTTGCTGCGTGCTTTTACGTCAAGAAGCCATTCACTTTTTCCGTACGCTCATTATAGGCATTCTGTCTGCATCAGTAACATTATAGCGATCTATCCTAATGGGGTAGCAGTCCACTCTAACTCATTGTAAGCTGGAATCAGACTAGTTGACAAAGACAATACCGTGTCCTAATCTAAAAGATAGCCTTTCTTTGCAGCTTCCAACCGGAAGATTCCACGTTGTTCACATTTGTTTCGCTTTTCTAGCAATGCTCCCTCGGAGATATCCCGTTATTGGTGAATGCTGCTCAGTACCTCTCTCCGTCACGGTGCTCCTTAACCGCTCTCATACTCAACAGCACTCCTTACATCTACTTTCAAACCAGATGCTCGACGCTTTCGCGTCAGAGGATTATTGACTAAAACGATTGTATCTGGTGCAACATCCCCTCACCAACGGCAATTGCCGCACAATGCATGTCACTGTTTTAACATCTTTTCTTCTTTTTTCATTGTACTTTCATATTCTAAGAGATTCTTACGACTAGATCTGGTATGGGCAATGCTAACAACAGCGCAATATGCTGTACTAACGTGAGCTGTTCGTTGACCGAATCCACAGAGGGAGTGCAACCCGCCCGGAGAAACCTAGCGCTGTAAAGTTTGATGCGACTAGCTTAGATGGACAGCATTCCAAAATTCTTTACTTTTCTAAGCCTGCGCTCGAAGATCGTAGAACCCAATTGTACCCGTTCCTGCTGAGCAGTATGAGTTGCTTCGACATAAGGAGCTTAGATGGACCACATCCTGGAGTGCCGTCCCCTAAGGCCGCCACAGACTTCTGCGGCGCCGCTGGCGGCGCCGCTGAAGGCGAGCTCTGCGTCTCTGCCCTGTGGTTAAGCATAGGGCAGCGGCGCCGCCGTGCGGCGCCGCAGAAGTCTGTGGCGGCCTTTACCCAACTTTGCAAAACTCTACACTGTGGCTGAGCAATATGAGCAGCTTTTCTGCGCTGCTCATGATAATTAAATTTAGATATCCTTAGCCTCAGTGTCAGCGCTCACGCAAGGCAAACAGTGGTCTAATCTGAGTTTCGCGCTCCAGAAATCTATCCCGTTTTTCCGGCGCATAGCGGACGGGGGGGGGGGCAACCCATGGGCTTCGACCGTCTTGAGCGTAGCAATCGGCTATGGTGACGTGGAATTTCTAACATCGCGCACATACTACGCCTACGTACGTTACTGCAAGTTGCAACGAGAGGGGCCTAGACCAAACGATACGTCACGGGCCAACTAAACGGGTAAAAACTCGTTCTACACACGAGAAGTGCCACGACAAGTACTTTTTTGAGTACTGATGCGCTGCCCTTCCCCCTCCGCTCACAGAACCCTCTTCCCTTTAGATTAGCTAACTCCTGATGTACCATATAACATTTTAAGGCATCCTAGCTCATTGTTTTCATTACTATGCAAAAATGAAATCTAGCTTTCTACTATTTGAAGGTAGAACATTCTCATAGTTTTACTCGTCTCCACCGTTCAGACATACGCTTGAGACAGTTCTCTTGTAAGTCTAGGAAAAATTGCTAACCAAACAGAAAATAATGTCAAAACAACATTTTAAACCAGGGCAGGTACCCTAGGTACCATGAGACAGTCCATACCCCCCCCCCCCCCAAACGCGCATTACACCTAGAGTCCAAAGATCGATTCTATTAAAACGGAAAGACGATTTCAAGGAAATTCAGATTCTTTACATGTCTATGTATCGAATTGTGCGCTTTTTCGATGACAATCTACACCCCTTCACTCAACCAGTTTTGCGGAGTGCCCCGCCTTCTAAAAGAGAGTAAAGGACGGTTTGTTCGAGGTCCATTTAGAATGCGTCACTAAACACTCCTACGGAATATCTCGTAGACAATTTATGCGCTGCAGTTACCAGCTGATAAAGAGTTCAGTGTTTTTTCTCGACAATGAAGTTCAGTAGAATTTTACCCATATTAGAAGGTCTTAATCTTGGATGGCATGACCAGAACTTGAATCCCTGCTCCATCTGAGCTACCACACATCGTTAACGAGACGGCCAAGCAGCACAACCAGAAAGGGCTAGTAGAGACCTATACTCCTCCCTTCTGTAATTACCGTGCAGCTAGACTCGGCAGAAAAATCACAACGTGACAACCACCGAAATGAGGACTCCTTCAGTAAACCTTGTTTCCTGGTTTTACTGTTTTTGAACATTTCTCGCGTGCGTAGAAGCCTTCTGTACAATACGGTTCCACTCCTCGAAATGATCAAGTGGGAGACAACGCGTCATGTGTGAGGCAGCACTTGTATTGTAATATTCAATTAGTGGATTGCTTAAAAGAACGAAATTTCAGTTCTCATTTACACCTCAACAAATGTTCAGGGAACTGGTGTTCTTTGTTCCAGGTGTGAAGGTTCTCTCAATACATAAAACGCTGCTGACGAGTAGCGCAAGCGATAGCAAGGATTTGTGTGGTTTAGGTAAGTGTTGTGAAATCGATTCTGCAGAACAAGGACCGTATTTACGACGCTATTCATATCAATGAAGGTATTCTTGGGTGCAGGCCTAGAGAGTTGACACTACGTGTTTCCTCCGTAACTAGCAGCTTTATTCACTGCAAACGTAGATGTCCTGTTACAGCTGTAGCTAATGTATCCGCTCTTAACTATTTAAACGCAGTAGTTGTTGCAAAGACTTATTGGAGCACTGCTTATGATTAGTGTTATAGAGATGTCAACGCATTACATGCTACCGTCCTAGCCTGTCCGGTCTTTATTGGGGAGCAAGTGGTCCGTACCACCTATTTCACTTTGTCAAGCAGTACAGCTTCTTCACACCTCTTCCCATAAAAGTCTAATCTGAGCTTATAACCAGATACTGACATGCAGAACAAAATTACGGCCTTGCATGCTTGCTATCATTCACGCAGTGTGCTTATTTGACTATTTTCGAAAATATCTCGGGTGACTCTCAAATACGATAGCGTCAGTGTTTTTTCAGAACCGAAAGCATCGGATTAGGTATTTCTTGACGGCTGCCGTGAACAATTTCAATTATGGAACGGCAAAGCTAATGCCGCAAAAGCATTGGGAGAACTCTAGAGGAGCGTAGTCGCGATAAGCGACTGTCTAGATAACACCCACATAAGATACTAGGACTAGCACAAACAGGTTCAGAAATTACCACTCAATTTTCCAAGGTTCTGCAAGATACATGAATTACCATTCATGTATCTCACAGGACCTTAGAAAATTGAGTTGAAAAGAATGGAAAGCACACTCGTGAGCTGTTTTAAATGCAGGGAGACTAACTCGGGAAGGGTTTTAGGCATAGGTATGAACGGGGGAAAAGGAGAGTACTGCGAGAATCCCCACCCTTCATATAGTAGAGAAACTCTTTTCGTTTTCACTGAGTCCTTGAACCCAAACAGCTAGGGACCCTCGAAGGTGGGGTACAGTATCACACTATAAATATGTGATAACGTGCGTATGTGCGCGCGCTGACGTGGCAGAAGAACTCTGCGACGGGCGAGTCGGGGGTGCGATGGTGCTTCAAAGGTGCTAGGCCAGATGTTCGATATTTTTGCATTTGTTTTCATGACCGCTGTCTCCTTTACCGATTTGCTTTCCACACATCTCCTACACATTTATTTCACTCTGAATTTTTAAAAGGGTGTCGTTTTTCGATGAGGCGAGGATAGCACGATGCTGTCTGTGCGCGGCTTCGATCCGGGCTGGCTTATTAGGATCTCTATACCAATGCCTTCGAAACAGAGGAGAACAGGGGAATAAATTTATCTCATCTCAAAATGGGCTACAACAACAAATTATATGATCAAAATGAGAACGAACAATAGCCACTGAAGGCTGCTTGTATGAACAAAATGGGACGCGTGCTCTGCGGAGTGGTGGCCAACGATTCCACAGGACACGCGGGAAGCGAGGCCATCGCACATCGTATCCGGAGGTCTTGTGGCGTGCTGTACCCACCAGTCTCATAACTAAATTGCAACCGCTGGCGCTTGCCAACACTTAAATACATTACATGGGGTAACAATTCAGACAAATCTGTGGAGCGACGGCCTGCGAAGAGATGAGATTCTCTTAGCCCGCTTGCGGTCGGCGCGCAAAATGGAGTCGGGTAGTCACGGTGCCGAGGGTGCGTCTTGCCTCAAAGGGTCCGGCGGTTCCTCATCGGTTCCACGCACTTCGGTCTGCGGTCCACCGCTACATGAGCAGCGGTCCATGACCAAGGCGGGGGAGGAATCGTTCGTCCTCCTTGAGGAATATGATCAGCGATCCACCGGTTGTGGCCAGCGGTCCACAACATCACACGTTTTCAGTTATGGACCGCCGGTTTGCACCGTCGTCCATAACTCGGTCCATAACTGAAAACATGCGACGTTATGGACCGCTGCTCAGCAGTGAGAGGAGGCCGTACTGATCACCAGCTGCAACGATGGTCACTGCATAGCAGACATCGGATCTGACGCCGATGAAAGATAATTAGGACCCGTGATTTTCTACAGACCCTCGGTAAAGGGCCCATTGGAATTACGAAAATTTTCAAGTCTCGATCTTGGAGCGATTCGGGTAGGGGTGGTTTCAGCAGGCCATTTTCGAATGATCTCGATGACTTTTGGATCGGCTAATAGATATCCGAATGGGATATGATTTTCCGATTAAAATCAGTCATCGAAATCATTCGAAAATGGCCTGCTGAAAACACTCCTACCCGAATAGCTCAATGTCGGGACTTCAAAAATGTCGTTATCCCACTGGAACCTTTAGCGGGGGTTTGCAGAAAATCACGGATCCGAATTATCCGTCATTGGCGTCAGATCCGATGTCTGCTATGCAGTGACCATCGTTGCAGCTGGTGATTAGTACGGCCTCCTCTCACTGCTGACCAGCGGCCCATAGCGTCACACGTTTCAGTTATGGACCCGAGTTATGGACGACGGTGAACTTTTCGTCCCTTTCAACGAAAATCTGGTCTGGTGAATATCCCTTATCTGAATTACCCTGAGATCCGGACTTTGAAGTAAGCCACGGATGGTGTCCCTCCTAACTTTTCGCTCCTTTCCACGAAAATCTAGTCTGCTTAATACCACATTATCTGAATTAACCTGAGATCCTGACTTTTGGAATAAGTCACGGGTGTTCACTTTAAAAATTTCACACCTTCTACTTTTTGTGCTTAGAAGATCTTAACTAGAGCATTTTATTGGTTCGCTATAGAAAAACAAACAAATCAACAGGGGCTTCACAGAGATAATTGAACACCTAAAAATCAACAACTGGAGCATGGCTAGAGGTACAAATTGATTCAGATGACTTCCGACATTAAGCACTTCAGAGAGTAGAGAATGTGAGAGTCAGAAAACAATATGAGAGCACATTCAGCCGTACACGTGTACGACAACGGAAGAAGAGATCAAATCATAGCACCTTCAGCTGATACACGCAATGGAGGGAGAAATCTCAAAATCATGACACTTTCAGCTAACAGAAAAACAGATCTCTAAGCATTGAGAGGCCGCATCTCAGCGATGTGTAATGTGTAGACGAATCGAATTGAGCTCTCTTGATCGAAACTTTAGGTTTTTTTGATAGACCTCCCCTTGTCTATACGTAAATAAAAACTGCTACCCTCTGGACAGCGACACTTAAGTAGATTGGATACTTTAATGTGGGAGTGATAATTCTCGAAATCTTTCTTCGTCGCGACATCGTTGAGATGTTGCCCCTCCAAGTAACTGAGGAGGATTGTCGTGGAAGGTTCAGTGTTAGACGGCGATGACGGCGATATTATTCACTTCGGTTGTTTTCGGTGTTGCGCAACACTGGCCGCTTGCGCTTCTGAAAAGGGAAAAGAGTCGTGGATAAGGAGTGCGTCGCTTGATTGCAATAGACAAGAATTAGTTCCCCTCACATTTGACGGGACGAACGTGCTGGCCGGTTTAATGTGGTAGCTGCGTAAGTCCGTCCTATATGCACATTTTTTTCGGAGCAAAAATGTGTGAAGAACATGGAGTGAAATATGAATAGCACTACTCACAGTGCACGCCCAATAGCCTTCCTTGCCAATGATATCCATTCGACCTTTGCCGATTTCAGCCGCCTTAAAAACTTTGACCGCTCCTCGTCATTGCTGCCGAGCGTGTTCCAGAACCTGCGTAGTGATCAGGATCAAAGCAGGAGTGGAACACTTGAGTGGCTGTCGAAGAGACATGGATGCTTACAGGCTCCGTCGGGTGACCAGGCGCTCGTGCATATCAATATTAGGGTCGCCCTGTCCCAACGGAAGTCTAAATGTTAAGTACTTCTCGATACCCGATAGACCTCGCATCCCGATTTCAACCGAGAGGACCTACCAGTGACGAAGGAGACAACATCATCGGGCAGTTCTGTAAATTCAAGATCTTTCGCATGCTTGCCTGTTTGTCTGCATGGCTTTCCACCTTGGCTTTCACACCCAGGATCGCAAGCCTAAGAGAACTTTATGCTGGTAGTGAGTGTGGGGTGGGTGTTAACTAAAGAACAGAGGTCAAGAACGCTTACATGCAGGAAATATCGTTTGCAAAAATCCAAGATGAGGGAATAGTGGTCGTTCGGGTCAGGACAACTTGGGCGTCTCCACCTGACGAGGAGATCACCAAAGTTAACTTCCTGTGAAATGAAGCCCAATTGTCGGAGTTAAGAATAAGTGTTCACTGTTAACTGCGGCACCTTGAATGGTGGTTTAGCATCTGTGATCCACACCCTGTTGATGTTCTCTACAGAAAACTTCGATCTCCTGGCAGCGTTCCTCTGGACGCTGTGACGACGTAGCTGTTGGTCTTCCTAGCAACTGCATCCTGTGCGAGACTGAGAGTGATCAACGAATCGATCCAAAGAGGACCGTCAGTGAGCGAAGTGGAAGACTGAAGTGGGAGACTAGGATTGATACGCTTATAGTGGCAGCCATTCCAACAATGATATCTGCTTGCTGACGGACCGATTTGCACAAAGAGCCAATAACAGGAGAGTCTGAGGTGGTCGAGATGGAGCTAACCGCATAAGTGTGGGCCCTCACAGGTTCCCTGTCGATTCGGCAGCCTCAAAGCTTCTTGATGATCGATTCCTATAGGACGATACAGCTGATGACCGGAAAAACGTCAGGGACATATGTTGGAGGGCAAAGAGTGGGCACCACATACTCGGGTCCGGATTCCATGCAATTATTATGCAATTATTACACTCATAGGGGCTTATGAGGTGGAAAAATCTCTGAGAAAGTCGTACAATTGCCCTAAAACAAAAACAGTTCTAACCATATTAGAGAGTCCCTAGTTCAAGCTGTAAAAATTTAGATTTGGAAGTTTACTTTGATTTCGGAATTTGCATAGAGTGCCTTACGAGAGTGTCCCCAGGAGAGTGTCCAATTGGATTTGAAAAGTCGCAACTTGTTACCTTATTGAGTACTTGTAATCGACGACACTGAGTGAGGCGAGCTTCTGCGCGACGATCTTGAAGGAACCGAACTTCCCGAGTGATCTGAAAGGAGTAGAGGTTCGTGTTGCATGTTGTTGCATGTTGCTATCCGCTGTGACGCGACTCGACCACGTTGTTGTACCTAGGTCTCAAGCAGGTGCAACCTAGACTTCAACGAACCTGAAAGTATGAAATTAGTTGGATTAAAAGTTCGTCGGCTCTAATGGGTCGCCACCAATATTACCATGTGGACTTGTGTTCTCAGAATTTCTCTTTTTTACTGCAGAGCTTCCCTGGCGATTTTCAACGTCAACTGCAGAGCTTCCCAGGCTATTTTCAAGATACCACGGCGAGTTACACGGCTCCTCTGCAACGAAAAGGCACAGCGGTCGTTTTCGCCGTCTACGAAATCGGAGTTTGCCGAATAGAATACCAGCCTATGCCAGCGCCAAGGGTAGTGTAGTTGGGCTGAAAATCGTCCTCGTTATGGCCAGCGTTAGCGTTGCTCTCCATCTCGCGACGAAGCGAAAGCGTAGGATTTGAAGGAGTGGCCGCGGAGCGCCAGGTCGGTCATAGTTGCTGGTGCTCGCGGCCGCTGCCGAACAGTTTGGCTGAAGCCGTCATGAGTCTCTGGGCTCCTTCGGAATGGGAGACGAACTTCGTCTGAGAAGACACGGACGGCTTTTTCGGACTTTGCACTGTAGGGCAGGGGTGGAAATATGAGGTTTGACGAAGTTCAGAGCAATTTTTGTATCTTCTGATTGGAACGCGCGATTCTCTTCGGGGAGCGTTTTTGTCGGACGAAACCAATACTGCCCGTTCGTCATAAAAGGCGCTTGGAACTGTAATTATGAACATAACTGCGAAACGTAGAAAGGGAAATTCCAGCTTTGCCAAATCCTTGAACAAAAGGAGATAGAGGAAAACTTTACTATGAATCGCATGACGCATGCATACGTGCTGAACTAATCTCGGCCGAAATTTCAAAAATCTCACATTCGTGATCAGCGCCCCAGATACACTCCCCTAGACAAAGTTTGGGCGATTTTTTATTCTAACTCTTCTCGACCAATGGGCTAGGAGCTGCGAAAGCCTGATGCTAACAGTGCAATACAGTGCTGGGTGTTCAGGGGCCTCCAGCTCTTCACATGCGGAAGAAAACGAGCAGCTCATCTTCATATGCGGAAAAAGTGACGAGCTCAGCTTCATATGCGGAAAAAATCGAGGAGCCCAGCTTCATATGCGGAAAAAACGACGAGTTCAGTTTCATATGCGGAAAAAACGAGGAGCTCAGCTTCACTTGCGGAAAAAACCACGAGCTTAGCTTCATATGCGGAAAAAACCGACGAGCTCAGCAAACCGAAAAAACGGTCAAGCCACAATTCTGGCATGACCCACTCCCCGGTTAGCTGAGCTCTTTGTGGGGGATGAGGGTACCGGACAGGTGCGAGCAATAAGCGCCGACCGCTCAGTGGCGCTCAAATCGAATCAATCACGCGCACGCCGCGACGCGCGTGGGAGGCGTGTGGGCGATCGATTTCGGCGCCGACGAGCGTTGTGAACCGCAAGCCGCCCATCGGCTAGGGTATCGACCGGTGGTCAGGCAGCCACGCCTCGCACGATGCGTCGCTCCACACCACCAATCACCGGCGCCGGCGATGCCGCGGTAAGCGCCGGCGATGCCGCGGTAACAGCATGCCTGAATCCAGCCGGGACCGACCGCCGGCGATGCCGCGGTAACAGCATGCCTGAATCCAGCCGGGACCGACCGCCCAGCCGGAGTTCCCCCATTTTCCAGCAAGCCGAAAAGTGGGCGGATCGGCCGGCGGTCTTTCCCAAGGATTGTCTGAGAAGGCATTTCCACTATGCCATTTTGAAGCTTCTCTTTGAGCCGAGTCCTCTTCCCCCAGAGGGGCTAATGTGTGATCCAGTCCTTTGTTGTGGCACCATCTTCAACAGTTCTTCGCCAAATTTCTGGATCTGATGGTCCGCCAAAGAAAGTCTCGGAGCCTTCAAATGTGAGCCACCTCGACGCTGCTTTCCTCTCCAAGAACTCTGGTGGTTAGAGGCCGTCCATGCCTGGCGTTGAGGAAACTTGTTCTCATATGTCCTTTGAGATGGCTCCAACTTCAGAGACGCTGATTGCTGTGTAGGCTTCGTCATCCAAAACGGCTTTGCAGCGCTTTCTGTGAACATCTTGCCATGTTCATACGTTGCCGATCGAAATCCAGCTGCGATTGCCTCCAGCTGGGATCGAAGAAGCAGAAGGCATCTGATCCAGCTTTGCAGTGTCGTTCGTTGAGATACCGTCTCCTCACATAGGTCCCACAGCATATCGACGGATGTTCTCCAGACCTGGTCGTTCTGAGGGTCTGCAAGAGTTATTAGCTCCACACCTCTAGCTACCTGCAGCAGTAACCGCTCCACGCCATCGTAAAGCCCCAGCGAACTCTGCCGCGTTGAAAAGACAGGATAAATTGGATTTAAGCCAGTCTTGTTGTATATCTTCCGGCTTTTTTAGCACCACGGCTTTTTGATTCTCTGTATTCAAGGATCGAATTACGTTGTCGAACTCAGCAGGAAGTATTATCAGATTTTTCCTCTTTCTGTGGTTCATCCACAGCGTGCTTGTCCACGGGTGTACCTCCGCATATTGTGCTGCGTATCCCGAAAGCGTTGCTATGTTGTACGGATCACACTTTCCTCATATATTTTCGAATGCAAGCGTTCTGGTTTCTTTTTATCGCAGAACACGCCAGTCAACGAGCGGCGCATATCCGCGACACTGCCTCTATCGTTACCGATAGGAGACATCATTGGTACTTTGCAATTATCAGTATAATTTGCTTCGACTTCTGCTGTTTTGTCCCCCATGTCGCTCTTCAATGAGGCAAGGATACCACGATGCTATCTATGCGCGGCTTCGATCCGAGCTGGCTTATGACATCTTCTATACCAATGTCTCCAAAACAAAAGTGAACAGGAGAGTAAGTTTATCTCAGCTCAAAATGAGCCACTACAACGAATTATATGAACAAAATGAGAACGAACAATAGCCACTGCGGGCTGCTTATATGAGGAAAATGGGAGGTGTGCTCTCCGGTGTGGTGGCCAACGGGTCCGCAGGTCACATGGGAGGCGAAACCGTAAACATCGTATCCGGAGGTCCCGCTGGGGGCTGTACCCGCCAGTCTCATAACTCAATTGCAACCGCTGGCGCTATATTCACCTACATAACAAGGGTCAGATTCGTAATCACACCCTCAGATTACCCCTATAGACAAAGTTGGACGAAAACGTTAGCATGACCTTACCATTGTTCACCTATACTTCCCGTACTCCAGCGTATTAACAAAAATGGATGCCAGATTCGTGAACAGCACCCCTAATAACCCCACAGACGAAGGGGCAAGGAAATCTGTGATTATGACGTCGACACCCCTAGCCACTCGTTCCTGCTTGTAACCCGTGCCTGCTGTGAGGTATTCGCTGTTTAATATTCGCTGAAAACAGCAAAACGTTGTATAATACAAAAAGTGACAGAAGCGAGTGAAGCACCGCTCAAAGTGAACCCTTATTTGACAATTTAGAGTGAAATAAATGTGTAGGAGATGTGTGGGAAGTGAGCTGATTTAAACCGCCATTAAGGCACTATTGTACTTTCACAACTCCAGAGGTCGAGGAGAGGTCGAAAATAATTTCGCCCGAATCTCGATAGAAGGTAATTTGGGGTGCTGATCACGAAGCTGACATCCATGTTTGTTATTACGCTGGAGTGCGGAAAGTTACAGTGGTATGGGTGACCAATTGTAAGGTCATATGCACCGTTTTCGCCTAAACCTTGTCTGTAGGGGCTATCTGTGGTGTTGATCACGAATCTGGCTCTTTTGACAACTTAGAGTGAAACAAGTGTGTAGGAGATGTGTAGGAAGCAATTTGGTAAAGGAGGCAGTCATGAAAAAATGCAAAATAGTGAGTAGCAAAGGAATCATACATCGGCACCGGTGAAGCACGGTCGCACCCCGCCGAGCCACCGACTCGCCCGCCGCAAGGTATTTCCGCCACGTCCCATACGTCTGCGCGCACGTACGTACGTGGGCAGATGCTCACTGCGATACTGTACCCCAACTTCGAGGGCCCGTAGTACTTTTTGATTCAAGGCCTCAGCAAAAACGAGACGAGTTTTTCTACTATATGTAGGGTGGAGATTCTTGCAATACAATTCCACTTCCCCCGCTCAGGCCCCCGTCTGAAACCCTTCCCTGGTAAGATCTATGAATAAAACTATGAATAGGCACCTCGCACAACATTGTCCTAGCGATACTAATTGAACTCTTTTCAAAAAGGAGCAGTTATAGCTTTATGATGTTAAGTTATTAGCAGCTGTACCTTTTGAGGCTTTTGGTGTTCAGTTTTCCAGAATCGTAGCGTTTGATAATTGGTTAGCTCTTCATGCCGTTGTTTTACGACTTTGTTGGCTTTGATATGCGCTCGCGAAGCCCTTAGCGACAGAGCACCCGATGGTCACTGATTCTTGCCGGAAGATTTCCGCATTTTGTACCACCATGAACTGGAGGAGAGCCAAATTCCTGCTGGGACCTTCGCACGTCACCATGAAGTTCACAGCAAGGAACGACAGACGAGGAACGCTAGCGGTTGTTAGGAGCGTGGTCCAGGCCAGACGGACGCCGCGTAACGTGCGTCGACGTCTTCATGCAATTCCGTGTCGCTGGCGTGGGCGAGAGAATACAAAAGGCCTAACGTTTCGATTAGATCGCCTTCCTAATGTAAAGATCCTGGAAAGGCCTAATCAACCGGGAATGATTCCATCAAATATCGCCTCCACCTTACAAAATTCAATGCCGTATTTTGCCAAGTGTGCAAATGGAGAAAATCCAAGTAATGCGCCTTAGTCTTCCGATATAGCCCATGTTACAGCCGTTATATCCTCAACATCTCCCTCCATTGGATGATGAGTTTGCATTGACTTAATATTTTTTTCAGGTCCAGCAGTACCTACGGACGCGAGTTATGGGGTTCTAGGTTTCGCTATCAAGGACCCTGGCAACCAAAATGACGACGCCGATGACGATGACTATGACACCGCAGTATCGAAAAGAGACATGGCTAATTTTTTCAGCTCAACTCAGTCTCCTGCTGACGATGATAGCATGCAAGACAGTGGAAGTTTGGAGTGAGCCTGCATATTTGTTACTGTTTGATATTGTTCATTGTTTTAGGTGGGGTTTTTAAAGCATGGCAAATAAAACGATAGCGGGAGTTTTTACTACTGCGATTCCTTGTATTTAGTTGTACGTTTATTTACATTTGCTTACAATCATATTCAAATATCCGTTATCAGCTGTTTGAAAACTGCTTTAAAAATTTATTCAGTTACAACAATATTGTTCTCTACGGTGCCTCTCAGCTTCGTAGGCGTTATATTTTCCGTCACTTTCTAGTTTAACGGGGTACACCCAACTGAAATGTTTAGTTTACTTATAACAGCTGGGTGGGGGCTAGATTCACTAAGAAACACTGGATCGACCACATACCTGCTGGCGACCTCAGATGAGAAATTCAAGAACAGTGTTCCACTGATGGGCCAGGCCAGCGTGTTGTAAAATTGTGGTTGCCGAAGGTATTAGGTTATCCGGAAAGTTCTCTGCGTTTTGAGTGCCTCACCTTCAACTACCATAAAGTTCTCAAATCTTATCGGATTTAGTCGAAATAAGCACCGTTCGAATCAGCACACACTCATAGCACACAATGGGCCACCAGTCGACTTATTCCATAAGCGAAAAAAATTAGGTGATCGAGATTCGACAAAATCCACGAAAGCTGTTTTGGCTTGATCCTGATTGGTGAAGGTTTTACCAGCGAGGAAGTTCTGAAAGTGTTTGAAAAGGTGGTAGTCGGTTGGCGAGAGGTCTGGGGAATATGGCTGGTGAGGCACCACTTCAACCCTTTATTCGTTCAATTTTCGAATAGCGATTTGTGAAACGTGTGGGCGGGCGTTATCGTGCAAGAGAATCGGGCCTCTTCTGTTGACCAGCGCTGCTGAAGTTGACGCAGTTTTCGTTGTAAGTTGTAGTTGATCACACCAGCTGCTGACCACCGCACAGTGATCCTTACCTTTTTTGGTGGAGCTTCACCTTTGGAAAATGCTTAGGGAGTTCGTCGGCGTCCAACCACTGTCAGCTGCATCGCAAGTGATGACTCGATCCAAAAAAGGGTCAGTTTTGTTGCGTAAAAGTAGAGAAGAACAAATCTCAATTGTTGCCGCTCCCTCAACTCGTGGGGCACATACTTTTCGAGCTTTTTCACCTTCCCAAGGCGTTTCAAAGCATCCGCAACAGCAGTTTTAATGACGTCTAGCTCTTCCACGATCCTACGAACTGGTTGGGATGGTTCATTTTCCACCAACTCCTTCAACTCGTCGTCCAGGATTGCTCTAGGTCGACCGAGGGGTCATCTTCGGGGCTGAAATTCCGCTCCGAAATTTACTGAACCACTGGCGCACAGTACTTTCTCTAACAATGTTAGGCCTCCATAATTGATCGATTTGTAGGGCTGAATCGCTGCGGATTATCCCAATTTTGAGGTTAAAATAAAATATCGTTCGGAATTGCTCCATCGACATGCTTCAATGTGCTCTTCAAAAAACAGAAATATTAAACAACGTTGGAGCGCAAATTATTTAGTCAGATAGAGCGAAAAATTCTGCACAGAAAGTAGCGTTAATGCGCAATGCAAGTTGAATTTTTGATTAATAATAGACGAACGGAAAATAGTAGCAGAAAACGCTGAGAAATTTCCGGACAACCTAATAATAGAGTATGACGCTACCCATGCAATGACATGTCCAAACCTCCGTATGCTACCGATATCGGCTGCCATTTATTGTTTACTTGGAGGGCCTTGCGCGGTTGTGTATTCTTCCGTATACGTTCGTAAACGACAATATAAGATGATCCTATTAGGCAGTATAAACCAATCGCCATGCATTCTGCGCCATGCATTCTACTTTGAGATATAGGAGCATTTTGAGTGCGTGTCTCTCCTGGGATTGCTTGAGTTAACAGCCTATGGGTGGATATGTGCTTCTGTCCACCCAGACAATGTTGGCGATAAGTAACCGACGTCTGAGGAAATGAAATTATGGTAGGCTGTCTTTGGTGTAAACCACGAACCTCGATCGAGGTGCACGTCACGGCCTGGCCTTTCTCCTACTGCACTACCACTTGCCATTTATCACAGCTCTTACACCTGAATGACCAGGATAAAGTAAGCGATCCACAAAGTGGCAATATTATAGATTGCCCCTTTGTCTTTGAATTAGGTCCACTTTTTATGTTTAGATTCTGTGCGATTATTCTTGGAGAAGGGCAAGAATTTTCATCTGGTGGTTACCTATACTGTTCAGAGATGGCGAAAGTAAGCGAGTAATTGTGATGAAGGAAAAGAAGGCGAAGACAGACAACAAAGCTCCTTTTTAGTGAGTTTTGGTTGTTTCTTTAGATATCGCCACTTTATTTTTGATATGTTCTGATGAGCTTTGTTCGGTTGTAAAACAAAGTTGCTCCTCTAAACGAGGCGCGAATATTTCGAAGCTTTCTTGACACAAACTCAACTACTTCTTCGGTTCGTTAGACTACGCTCTCGTGAAATTTCGCTTGTTCTTGTTCACAGAAGAGAAATTCGAATTTTGAAACGCACTCTATGATCCCGAATACATGCCCTTTTTGCAGTGCATTGATTGGAGGAGTTGGAGGTTTCATTCTGCTGATATTGCTTGCCGTTTTATTTTTGGTGATTATATTTGTCGTGAGAAAAAGAAGTGAGTTGTTTTTACGAGGTGTGGTCTTCTTCAGTTCTAATCCAGTAGACTTCCTGCATATACCGATAAGGTTGGCATACTTCTTGCACAAATGGTACACTATGTTTTTAAAAGCTTTGTATTTAATCCCAGTTTTCTAGAAAAAGCCAGAGAGCTCGCAAAAAGGAGAGGCGCCTTAGTGGTAAATTTTTACGAGCACGTTTTTGAAGAACTTTAAAAGTGTTTTTTAAGCACGCTTCTAACGAAAACGAAATTCAGGCAAAACCGCCACGTAAAATGGAAAGCGAAGATATAAATCGGGTGAAATTCGCAACAGCAGGGCCACTGAAAATGCATAGAAAAATAACTGGACCAATAGTAAGTGGAGTTTACAACCTGAATAATTATACATAGTTACGATTTTCAGAAACGAGAACATCGCTAGTTTTCTTAATGAGAAATTCTACACGTTACTGTCTGAAGCGTCATGATTTAGCTTTTGAAGGTGTCAATTTAGAGACATGCACTTGAGGACGTGCCTTCGGAGCCTTTGCAACATATAGAGTTCGATCCACAGCAAAATGAAATCATTGATATAGGCTCGAATATTGATCTCTACGATGTGAGTTTAAACGCGCAACACTGCATAGAAATTTGAAGGAACTTTCCCCTTTTCTTGGTTAAGCGTCAACTTACACGCATTCGACATGATGTTAGACTAGAACGTGGCAAAAATACATATTTTGGAGGTGTCATGGTTGGTTTGGGCGTACTAAACCTAACTTTAAGCTGCACGAAACATCAAACCAAACAAGTTACCGAATAAGGGAAAAATGAAATAGAGATAAATATTTATCTAGCTTTTCGATATTGTTGAATTTTGTTCGATGCTGGAACTACACGCTATGACGAAGGTTAAATAGTAAGCACATAAAATTGATTTAATTCGTTTGGCTTATGACGTTCACCGATATTCTCTTTCGGTTACAGGGCACGGTTCAACCATGACTCATGACTTTTGGCGGTTTCGTCGTGGCGTCTGTGCACACTCAATTAGAACTCTTCCGCCTCACTTCATCTCTCCACCGTAGCGCTTAAGTCCACTAGAGATCTCTACCGCAGGCGACATAGGACAGCTCGAGGATTGCGCTTCGCAAGCCGCTATTTCGCATACGAGGAATGTCGGCTAGGCGATCTGCCTGTTCAGAAACGTCAACGCGATGGGCTTATCTTTTTGACTTTTTAAAAGAATATCACACTAAGGGCACTGGTAATGGTACTCACAACTATAGTTGTGCCCGAATGAATATTCGAGCATTCGAATTCAAATAATTCTATTCGAAATCGAATATTCGTATTCTAACGTTCGAAAGAACGCGATTTTCGAATGCAGTCGAATTGGAGTGCTCGAAAAATCGCGATTTTCGAATATTCGAATTCGGTTATTCGAAATTTTCGGGAGAGCACAACTATACTCACAACCAGTGTTCCGGCTCAAAGGTGAGATCCGATGCCTTTTGCGTTGCGAGGTTGGAGCACGCCGTGAACTTGCCAGAAGTTACAGTGGTGTGCTTGATTGGTTGCTCAAGGTTACACGCAAAATACTGACCGACTTGGAATAGGTTATATAGCTTTCCGTGGGAAGACCAATGAGATTTAAAGCCCGTTACTTCTGAGAACATGACTTCAGAACGCTTCGGAGATCAATTACTGCAACGCTTGCAAATACGTAGGCGTAAGGCTCTCAGAAAAGAGGAATCTTAAGGATCAGAGGCAGTGAAGACGCAGAAGTGGGTCGTCAATACTTCCCCGATCGGCCTTCGGGATTACCATCTGTTCATAAACGCAAATGTTCTGGACGGCGAATTATAGAAAAGCCATGAGGATGAGCCACCTAAGCTTGCTGCTTCCTGCCTTCTACTGCTATCTGTTTTCTGGAGAACCTTGGCATTATGCAAGCAGGAGCCAAATCTTGTCTCCCACAATTTCTTTTTACAAATTTAGTTTTGTTAGACCTGTGTACCTTAACTAATTGATATCTGTAGTGTCACTTAAAATGTAGCAGCTTGCAGACGTCTGTTTCGCGACCTTTAGGAACATGCGTAATCTACGAAAGTTTATTTATTTATTTATTTGTTTAATTAGCCAACACACAAATATACAACGTAACGAACGAAGAGATGAAAAAAAACTGGGATTAATTGGCTTGTAATAAACAAGAAATAGAAAAAAGAAAAATGCTGAAGATGGACGAGGTGAGGGGAGAAGGATAGGGAAATCATTGGTATAGGAGTGGCAGGAAGTGTGCTCAACTGGGAACAAATCCATGAACGTTAAGTACATATGTCACGTCTAATTTGAGTATACTAGCTCGATCCAATGAAAAAAGAATTCACCGATGGGCAGATGGCTTACGATACTACGACCACAGGGCAAAAGCGACAGAACCATGCGAGGTGGCCGTGATGATGAAGCTCTTATAAAATGGCACGCACCCCTGGCAGCCTCCCTGATGGGAGGTCATAAGCTGTTACCTGCCGTATTTATGTTGATCTCAACTGATTAGTGTACAACAAGTTGCTGAAGCGTTCAAAGGAATTCCGGCAACTCAACGTGCACAAATTGTTCCCCCTCAAGCACACGAAAATGTGCAGGAGCGTAGCAAGAAGCCGAAAGACAATAGTGGAAATGGATGAGCTATACAGAAGAAACTCGTAGCAGCTGTGTAACCGTCCGCTTATGTACGTCCAGTCCTTGCGCTTCGTCGTATCTTGCTTCTAATCTTCTCCCTTCTGAAAAATAGGCAGTTGTAGGATCGCGAATGGACGCCCACACTGTTGTATTAGATCTATCTTGTTCTACTTGTCGATCATTCTGGAATTTTCTGCGGTAGCATATAAGGCCGTGGTTAGCTGAGTTCAGTACGGAGCCACCAACCGGAGGACAGCGACCAGACAGCAGCGGACGACTGGACCACCGACGACGCGACAACCCGTTCACCAGCAGTCGAGCCGTCCACTCCACTACAAGAGCCAGCCACACGGGAGCAACCACGGACGACCCCAAACGCGCAGCCAAGGACTAGATCCACATGAACATCACTTTGCAAACGTGTTCAATAAAGATTTAGCAGGTCGACACACCAGGGGGAAAGAACCCCCGATGCCTTGCACGTTAACAGCGCGCGCAATCGTTAAGCCGGCCTGCCCACAGGGGCGCGCTGGAATGCCCACACTATGCGGAGTTATACCGAGGTGCTAGGTTATGGTGGTTACGAGTGAAGTTCGGCATAGCCATTCCCATTCAAACGAGACTTGAGTTCGCGGGCCAGACTGATCTTGAAGGTGTGGGAGTTCCTGTAATTGAAGAGATCAGGGGAAAGCTTTTCCACAGTGCTACTACTCGCGCAAGAAAGGAGCTTTCGTAATTGGCCGTGTTTGGCTTCTCTGGCCTGACGCGGAAAGGGTGACCTCTCAGCCTTCCAATGCTAGGTGCTAATTCAAATAAATCGGAAATATTGAGGCTAATCTCGTTCGTAGTAAATTTATACATTAAGGCGAAGTCCGCAATTTTCCTTCTGAACTCAAAGGAGTCAGCATTTAGCTTGGATAGTTGTTCTTTGTAAGATAAGGAAAACAGACCGCACCTGGAAAATGAGCGGTACGTGAAGCTTTTTTGCACTTTTTCAATCTCATCTATGACACCGCTCTTTTGAGGCGACCATAGCGGGGAGCAGTACTCTAAAGCGGGCTTAACATAAAGAGCGAAGAGCTTGAAAATTAGTACAGGGTCTCGAATTCTGAAAGCTTTCAGAATGAAATTCGAAGTCTTGCGTGCTTCCCTTACTTTGTCGTGGATGAAGTTCTCAAAACTAAGGGAAGTGTCGTAAACAAGTCCTAAGTCGCGAATCTGTTGAACACCATTTAAGGTAACCCCTCCTAAACTGAACGACGTATCTGGATGATTACGGACTATCTTCATAATTGCTGATTTCTGGGTGGAAATCTCCAACGACCATGCTTTCGACCACTCCGCCACGGCATCAAGCGCGATTTGAAGTGTCACACAATCATTGAAAGTAAATAGTTTAGAATCATCGGTATAAATACTGCAATAGCAGCCGGGAGGAAGTGAGGACGGCAGATCATTAATGAAAATGATGAACAGGAGTGGGCCCAAGCAAGTTCCTTGGGGAACACCGCTTGGTGTAGGATAAGAGTATGAGGTACTATCATTTATTACAACGGACTGTATTCTGTCGGTAAGAAATGATTGTAAGAAGTTTAGAAGCTGCCCTTTAATCCCGTATGAAGACAATTTTTTTACCAATATCCGTATTGAGATAGAGTCGAAGGCCTTGGCATAATCTAAATAGATGTAGTTTCCCTTGTCCAGTTCTCTCTGCCACAGCGGAATAGTAGAAACCAGGGCAGACATAGTAGACTTACGCGCAAGAAACCCATGCTGTTCTTTTCGGAGTGGATTATTGCCAATGAAGTAACTCGTGATTTTCTTGCACAGAATGCGCTCCATAACTTTGCTGATGGAGCTTGTGAGACATATCGGTCGGTAGTTCCTTACGTAGCTTGAGGCTCCCTTTTTGTGCGCAGGCCGAACAAGTCCAACTTTCCACAATTTTGGCACTCTACCCTGTAGAAGAAATCTGTTGAAGAGTAGCGTTAATGGAGAAGTTAAGCCTAGAGCTGCTCTTTTTAAAAAGATGTAAGTTATGCCATCAGGCGATGTGGAAACCCTGTTCGGGAGCTTGCGAAGTGCGCTATAAACTGATTCAGTAGTAATATCAATCCAGTTTAATTCCTTATCAGTTGCAGGAGCAAGGTGAACATCTGAATCGTATGGGAGCTTGTAAACCGACTTAAAGTAATCGGCGAAAATTTTACTTTTTTTACTTTGCTTTTTACTGTCATCTCTAACGTGTACACCCTCCGCAATTAAGTCAGGGATAGACTCTTCGAGCTTTAACTTCTTCCTACAGAAACTGAAAAAAACGCATTGCATTAGTACAACCTGCTATTTCCTTCTCTTTAGCTATTTGATGCCTAGCGAGAGCTCGCTTAAGTTTCCGAGATAGCTTCAAATATTGTTGCATACTTCTCTCCTTCTTGAAATTCAGCCTCCCTCCACTGGACACCTCCGCGACTGCCAGTGGTTCATGGAGAAGCAGGTGACGAGAGTGCACACTCACACGCGCGCTGGGTCAGCTCATACGGGCGGCAGCCATCGGATCGTAGCCGGAGTGTCTTCTTCTCTGCGCTCACGCCTTTCCGCTCGCCTGGTTGACCCGCCGTGTCCTTATACGGTCGTTTACGTGTGTCCCGTGTAGATAAATTTTGCCATTCAACGCAAGACATTTTGGTGCTACCACCTAATCATACACGAAAGCGGCGCAAAAGCTGCAGACAGGCATGCATATGTTGTTCTTCCGCGTCACGTCGGCGAGGCTGTCAGCGAGAGCGTGGAAGCCATACTATGCACGTGACCGATGCCTTTTCTAGTGGAATGACTTGATGACAGGTCAGCAGCAGTGTCGGTGCACCCTTTTTGCTTCACGTTTCTTTTAAACTGCAGAGTTCCTCATAGCACTATCGCGTCGTAAAGAGCAAATTAAAATACAATGAGCTAGAATAGCAGACGCAAACGCATACATATACGCCCTACTAAATTCTAATGTGCTTTTTAGTAAGTTTCTACAAGAAAGTGAAGAATGGCAGCTCAAAGAAAAACGGATATTATTATCTTACTACCCGAACAGTGAGAGCATTAACTCTACGTGAACTGAACATGCACTATCTTTAAGGATACGGATAGCGGCCAAACTACAGTCAACGTTCCACCGGCAACGGTAGATTGTACTCAGACAGAAACGAAACCGTTAACAGAGGTGAGGATTCGCTACTCCTATAAGTAATCGCGGTTAATGTATACCATATCCACGTCAAACTGGACACCCTTAAAATCAAACTAGACATTCTTCTGACGGTAAGCGAGCCTGAGGCTTTTGCCGACAAAATTTTAATAAGGTAATCCAAATCAATTCTTTCTCAATAAAGCAAAGACTTTCCGAGAAAGCCAGAATAATTTTTTGTTCTAGAAAAATGAGTTACACTTTTTTGAAATTTCAAAACTCACCTGCCCAAAAGGGACACTCTTTAAAACCTTATGAAAATTTTTACTTTAAAAATAGTAAATTTTGCATATAAAATACAAATTGAATATAAAATAATGAAGATATTAACATGGAGGTACTTCAAGGCGCAGAAATTTTGCAACGAGTTGGTGTTCTAAAAGAAGAGCTTGCGCAACACATTTGACTAGACTACCACGATTTTCATTTAATTCTGTTTGTCTGGAGTAACACAGAAGTAAACGTGTACAAGAACATGTGTAAAAAGCGCATATATCCTCACATGTTTGTTTCATGTAACCATTATTTACACTATCAATCAAATGAAAATTGAGACGAGCTAGTCGAGTTCATGACACGAAGGAGTCTCTTTTCTGTACCCCAAAAACTATAGATAATTATTTCTCCTTGAAAAATAAAAATTTTATAAACAAAAATATGCTAACTGTCCCGTAGTCTCTATTTTATCGTGGAAGAAGCTCGTTTTGAGTTTGAGGGTGTTTAGTTTTATTTCAAAATTTTCAACTTTGCTTAGAATACTGTTCGATTCGATACTAAAAGTGCCCATTTCGATTTAAAATGTGTCCGATTTGATAAGGGAAGGTTATATATAGAACGGCTTTAACCCTATGCATCTTATAACTCTACGTTATGCAGGGACGAAAAGCTGCTTCAAACAAGAATGTTAGTGTCAGGCGAAGAAGCACGCTAAAGGAATTCTTACGAAGGAAACGAACTAATAAGAGCGTGCAGTCCGCAAGACGCAAACCAAGCACTCCGCGGCATGCCAAGCTTCGAACACACCCTAGTCACGCTAGAGCGACAAGTCCGCATGTCTAATAGACAAAATACGGACTGATTTTAGCTCTACGGTCAGCTTAGTTGTTGCATTAGAGCTAGTGCTGTGCGCCGTTGCTTTGTCCTTCATTGTTAAGCGAAACTGAATTGTCTGAATTTACCTACATTAAATTTGTTTAAAAATTAACTTCTGTCAGTGATTCTATTTCTCCTGAGGTTTCAGCCTTAGGAACGTGATGATACCGCAGTCAATGTTAGATTTGTGTGTGTGTGTGCAATAAATAGTTCATCGGAAAGGATGCGTCTTGGCAAGAATAGAATGATGGAAGGTATGCGGTTGGAGCTACATATTAGGTCGTTGCTTATGAAATGGCCGATTTCACTACCTAAAATTCTACTCGATTTTTCATGGCTACGAGTGTGCCATTTTTAGGAAAAGTATATAGTTTCTGAAAGTTTAGAATTCTCGCTTTCTTACCACTTATAGCTTTTGCACACCGTTTGCCTCTTGCCGAGTTTATGGTGTCGTATTTACCGTATGAATCAACATGATATTCGGGTACTCTACATTTATGAATGGAAAAGTAGGGGGGGGGGGTCAGGAGATACACCTGCTCCTTGCTTGGAGGCGTGCGATCTTCCTCTCATCTCTCTTGCTCATCCACCCACCCCTGCCCCGGGGGCCTCACCTATAGTCTAACGACTGCCTTACGAAACGTTTGACACACAAAACAAAAGTTTCCGTTCCATAGAACAGCGGCTGTACTTCCTGATGCCACGACGTCCAGCAGGGGGCGGGTGTGTTTCATGTCGCACTGCCGAAAAGTGCACACAACACCGTGGCTGCAGCTCGTAACATCGACGCTTCATTTGGGGAGGATTTCGCTAAGGAACACACAATTCGCCACTGGTTCGTAAGGTTTCGATCAGAAGATGAAAGTCTCGAAGATGAAGACCGAGGCTTTCATCGCTCCTTAACGACAATCAACTCAAAGCCGTGGTGGATGCGGATCCGCATCAAACAGCGAGAGAGCTAGCATAGCATTTCGGCATTGACAGCAGCACTATCAGTCGCCACTTGAGTGCGATCGGAAAGTAAAGAAATTGATAAATGGATCCCACACGAACTGACCGCCAGGCAAGCCTCTCGACACCTGTGTTTCGTTAAGGCTGCGCAATCTAAGGAAGGACAGGATCGTGATATGCGACGAAAAAGGGTCTCTTGCGACAATCGTCGTCGCTCTGCACAACGGATGATCGAGAATGAGAGCTCCAAGGAGATGCCGAAATCAAGGCTCCATTCAAAGAAGACCATGGTGACCGTATGGCGGACAATGGAAGGTATAATCGATTACAAGTTGTTGAAGACTGGAGTGACTACCACAGCGAAGAAGTACAGGGTGCGTAAAAAGTATTGACGTACTAAACGTTAGAAATAACGACACATCATAAAATTTAACAAGTTTATATTCAAAACGTCAACAATGATATAGCGAACATAATAGCATCACTTGTATTTGATATGGGCTTCTTCGCTGCGAATGCGTATTTGATATGGGCTTCTTCGCTGCGAATGCATGGGCGAAGACGAAGAGGAAAGACATCGATGGTGCGCCGCAAGTAGTCCACGTCGATTTCGTCCTATGCTTTGACCTTCAGTGACTTGATACTTTTGTGCATTCAACTCATAAAAGTGTTACTTACTCTTCAAGGACCCTCAAAATGCTAATTCTGGCGGAGGGCTCGCTGCAAAGAAGGCACATACGGCCAATATCATGGTTTGTGCATTCATCACAAGCGTCTCTCGTTTTCGTGGATACAGGAGTGAAGATAAATCAGTAGAGCTATCTGCATTGATGTCCTAAAGAGGCAACTGGTTCCTTGGCCCAAATTCCACCTCGAGAGTAAGCCGTATGTCTTTGGAGAAGAAAGCTTGCGCTACTTCCCACAAAAGTATGATGTCAGTGAAGGATGATATGGTCAAAGCATGGGACGAAATCGATGTGGACTACTTGCGGCGCACCGTCGATCCCTTTCCTCGGCGTCTTCGCCCCTGCATTCGTAGCAAAGAATCCCATATAAAATACAAGTGGTGCTATTCTGTTCGCTAGATCATTGTTGACGTTTTGTATGTAAACCTATTAAATTTTATGATGTGTCGTTATTTCTAACGTTCACGTTCAGTGCGTCAATACTTTTTACGCACCCTGTACTGTACAGGAGTTGGAGTGTTGCACAAAAAGTTGATTGAAAAACAGCCGGCTTTCGTCAACTACAGAAGCACAATCCTACACCACCGCGCGTCCGCACGTTTCAAAAACTGTTGTCCAGAAACTGGATGAATTGGGGTACGAAATTCTACCGTCACCAGCATATTTATCAGATCTGCCCCCACGGATTTTTGTTTTTCATCAGCACTTAGATTGTCACGAAAAAAGTTCAGTAACCAAGCTGGTGTCGAAGAAAATGAGTTCCTATATTTTATTAATTCTCTGATTTTTATAATAATGGAATATTCAGGCCACTACCGAGTTGAGAAAATCGTACTTTTTGTAATAGTGCTTATTTTGTTTAGAAGAATTGCTTCCAAGCAAAGTTATGTTCTGTCAAAATCTCAGTCAAAATCGGCCATTTCATATGCAGCGACCTATCATAGGGATGATTCGCTCTTAAGCACTGCTTATTTTTATCGCGGAAAGAAGCGCTTTAATTGCTGAGCTAGTCCTAGATCGCTAACACTAGCTGCACACTATGAAGGTCCTCGATACAAGCTGATGAGTATACTTGTCCTCGTGATTAAAAAATTGTTCGAATTTTCATAGGCTATTCGGAATTTCTTATTATACGGACGTCAGTGGCGTTCGAAAGTCGGAGAGTCGCAAAAATCAAATACTACTTGAATTCTAAAATAGAAAAATTGCGGGTGAACAGAAAGTCGAATATTATTCAAATTTCGGGCACGATTCGGTCGACGTGAATGATTCGAATGCAACCCAAAGAACCTATTCGGCAGCGAGGTTGTCGTGTCCCGAAAGGCCCGCGGTATCGGTGGAATCCTGGGGCCGGATTCATCAGCGGCATACAGCAATTTAACAGAGAAAATACAGGCTTACCAAGCGACATGGTAAAACATTTCACCGCGCTATCAGGGGTTTCGGCTGCATTTTCTCTGTTAAATCGCTGTAAGTCGTTGATGAATCCGCCCCTGTGCGGCACCGCTGCTAGCGTGTTGTGGCACTAACAGAGTCGAGATCTTACCTGCCCGCTCTAACCCTCGTCCCATTGCGATGGAAAGATGTGGGCCCGTTTTGCCCTGACTGTCACACTTTACTCAATGTAGCTGCATTTTAGTAACCTCCCTTCGGTGACCCCTGCGTCCCACGCCCAGTCTTCACCTGACTCGAGTGAGAAATGGATTAATTAAATGAACTGAACCCTGTTGTGCCTCTCAATAGACCTTTCCCATCCTTGTCCCTGACACTGCGTTATACATATGCCAGCGTCAGTCGCCGTCTTCGCCGGTGCCTGACGCTAAAGTGCGGGCCATGCCAGGCTTGCCAGCTTCGTCGGCTTTGAGTATGGCGAGCCACCACAGGAACGTAGCACAAACCTAGTCCTCGCGCAGCGTCAATCGCCGGTACGGAATAAAGGACTTCATACGGAGTCCGGGTCTATGAAAGTAACACACTACGTTTTTTCTGCAGACGCCGTTATGATCCTGTGTGGAATAGATCGTCAGACACAAAACAACCCACTATTTTTACCCAAATTTTTCTATAATTTTTTGTCCTATCTGCCTAGGTGATAGGCATCGGTCTCTGTCGCGTGCTAGGGACGCTAGCAGTTGCAACACTTTTTTCAACAATTTCTTTGCTTCTCCATTCAATTTCAATTTTTTTTTCAATTTTAGCAGGCGACTGGCAGAATCAGTTTTTGATTCATACGGAGGGTAAACGTTTTAAAGCCCTATATATCCTTCAGAATCTGCAAGAGTGTCTGGCGCTCCTGGAAACCCATATTCGATAAGAAAAGGAAATATTTGTTAGGAAAGGGTAAAGGACGGCGTTACTCAATCCTTTTGGGAAGCGCCACGCCTTCTATTTCGTCGTGAAGACGATTTGATTATGTATTTGGCCATACAATGACTTGCGGTGGCCAGCCGATGAACAGGTCAGCGCTTCATCCTTCCCAGACAAGTCTGGTACCAATTCATCGACCACGGAGGAATGGAAGGCTTGGTTGGCCTGGGCGCGAAATCCAAACCAGGAATCTGGTACCCTTTGCAGGCGACAGTCGGTGCCTCTTCCGATGCCCCATGTTCTACACATATAAACATTCTCACAACAGGTTTACAGAGGTTTTCTGCACGACAAGTATGACGAACGCTGAGACTAGAGACGCTGTCTGATTTCTATCAAATGTGTTTTCTATACCACGGCTGTGTTTAAATTGGTTGATGTGAGAACCCAGTGTCTTTTGTAAAAGATTTATGAGTGACTTTAGGTAGACAATATTGTTGCACAAAAGAGGAGATTCAGGAATGCCGTGTACAACGAAAAAATGAAAACAAAAGAGCGTTAATTTTAATTAAATATAATAAGGAATCACAAAGCATTGGTTTGGCCTTGGTTTTGCACAGGCCCATAGACGAAGACCAACCTGAACTATGTAGTCTTCCTCCCCCATCAGTAAGGGAGGGGAGAAACTAGTTAGATAGAAATTAAATAAAATGATAAACTAATATGGAGCTTTTCGTGCCACGATTGTCCCTGGTCGTTCCGGTTTGCAAATGATTAAAGTGTGAATAGTGCAAAGCGTGCTCCAATGCAAATGTGGTGTAAATTGAAGATTGAAGGAGCTCCATGCATATCCTGTACCGTTTCCCACTTTCGTTTACACATGGTTAGACCATCACTTCGTTCACACTGTTTCGAGTGGTTTCAACACTCCATGCCATCGTTCGGGTCCAGTTGAACGACAAAACCACATAATTTAACCACGCGCGTCTCTCCGTGTCGTACAATAGACCAAGGAATTAAACCAAATTAACCTTTCCAGGAATGGAACAAAACAAGGAGCCGGAGGGAGAAAAAACAAAGAGGGGAGGAGATCATGGAGGAACGATGGAGGCAGTTGTTTTTATTTTTGTCTTATTTTGAAAGTGTCTATTTGTATGTTTTAGTACTATAAAGATGTTAATGTATAGTAGCTTGATAGGGCTTAATTAAGTTGATTAAGTTTTTATAAAAGTCATACGAGTAACTATTCATTACTGATTTGCGGGGTAAGAAAAACAGTTTACAATAGAGTCGTTTTTACTAACCTTATTGACATCTATATCATATTTATACTGAATAAACTTGTTTTTATAAATTCACACTTAAAGAATGGTTTATTAAAGATCTGATCACTATAACCTGCCGCTTTGAGTTTTGTTTTAGTCAACAATGTTCTATGCACGAAGTTTTCTTTTTTGCTGCAGGTTCGTGCAATCCTTAAGATTTCCGTGTAAATCGTTCAATTTTTGACAGTAATGGATAGAATGGTTTCTGCGTGTGGGAATCTTTTAGTTTTGTACTGAAAGGCATCTGTTTTGTTAAATAATTTTGAATAAGTTTTATCATTTTTAATACATATCTGTAGATCTGAATAGTTACATAGTTTTTCGTTGCAAGAGGTAGTTTCTAAAGATAGAATATTGACATAAGTAAACATTAAAGTGTGTACACATTATTTGTCGTCGAATTGTGAATAACTAGTAGGTCATCCATGTATCTAAATGGTAAAAATACGTTAGAACTAGGATATGTAATAGAGTACTTATGTTCAAAGTAGGATAGAGTGAGGTCCGCAAGAACAGAACTAGTGTTGCTACGTTGAGGTACTTCAATGTTTTGTTTAAATTGGTAGTTTGCAAAGGTGCAATAACTATTATTGAGCAGATAGTCTGTTATATATAGAATATTTTCTGGTTAAAAATAGTTGTGTTCGTTATTAGCTGTTTCATTTGTATAAAAAATTGACCTATATCCATTGAAGGCAATGTATTGTTCTTGCTAGTTTTTGAAGCAAATCTTGAGAATCTTTTGAATTACAAATTACACATTGTGGGGTATGTTTGTGAACATATTAGAGAAGTTGGCAGAGGATAATTTTAGATCTTTTCCCACTATATTTCATAATTGTTCGCTAATGTTAATGTTTTGTGTAGACCAAAATCCAATGAAACTTTTATTTCTACTACGGATAGTATTGAGATAGTTTTTGAAATAGTTTCTTATGAACGCGTAGACGGTAGAAAGTTTTATCGATAGAGGTTTTATGCTGCTATCTGCTGCGCCTGTAATAAATCTGAATTTGACACGATTTGTACGGAGTTTAGATATGGCATATATTAAGAAAATGTTAGTTTTGTTTGATGGTCTGTATTGGTTAATTGTATTGAATTATAATGTTGATTAATTAGGCCCGCATTAACATTAGTTTACAATTGATATGTGGTATTAGATCTGGCAGTGAGACCGGGCCTCTGCGCTCCCCGTTTGCGGGCGATAATAACTGTCTTACCCCTGAAAGAATTCACTATGGACCGCACCTTGTGCATCGTACCAGCTACAGGCAAGTTTCCCTTACGCAGCCCTAAAACTGCAACCACCCGCCTTATCCTCCATTGGTGTTTACCAGCTGTCACCATACTGTGCGGATGACTAATGAAAAGAAATCCGTTATCGTTATCGATAACCACGTTGCTTAACTAGTCGAACTCAAGCCATGTTTAAAGCCTTAATTTCTCCATTTTTAAGCGATTTCGCTGTTTGTTTATATAAAGGCCAAAAGATAGCCCTGCGAGCTTATGGGGAGTCAGGCTAGGGAGGGGACTCCAGGGTGTGTGCCGCCAAAGCTGCTTGTGTGGAAACTGCCTTCGTCGCTCGCGGAGAGTCCGTGGCTGGGTTCTGCGCTTTTCGAGCGTGGGAGATAATTCGTGGTTGTCAATGGGGCTACATTTATTGTAGTTTGATTAACATTTTTAGGAAGGCTTCAAAGTTATCTAAGGAATAACGACCTTTTTGCTTTTTGTAAAGCTAGTCTGGGAGAAGTAATTACTTAAGTTGTAGTTTGTATTAGACCCGATTTACAATTATATGGAGGGTCTAATCCATATACTTTGGGGGGGGGTTGGCGGAATGCCCCGGGAAACCCGCCATCCCAATAGTAACCAGTAGGTTAAGGAAATTACGATTGAGAGTTCACAGATCGTTTTGAAGGCATGGCTACCTACCCCCCTCCCCCAAGCCAGTAGTCATTTTTATAAACCCTGTCAAAAGAGCGCCTATTGTTAAAAGGTGTGGTCCCCGTGTTCAAAGAATTGAACAAGGAATTGAAGAATGATAGAAGGCGAGTGAAAGAGGATTTGAAGAATTTTTAAAGAAATGCGTTCAAGAAGAAAAGGAAAGCCTAGGAACCCGAAGTAAAGGAATGCTTAAATATGCAGAAAAAATGTAAAGGAAGGAAGCAGAGAGGAATCTCTTGTTTTCGGGTACCGTTTATGGAATTGAGCAGAGGAGGAAGGCAGTTTCAAGAAAATATTAACAAAAGAGTATTAGTGGACTGGATGAGAGTCACCGGTCTTGTGAATGGGAAATGATGGAGATACGACAAACTTGTTTCCCATTAGGTTACTACGATGCTAGGATAAGAATGAACAAATTAGAAATGGTGAGTATTCAAGATTACTTAACATAGTATGTAGGCATTCCAACGAAGGCAAGTCAGTTTCTTTCTTTTGGCCTACCGACCCGCAACATGCCAGATACTAGGGTAAGTAGTTTTATGCTATTTGTAAGTAATGCTTTTGAAAAAAAAATGTTTTAGGCTCATGTAACGTATGATTTCTGGAAGTGCTTTATATCGGAGGGACGCAAAAAATTGGCCGAGCACAACACAAACAGTGGGTCAAGGATAGAAACACAAAAAATTAACTTTGAAAGTTCCTCACAAAAACAATTTAAGGTGAGGAAAGAAACTGTCTGCTAAATTATGAGCTAAATTTGGAAATTAGATGTTATTTTATTCGGGTTTTTAATGCGTCATAAATTAGCGGAAATATACCTTGAACGTGGAAAGCAGGTCCCTGAAATATATGTAAGGAAAGGACAAATTTATGTAGGAAGTGTAGGTTTTGTATGGGAGGCTGTAGATTTGGGTATTGGAAGATTTATCTCAAAAGTAAAGCATAAAATATAAGAGAATAGGAACTGATTACAAGTCTAAGGCGAGTAGGGTAAGATCTGGCACTCGGCGACTGCGAGGAAGGAGGAATGGCGATGCCGCTCCTCGTCTGGACCTTCAGAAGGCGGTACTAGAAGTACAAGTAAGATACATGCGGAAGTACGAGGTGCCAGACTGCGATACATTTTTGGGAGTCATATCATAGGGTAATCACGAGGAGTCAGAGTACATCAACAGGAGTACGGTAAGTATCATGCACAATAGAGATGGTGAAACGGAGATCTGATCTCTACAGAAGGAATATAATAAATTTAAATTATAATTTAATAAAATTTAGAATAATCTGTGAAGACCTGATATTTAGGTTTAGGGAGGCCTTCTATAATGACCGATACTGCAGTTGCTGAACGAAAAAAAGCAGGAAGAGTATAAGGTAATATGTAATGTAGTGTAATGTTATGATACGTTTTATTTTTATTTTTAAATTTATATGTAGAATGGTTTAATTGTTCCTGGTAGTTTGAATCTGCCGGGATTGGCAGCTGAACACAGAGAGAGTAACGTATTCATTAACGTATGCCGCTACATAACTTATACATAAGTAAACCTTAAGAATTTATAGACAAATTCTTTGGGAAGGAAATCACGGCGTAGGGCGCAGAAGGGTCTTGGAAAGTGTAGCGGATCATGAGGTGCCGAGCATCGAGGAGACAAACAAGAAGGTTCGAACTACCTGGGAATTGTTGTTTAAGAGAGTTGCCAAGGTTTTGTGTTGTGATTGTTACTAATTATGATTATTTTTTAAAAATGTTTCTGAATCAAGTTAAGAGTTAATGTTGGAACTAATAAAGTTATTTACGTTGATATTGTTACCTTTTCAAAAAACCATCAATTTGACGGTATAGACCACAATTGGTCGATAGCAAAGGGAAAAGAAAACTATTATTAGATATTACTGGTAAGGTGGGGAGTGTAGGCAATATTAATAGGGTGATTTGGGTTAGATAAAGGAATTAATGTTATGATTAATAGTATGCATAGGAAGAATCCCTTGACGTGTAGTAATATCCACTGGTGACGATTTACCCTCGAGCATCCAGTGGACAACAGCTGTGTCAAGGAAAACCAAAAGTGCATTAATTTTGATTAAATATAATAAGAAGAATTGGTTTGACCTTCGCTTCGCACGGGCCCTTAGACGAAGACTAAACTAAACTAGCCTACATATCCCCTGCGCTCGTCATACCATCGCTCACCACGAGCTAAGCCTAATGATAGGCTCCCATATAGACTCATCGCTTCGCGCGATCGATAGCTCCTGGGAGCTCCTCATTAGGCTTCGCTCGGGGTGAGCGGTGGTATGACATAGGCCTAAGGGAGGGGGAGGAACTAGTTGGAAAATAAATAAAATGTTAAACTAACCTGGAGGTTCGTGCGCTTTTCTGGTCGTGTCGGTTTCAAATGATTACAATGTGAATTGTGGAAATGGTGCTGCAATGCAATTTTGGTGTAAATTTAAGATTATAGGAGCTCCACGCACATCTAACGATAAGTGTCGTTTCCTACTTTTGTTCGCACATGGTTACGCCATCACTTCGATCACACTGTTTCAAGTGGTCTTAACACTCTCTGCCATCGTTCGGGTCCAGTTGAACGACAAAACCACATCATTTCCCCACGCGCTTGTCTCCGTGTCGTATAAAAGCCCAAGGATGTAGACTAAATTAACTTTTCTAGGAACGGAACAAAACAAGGAGCGAAAGACTCGAACATTCTTCAAGGGAAAATCTTTTGTAGATGATGACCTGTCTCTCTTGAGGGCATTGCGGCAATTCATGTGCAACTAGTCCTTTAGTTTCTTGTTCTTTGAGGAAACCTAGCTTCGCCATAAAGATATAACAACCTTAAATTCACGAAAACACTGACAGAATATTCTGGTAAGTTGTGGTAACACTCGAAGCTTATTTGGCGAAACAGGATACAGCCTAATTTTCTAGTCATTTCTTGCAAGCACTGGGGAGTTTTGTGGGATCTTTGTGGTACTTCTATGTGGCTAATTTTGCTCAAAGATTTCGTCATGAGCGGCTGTTTGATATACGCTGCACTTCTTATAATCACTCCTGCTTTCTGTATCAGCTGCTACCAGTGAGGATCTTCAAAATTTTACTGCGCGTAGTTACTCGTCTGTTGTGCTCTTACGGCTGAAATTGAGGCAGAAACCTTCTAATAAAGGTTCACACAAGAGTGTAGACGAACATTATGCCATCAATGGTTCATTGCGGCGAATTGTGGATAGTAATTCGTCTGTTGTGCTCTTACGACTGAAATTGACGCAGAAAAACTTTTAGAAAAGGCTCACACAAGAGTGTAGCCGAAGATTATTCCAACAATGGTTCGTTGTGGCGAGAGCCTCATTGGGCTTCATTTGCCTTTAGGTTGTGTTTCTTACCATGTTACAAAACTTCACACAAAGGAGGGATTCATTTCATTTTTTCGTTTTCTTAATAAGGGGACGCGCTACGCTAGGCATGCTGCGCCTTTCTCAGACGAGTTTTCCCGACGGGGTAAGGCGAGGCGAGCAGAGCACATGCTTTGGAGTAGACCTCATGCTGCTCCTAATTGATGAATCAAGATCATCTCGGAAGGTAACCTTCTAGATATTTCATATACCACGTGTGGACCAAATATGGATCGAGTATCACTTTAAAACACTGTGGATGCAATAACTACGAAAATTAAGCGGAAAATAGAAGAAAACGTAGAGCTGTATATGAAGGTAATAGCAGCAAAGGACATGGGAAACCTTAAAAATGACGATTAGGCGGCAGCATTATAGGTCAGAATAAGGAACCGGAAGATCACCAATATGAATATTTATTTATTTATTTATTTATTTATTTATTGCTGCACCTAAAGTGCGCCATAGAAACCAACCAAACAAGGAAAACATAGTGAATCAAATACAATGCTTAGCTTAAAGGAACCCACATCAACGAAATCGTGAGCCACCATGGATAACACTATGAACTGCAAAAGAATGGGAGAAATGCCCTTGCAGATTATTCAGAACACAGAGCAAAGGACTGGAAAAATGTTTACAAAAACGAAGGCATAGCAGGGTATAATATTATGTCGAGTTCTTTTAAATGAAGTTGACTAAAACTAATTAAAATTTGTATCGGCATCAAAAATGTAGGTGTTGGCATTCAGTATAACTATGAAGTGACTTCCAGTGAATGGAGAAGTCACTTTCGAACACACTTGATAAGGAGGAAGCACCCAGGAGTCCGGTCCTATATCCGGTCATACAAAGGCGAGCAGTTGAAGAAGACCAGCTGCATTTGAAGTGATATATCTACAAAAGGAGAAAGAGACAAAGTATATAGTTTCTTCTTGCTATATCCCTTGTCAGGCTGCGACAGCTCCAAGAAGCAGTGATAACACCAGATTGCCATTTCCCTTTTTATTATGATTTGTTTGTTTTTCCCTTATTATGTTTCGTCTAAGAATTTTTTTAATGCGCAGTACTGTTATGATACGATTTTACAACTGGACCATGCTCTTCGAACTTTCAATGCATATGAATAATAGCGAATGGAGGGTAAAATGCAAACAAAACTTATACTCCAAGCCCTTTGGTCAGAAATCTGCTCCAGTGCACGAATTCTACACTGCTCGTCTTCTGAAACTCGTCAAACGCTGGCTCAGCAACCTTTATGCTACGTATTCGTAGTCCGTAATCTTGCAGGATATGGATAGGAAATGTAAGGCCCTGAATACCAATTCAGGGATAACGTAGGTAAGAATGAATTCAACATGTCTAGTCCACACGATGTCTAAACGAATATATGCGAACGGCGGAAACAACCCGTTCGTTGAAGGTACTGTAGCCGCGTCGCTAGACCACTTCACGTGTCCTTTAAGGGCAGGCGCAAGATGGCACCTACGCGTAGCAGGACTCGTTAGAAGTTGCTGACACAGGACCTTAACAGGAGGACAGGTCCAACCTGTAGCGGAGGCCTGGGCAGGTCCCTGGTTTCAGAGTTGGGGGCTCAAATTTGCGGCACGAAGAAAGCATGTGCCGAGAAACGCCCCAACCCGGCTGATCAATCACAGCCGACCCCGATTAATAACGATCGAGGGGTGGAGTCCATTGCCCATGCCTTTTGTGTTTGCTCTGGACAAAGGGGCGTTACTACCGGGAGTGGTATTGCCGCCGTGCCCGAATGGGAGATGACAAACGTACAAACCTGAGTTTCCATAATGATTTGCAGTGTCGTGCCAATAGAATTGTCAATATCTACCGTAAATAGTCAAATATGCTACAAATTATTGGCCTGGAAAGGTGTAATTGGCTCGCATGCGTAGTTGGCATGCGACGAAGCAACTCAAGTCTAAATAAGTAGAGCTAGTTCCAGATTATTGCCTGTCGACAGCGCTAAGGACCACCCTTTGCATTAAGTGTTCAGCTTTTCAGATGGAACGTGCGTAAGGACCAAAATGGTTGGAGGGCTGATGGATCACCTACCATCATAGAGTGCCAGTTAGGATGTGCATTGCAGGTTTGTGAACCTACACAATGCTACGTTTCGTTGCTTTATTGAGAAAATATCATACTGAAATGCTGTGGTTTCTAAATTCTGCCGACGGTATGTGCAAACGCGGGTGAGCCCCGGCGATGCATCACTACGTAGATGTCATGCATAACAATCCGGAGGCTTCAGCTATTAACACGTGCTGCACTGTAAGAACCGAATCTGGCTTCCCGATGTATTTGGACCGTCTTGTTCCACTTATTTACATATTGTAAAAGTTACTCTAGTGCGTTGACCCGAGTTTAAGAATGATCTTTTCACATCAGCAATCTACATCTGTGGCTGTGAAGTGGGTATTATTCTTACCCTGTTCTGTTAGTGTTGTTCACATTTTAGGAAAATGATCAGAAATTGCTCCAAATAACACTGTCCTGCTTTCCACGTTTTCATAAAATTGGCTCATCTGGATGCATGGTAAAAAATTCCTCACCTAGCAATATTCAGCTATTTATTGTGTAGCAGTTGAACATATTGGAGGAAGTTACATGTAGGAAGTTACTGTTTGTTTCAGGTCCGCAGCAGCAAAGAAGATGAGCTGGAATGCTTGTGTTTACATGATCGCTGTAACGCTGAGCTCCTTCTAAGCAGGTGATGTATCAGTAAACTACACACTAGAGTGACAGTCTGAATACGAAGTCAGTTTAACCTATTGCTTCATTAGTGATCTGCTGAATTAGGATAATGAATAAAGGAAGGCATTACTCAATTCCTTTTCGGACGCATCATGCACTTCACCTCTAGACGAAGTTGTGGAGGTGATTTAATGCGCAATTGGCCATACAATAGCTTGCGTTTGACAGCAGATGAACACGTCAGCGCTTTATTCTTCTCAGACAAGTCTGGTACGAACGACTCTACCCTGAAGGGATAGAAGGACTGGTTGGTTTAGCGGGAAATTCAAATCAAGAACTTGGTTTTAGGTGCACACGATAACCGGCATCTCCTCCGGTTGCACTACACGCGCCCATATATACTGCGTTACGTTAGATAAACTCTACGTAAATCTCTTATATCACTTCTTTTCGAGGGTTTCTAGGTCCAATTTTGAAACTCTTCTATGAGGTAGAAAACCGTTCCATAATTAAGGAGCCACATAGTGGCACCCTTTTATTCACCAAAAAGCTCTAATTAATCACCACCTCTATCTGAACACATCCTTCACTCCGCAGCCCTAACAAGTGAGTGCATTGTGATGGATTAGAATTTTAACGGTGTATGCGGAATATACCACTACAATAATAAAAATAATTGAGTTAGTTGCCCGCGCTGTAGATGATGAGGCGTATCTCACGCAGGGTAGAAACCAGCGTGAGATACGCCTCATCGAACCCACGCGGAAAAAATGTTCAACATGAGAAGCTGCTGCAGCACAGGAAGCGCAGCCTCCTCCTGCTTGACACAGCGGCGATTGCGCGCGGTTCTGAGCGTCCGATTTCGAATACGTGACCGACGTCTGCTGGGAGGATGGAGAAGGAAAGTAAGGGAAACCTCCAGGAAAGACCAGAAGGGCTACCAGGAAGGAAAGGAACAACCTGGAGAAGCGACTAGGACGCAGAAACCAGCAAGAAGAGACTAGTAAGGGGTCAACAGTGGAAACAAGGAAGTGGGCCAGGAGTTGGGACCAGGAACGTGTGGGAGGAAAGTGGGAGGGGACCAGTAATGGCGGATCAGCAATTAGATTCAGTAAGGAGAAACGAGTAAGGAGAACCTGGCGTCCGGATTCGGAAGGCATGTCAACGATATCCGGAAACACAAGCTGTTGGGCATGAGAACGGTTGCAGAGGAGCCACCTGAAAAGTACTGCGCAGCACAAACCTATGGCGCTACTGGACGGTCCGGAGAGAATGTCTATGATGAACGAATGAAAGTGGTAATCGGCTTGATGCCGAAAAAGTACGCAGCAGATCTAGGTGTTAGCGAATTTTAAGTTTTACAAAAACTATACCTTCTATAGGTCAGTGATGTTGCAAAGTAGCGCGAAGGCGTTAGTCGTGTCGGAGCACTTCTCACATATTATGGACCACACATTCTCCGAAGGGAGGGCAGCCAACATCTGGTTGAGGGCTTCACTTCCGAGCTCTGTTAATAGAGCACCTTGGGCGTCTTCCTTTTTCTTTAGGCCGTTTTTTATTTCAATAAAAAAACATATGCTCTTAAGCGCTATATAGAGCAAGCTAGTGGGATCGTACCATATATAAACGAGAATATAGTGACATGCGACATATAGTATCAACCCGGGCGCACGTATTATAAAGTCTATAACACGTCTTTCAAATCTTGACGCACGTTGGACGACGCTCAGGACACGTATTCTGAATCACGTCGCTGGACGCATGATTTCCATGCATACGCTGCTGCGTTGTCCGCTTAACATTATTACATAAACTTGTATGATCAGCTGCCAACTGAAAGCTTCTTTTGATGATACACGTGGATCCAGTGCGCGGTCGTGGTTGCCGACCTTAATGTTTGATCTCTGGGCGGAAAATACGCAAAAAACTTATTTTCCACCGCTTTTTGATAGCGCTCTTCAAATTGCGTGCTTTTAATAATAAATCCGATATTCGGGTTCAACATCAAATGGTCTATCCAATGCAAAGGAAAGCGCCCAGTAAATATCAAAAATTCTGATTTGATGAGCTATACTCAGAATGGAAGCTTTGAGTGTAATTATCTCCCGCTAGGGAGGGGTCCGTTGCGCTAATCAGAACCTAGGTCATCAAATCAAAACTTTTGTGGGTGATTTTCTCTTCATGGGATCAATCATTCGATGCCGATTCCAAATATCTAATTTATTTTTCAAAGCGCGCAAGAGCGCTAATACGAATGCGGCGGAAAATGCGTTTTTTCTACTTTTTCCGCCCAAAGACCAAACATTAAGGCCTGTATTGTAGTCATAACGAGAGTACAGATTGGTTAGCATATGCATCTATGTACATATAGGTATTCACTTTGAGCGCTACAGTAGGTGAGTTCCATTACGCTAGAAGTGATGAGCTTACAACAAAAACATCACTTATTATTCAACGTGGCGCATTGACGATTATAAGTACTGATCGATGTTACAGAATGCAATGAAACTCACCTGACCTCTTAAGTGTCTCATACATTCCGCCCGTTCAACGTTGACTCTATTGACTCCTGCAGGTCCTACGCATATTCTTTGATGAAACATTCAAAATGAAATGAGGATAAAGGGACTTAATCACATATTTCTATGTCCTCTTGAAGAAATCTCCCCTTTGCTCTCGTGCAAATGTGTAGAAAAATTCCGCGACATCGCGGAACCAAGCTATCCATTCCTTACATTTCTCTTGTACTGCTTTTCTATTCATTCGTACCATCTCTCGAGCACGAGTAGAATTTCTGTCCATTTCAGCTCACCTTTTGGTGATACGTTGACTTCGAGCTTAAGCAAACCGCTAGTAGGGCAGTGTTGCAATATCGGCCTTGGCTTTTGGCCTTTGGGCGTAAAAAAGCCAAAAAAAGCCTTTTCCGCCGCTTTTCTATAGCGCTCTTAAAATTGAACGCATTGTAAATTTGAAACATAAATTCGCGATCAGCACTACGCTCTTTTCCTCATGAGATGCAAAGCGCCCAGGCAGTGCCTCAAAAAATAGTTCAGTGACCTAATTTCTGCCCGGTGCGGCTGACCCCTTCCCTCGTGGGAGATAATTACACCCACAGCTCCTAAGTAGCTAATCAAAGAAGAGGTTCGGCCTGCTAAAGCCTATTTCCTACTTTAGATATAGTAACACATAGTTCTCTGGATTCCCTAGTTTTTTTTTGCGTTCGCAATGATGTAATTTTTTAAAGCATCTAATAACGTAATCGGCATTAGTTTAAGAAAATGTGTCACTTCGAAGGACTCTAAATTTGGAATATCAAGTGTATGACGCATGACTCATTTGTCTTGCTAAACGCTATAGTTGAAATCAAGCTGCGAAAGTGGACCCTTTGAGGTTGAAATCGTTAATGATTATACGACGGGAAGTTTGTCCGTGACAAATTTTTGCAGTTACTCAGTCTTCCCATGTTAAAATTGTCACAGAATTATTTCTTTGGAGAAGGAAACATAGGGAGTTGGAGGCCTATGAGAATTCCTTATACTTTTGGTTAAGACAGAAGGCATTTTAGCTACTCAGCAGCACTGGAAACTCACTCGAAATGTAAAAAGTGTCGTTTAAAAAATTCAAAGTAGAGAAATAGCCTACGAGCCCCCTCACCAGCTAATTCTAACTTGAAGGATGGTTCGGTTTCAGCTTTTCGATCGTTTGAACCTGTTTACTACGAGTCAAATTCCTAATTGTCCTGATCAGAACGCAGATTAGATCCGGAGTCAATCCCCCGTCTGTCCTTGTGACCTCTTGCGCCATCTGAGGACGCCGTAAAACGCCTAATTCGATTCTTCACATTACGGTGCCCCGGCGCGATATTGATCCTTCCAAGAGACGCTGAAGTACAATGCGCGACGTACACCAATGAGATTTAGATAACCTACAACCCTCCCCTTTTATTTAACATGCCTGCACTTTCTATCTCGCATTTACGCTTCTATACTGGTTGGATGGGTGGCGCATCCCAGAAAGATTATTTGAATTCGCTCTCCTTTAACAACGCCGTACACAGCCTAAAGGTTGTCTTCATACTTACGGAGATGCGGTGCAATATTGATCCTTTCAAATACTTCGAAAGTAGAATGCGTGGCGTACTTCAATGAAGGTTTAATCAGCCCCCAGGAATTCACTCTAAAATTTTGTTCAAAACGAAGCGTCAGAAACATGTCAGGAGAAGCTATGTGAAAAATATAACTTGGGGGACGACAAGGGCGGTAGGGATTCGTCAAGGGAGGTGACTAATAGCGGCCCGTCCTAACTTTAAGTCGATTAGAAGAGACGCGACTCACCGATATCCGTCGATGCCAAGCGTCTTCGCGGAATACTAGCTGGACGTCGTCTTCGTAGCAGTCGAGTATGCAGCTGAACCAGTAGGTCGAGTTGAAGTCGCGAATCTTCGTCCGTAGTAGTCGATTAGTCGAAGAAGTCCCCGACGATAGTCCCTTGAAGGAAGCGAAGTGAACTCCTTGGGCCTCCTTCGGATTTCAACACTGCCGCCGCGCCCGCCTTCCCCACGGGACCTCTCGTCCTCTGGTCCTTTAATTAGTTGATTGGAGCAGCCTTGCTCCCGTCGCGTGTGTGTCCTGCGTTTTCCTTTTCTTTTCCTTTCTTTTCTTTAGTTTAATAAATAAATAACACAACAAGGTAATTTTGTCACGCTAATCGTGACAAGCTATAAAATTGGGTTCAGGGCTTTAACGAAATCGTTTGAAATTGATCCTACAGTTTTTTCCCACTGTGAAGGTCAGAAGGACCTTTTGATTTGAAAGATGGGAACGTATTAACGTAATAAAACGCATTTTCTTATTAAATTTCTATAATTGAAGGCACCCTGATTCGATTCAAACACTAGCCGGGCACTTTTCAAGACCACATCCGCATGAACCCGAAGGATCGTTGAAGGACTGCCTGAAGTCCAACAGAGATATATAACTTTAGCGATACAAAGTAAACAGGTCCGAGATTTTCTCAAAAAATCAATGCTGAAATAACACTTTCAAAATATTTGTTGTTAGATGTTCACAACGTATTCTTACCCATTCATTGAGAACAGCGTTGTATAAAAGAAAGCTTCAAGAATACATATTTTAATTCTGTGTGTCTAAAGAGCTTACAACGAATTATAGCAAAGGCAAAACGTATGCCTCTAAACAAGAGTGTCTTGGGCACGAGCAGAGAATGCCCAACCATTCAATTTGCCCTCAAGGATGCCGTGTACTCGCAACGCGTTCCGTATAACTTTTCGCGGAACGCGGCAAAAATTCTGTTGTTTACAAACTCTTGCTAGGTTGTTGGAATGATAAATAGCCTTGTAAGGAGTGTTGAATGGGAATTCACCATCCTATCGATCCGCTTCCTGGTACTCATCGTAATTTGGCGGTTCCCTATTTCCTAATGTTATTGCGCAGTATACAACAACAATGATGTTTGCAGCTTTTCCATATCGCATCTAAAGCATTTGTGGTGAAATTTTTTATTGAGCTCAATATTACATTCACTTGCCTACTCTCCACAAATTATATGGAAGTATCGTGGTTCTCTCAGCAAAATAACCGATGAGGGTGTTTGATTTAAGTAGTTAGGGTTGAGACCCTTTTCTTCGTTCACGACACGAAAAGACAAGTTGAAGACAAATTTATTACAAGTGATTTAAAACGAGGTACGATGAGGGTATACAGAAGAGTACGTGAATGATATCGATGGGAGATTTCCTGTAAACGATGAGGATAGATGACGGAACTGGTAGTATTGGTTATTAGTGAGACGTTAGCGATGTACCCAAAACGATGAGGCGTGACAGCGCGGTACCCGCAGCTAAGATCCTGGGGAGTCAGACACCTAGAGGTTCACAAGCTTCTTCTGCTCTAGTCAGTGGGCGCCTCCTTCCAGCAGAAAATAGGGTATCAATCCCCTTGAGCGAATAAAAAGGCACAGTCGAAGAAAGAGAAGAACCGACGGAGGAATTCCAAAAAGAACTCCTGCACGGGCGGGTAACCACGAAGAGAAAGTCGAGGCGGCGAGCAAGCAGTCATACAAATTAAAAATGCCTCTCCTTTAGGCCCTGTTGCCTCCGCCGCTGACCGCATTTTCACTGCGTACCGCAGTGACTACCGTAATCCCTAAAAGCAATGCTACCTCAGTCATTGATAGCTACTCTCTCTCTACCAACCTAACATGGAACCTGATTGAGCATTGCATATTGCGATGTTGTAACGCATTTCTGAAGTGGTTAAGCACTCAAAAGATGAAATCTTGTTTCCTGTTTTAACAGTACCTTGAGCTTTTCGCACGGTATTCGAGGGTTAAGTAGAAACTCTTCTAAGCCATAGGCAAAATGTGCATACCATTGTGACGTCTTGAATATCTGAGAGTCTTAAGCAGACCCTGGGCACTTCGCCGAAATCCACTCGTCTTTCCTTCAAAGTCCACCCCGATTCCCACATTTATGCTGTGACATCCTTTTCGACACACGAAATCCTCCTCATAAGCGATAGGCCCTTGTATGTCTCATATATGATTCCTACGATGCCAGGAGTCCTGCAGCGCTCAAAGAACTCTCGTCTGATTTCCGTGCATTCACTTTTCGGCCACGTGATATATTACCGGCTCACGAATGCTTTCAAAAAAAAAAGACCAAGAACAAGAAAAACTGTTGCCTGATGACAGTTGGCTATTCTAGCTGCGTCGCTTTGCATAACGTTGCGACTTGGCAAATGAATACTGAACTCTACTTGGTTAACAACAGTCAGGTCCTCCTCTGCCGTGGCAACTCTTCAGGTCTTCCGCTAGCATGTGACAGATCTTGCAAAAGACATTGTGTGTTAACCGATAATCCTTGTGAATTCGACGTCGGTGAGTGTCATACGGACACGTTCTGTCTCGGAAGATGCTAGGAGGTTGCCCACACTTGGCGGCGTCAGCAGTAGCGACAGGTCTATGTTGAGTTGATCTGCTGCATCAGTTATGTTATGGTCTAGGAAAATTTTCTTTACCTGTGCATACAAACGCTTCAGCGATCTCCTCCGCATTGTTCTCACGCACCATCGGTACTACTGTTGAAGGATTACATAAGTCTGTTTATTTTGTGTTCATGTCCCAGGATGGACTCTTAATTGGACTCTTAATTGAGGATATGTAGGTCGACTGCGATCGCATACGCCCACAGCAATGCAATACAGTGGATCTAACAGTAGAAATACGGGATTTTTTACTCCCCAGAGACGGTGGACGTTCAGTTCGATAGCGATGCATTTGTTTTCCTTACTTCTAACCCCCCCCCCCCTCCTCCATGCTAGTACACACACCAACAAGAATGGTGGACTCCTCAACTTAATCAGTATAAACAATATTACATCGATGAGGTTGAGTGTATTGAATGCACTCCGCAAAGCAGCTAAGGATTGGGGGATTAAAACGGATGATCACTGTCCCCTCTGGTGTCACTGTATGTTTTCCGGAGTTGGATATGCCGCGGTGTCAGTGAACTGCCTAAAGGTAGAAAACAGGGGCAGGCGGACTTGATTACTTAGTTGGATAGTATCCAAATATCTTCTATATATTCAATACGACATGGCCGTTTAACGCTTCCCCGAGCTAGCGTTGCACTCCAGACAAGTATTTGAGTTTCATGGTAAAATGCATTTTACTGTATACTGTACTCTCCTGCCTCCAATTAGTTTTTTAAAGTTATTTTTCACGTTTTATCAAGTTTAGTTAAATTAAAAGCTTAGTGCGATGTGAATACAAGCGTATCGTTGGATGCGTTAATAAACTGAATTGGATTGAACTGAAATTTGTTCTGATTGCAAGACAAATACGCCTTGAAAATGTGTCAATATGATAACGGTTAAGACCGGCAGTGTCGGCGGGGTAGACCAGCTATTCATCTTACTGTGGCGTGATCGCATTTTACTAGAACCTTGGGAAGGTAAAGTTTTCAATTTCATCGTTACTAGCGGGAATTGTCCCAAGGACATATAACTCAAGGCGTCAGGGCGCCACCGTGCAGTGCGCCACACAACCAATCGCTGAATAGCGACGGAGACTTGTAATCTAAGGCCGAATGAACCTCACGAAAGTAGTTGAAAGTATTCGTCCGTGCTCGTTGAATAACGTTAGTCGTAGGTTGGAATTTATCGGAATTTCTCTGAGTCTTTGCACTACACGAGTAGAGCCATCAAAATATGCGACAAAGTTGGGGTTGTAAAATGTTACACCGATTGCGATTGCAAGCCGTAATAGTTTCAAATCCTTGCTCAACAGTGCCAGATAAAAAAAACAGATGAAGAAAACTGCGAATTAATTTGTTTATTCGGAAGTTTTGTTGTAGATTAAGGAAAAGCAATGTGAAAGGCCCATCATCTCAACACGAAGTGAAGCTTGAGCATACCTGAGCATAGCGTTGACCACACTAAAAGATTCGTAATAAGACGAAGGTTTTAAAAGTGGGAAAACTTTCTATTAGCTATGAACCGACTAAATGTTTGTCTCCCAACAGTTTATTTAGTTTCTTTAACACCCGGAGCCGTCTGCACACTTTGCTTTTCAAGGGATAGGCAAATAAAAAATTCGACACAATCTACTGACAAAATGAAACAATTTTCTTCCACTTCGAGCAAAATCCTTTTCAATATTCATACTTGGATGGTGCATGCTCTTTGGGAAGTAATCCTTAATTCAGCTTTTTTTGTTAAATTCCCCGGCCTTCAATCTTTTTCTACTTCTTCTTCGGGGTCTGTCCCGCTTCGTAGCGGAGTCCGCTGCTCTGGTGCCATGATGTCACCTTTGCCGATCCAGCGCTAGATCAGGGCGGACATCAGCAACTTTCAAGTTCATATGTAACGTATCAGACCAGCGCTTCTTCGGAAGCCCTCTAGGCCGCTTTCCAATTACCTGGAAGATAAGGCCTATCTTGCGGACACTGTCTTATTTTCCACGCTTCTTGTTGTCAACCCCATAGTGAGTGGCTTCTGCCACAGCCACGGCCTTCTTTGCAGCTTTCTTCGCTTCTTGGTAATTCCGCCAGTTATTGGCAATCTTTTCGCCGAGAAACACGTGATAGAGCGACTTCTTCTCTCAAACCTTCGCCTTCACGTCGTCTGTTCACAGCCATGCCTGCTGACGAGTTCCGTCGCTCACGCTTCGTAATGCCGAGTTCGGACTAAGCAGCTTAACGAATCGCATCGGTCGCTTTCTTCAAAGTTTCGTCGACAGTCGTGACCGTCGGTTACCGAACCCGAGAAATTATAGCTGCTTCATTCTCTCTCATTCGCCACCACTTGATTCTCGGCGCTCCGCACCGCTCGATCAGCTTCAGCCTCACGATCAGAGGAGCGATCTAGAGAGTGCAGATAAGCGGTCGGTGCTGTGAGGCGAACGACTCAAATGGCACGACCTTCGCATCTTTGACGAGACTTCCTTCACAGCGGCAAAGTCTATCCGAGTATTCCCACTATAAAACAAGATGAGGTGGGGTCCCATTCGCGAAACACGAAAACAAAATTTATGGTGAGTTTATGCAATTCTGCATACTCAAGGATACGCACACCATCTGCATCACGTGACTCGTAACCGAACCCATCTACGGTAACATCTTTCAACGGTACCTATGCTGTCTTCGTATCCAGCAGGCTCCAAAACTCATCCTTGGCTCGATCGGAGCAGCCAGTCTGCGGAGCATACGCTTGACTTGCACATGACTATCTCGTCTCCTGCACCGCACAGGCAATTCTTTTTCGCTCCAGTGCTTCAACCAACTCACATGAGCGGTCCGACAACGTACCCATTCATTCAGCGCTGAAACGTGGGCCCTGCTTACGTTAAGGAACTTTCGGACGAGCTCAGTTGCAGGTGGGACGCTCGCATGCTTTCCACACTCACTGGGCTCAGCAAGTGAGCATCGGCTCCCGCGGACGCCGGTGCACTACCTCGACAAACGTGAGCTGACATACACTATGTGATGTGACATGGGTGTTCGTAGGCCGGCTGTCACAAGGGCCTGTCGCCTGCAATCAAGTGTGTCCATATTTAGCTTTGCAGAGCGAGCAGTTTCTAGTGGCACCACGTGGAGCAACGGACATCATCACCAAGCCCAGCCCTCAATATTCTGTCCAAATTCCGTGGAAGCTGAAGAGACAATGTCAGGTAATTAAATGTTATAGTCAAAAACCTAACCTTATTGTTAGAAAGTAGCTGTAAATTGTGAATCTACAGCAGAACGTATGCTGATGAATATGGCGAGTATTCATGATGCTGCTCTAACAATTGGTCGTCGTCTGCCAAACGTTTCCCTACTACGTCCAAATCGACTAGTGGATCAACTTCCTGAAACATTCACAGAATCGCATACTATGTTTTTTCTATTAAAAGTCGTTCCCGATACGTGGTTTGCAATACCGCTCATAACTAGTAACGAACTTGGCGTCGGCGACGCTCTAGAAAGTTGTGTCGGAATTTTGAGTGTAGAAATTTGGAAAGATGTGTACACCTTTGGATTTGGGTCGTACAATAAAATTCAGAAATCTAACTAAATTTTACCACAATCTAGATTACCAAACAATTCTTTAGTTACCGAGAAAATTCTTCCCTTCTACTTTTTTGGGGCCACACTCAGTTCGTTATCTCCAAGAACAAAGGACGCAGCGTTGCCTGAGCTCCAAGCCACCCTCACTATTGAGGGATTGATTTGGTACCATTTTTTCAAGAAGTATCAAACTCTGTACTTCGTAGGCTCGTCTTGGGTGAAGCAAATGGCAATATGAAGGCTTGTGGTCGCAGGTATCCCCGCTCTCTATCAATTGTCCATCTATCCGGAGTTTTAAATTCACACTTGAAGAAGATTCCGCGCAATTTTGCGCAGAAATAGAACAGCTTTTAACATTCTTCTAGCCTAATGAGGCGCTTAGGTGTTTACTTTCCTTCGGAGACCCACAGGTGTGATATCATGTGACATTGGCCAATTGCAACAAAATGCGACTTACTGCAGAGGCATCGCTGTACTGACCCCAATCCGCCAGCAGTTCAGCCTTCCGATGTTGGAGAGACTTTTGTGCAGCCTGTTGTTTAGTGCGATGTGCATAATAACTTCCCGCAGCAACCACAGCAGTGCAGACCATCAAAGCGAAAATAACTGATGGCAGTATGATGATCTTCTGAAAAAATCAAGAAGAGAAATAGGCCGGATTCGTTGCATTCGACTACGTACCAAATTGTATGTGTCTTACACCACATTATATTGCCCTGCGAGAAAGGTTGTCGGCCATTCAAGAAATTAGACAGAGTGCAAATGAATGATGGCAGTATGAAAATTATGCGGTTAAATGTAAAGGAGATTCGACCGGCGATTTACTTCCGATCGGTGCTGCTGAGAGCAAGAGCTGAGAACGTGAAAGTGCGAGTGAGAGCAAGTGGATGCGGATAAAGCTAGCGTGTTCTCTCACAGCGTCATGTGAAACTCTTCAACTTTTTTAACTTCTACAGTGTTTAGAAGGCAGATTGTCGATTTCAGAGATCCTACTATATATAAAAGAGTAAGCGGTTGTGTCTGTCCGTCCGTCTGTCCATCTGTCCTTCCGTCGGTCCATCTGGCCTTTCATAGACGTCGAGTGACAGGCGTCCGGGTTTAGACGAGGTGTGACCCACGTCGTGTCGCGTGCGTCAGAAGACGTGTCGCCGATATCGCGCAAAGGGCGTTTGGGTTAAGAAGACATCTCACCGTCGGCGTTCAACAAGCGTCCGGGATCAGGGGTTATGTCACCCATGTCGCGCAGTCAGTGTCTAGGTTAAGAAGACGTGTCACCGATGTCGCGCAAGTGGTGTCCGTATTCAGACGACGTGTCACCGATGTCGCGCAAAGGTCGAACGGTTTGAAAAGACGTGTTACCGACGTCGCTCGACAGGCGGCGGGGTTCAGGAGTTGTGTCACCCTGTCGCGCAGTCGGTGTCTAGGTTAAGAAGACGTGTCACCGATGTCGCGCAAGTGGTGTCTGGATTCAGACGACGTGTCACCGATGTCGCGCAAAGGACGAACGGTTTGAAAAGACGTGTTACCGTCGGCGTTCAACAGGCGTTCGAGTTCAGGAGTTGTGTCACCTATGTCGCGGAATGGATGCAGGTTAAGAAGGGGTCTCATCGATATTGTCAAGGGGTGTACCGGTTCAGACGACATGTCACCGATGGGTGACCAGTGAAGGGGGATCAGTAATGGGGACCAGCAAAGGAGGGTCCAGTAATGGGGGGGGGGAGTGGTAAAGAAGGACTAATAAAGAGGGGACCAGTAAAGGGGACCACTGCAGAGGGAGGGTCCAGTAATGGGGGGGAGTGGACAGAAGGAGGACCAGTGAAGAGGGGACCATTAAAGGGAACCACTGCAGGGGAGGGGCGGGTGAGGGGGGACCGGTAAGGGGGGGGGGGGTGGGGGAGGGAGGAGGGACCAGTGAAGAGGGGGATCAGTAAAAGGCAAAGGTGGAACCAGTAACGGGGGATGGTGAATGGTGAAGGCGGCCCAATGAAGAGGGAAACAGTATAAGGGGGAGGGGGGGGGTGAGAGACGGTAAAGGGGACCAGTGAAGATGGTACCATTGAAAAAGGGGGTCCAGTGAAGGGGACCAGTAAGGGCGGACCATGATTTTTTATCAGTATCGTCCAACGGGTATCAAGCTTCAGAAGACGTGCTGCTGACGTCGTTACATGTGCGTTGCGTTCAGCATATGTATCACAAACGATATCAACATGCGCCCGGATTCAGAACACGTGACCCAGACGTCGTACAACATGCGTCCATATCCAGAAGTCGTTGCACAGATTATACTTTGCACAGCATTCGTGAGAACTTTTTAAAGGCTTCGTTCGACAAGTGTGCGCGTACTTGACTCTCACTACGCCTTTATTTATTTGTTTTTTATTTCACTCCGGCACAACTGTAAGGGGTATTGGCGGGGTTGAGAGTGAGGGTAAGGAGAATGGTTATAGTTATCGGAGGAACATGATTGCTGTCGGACACTTAACGGTATCGAGCGGTCTACCGACACCCATTGGTTTCATTTAGGTTCCGCAGATTAAGCACTTTGGATTGAGACTCTCACAGTCTGTTCTCAGGATTTGGTAGAACACGTACTTCGGAGAATGAAATGAAAGTAAGAGGGCTTAAAGAAAAAAGAACACGGTCGGGGTGTTCCACACTCGGGGTTTGGGGGCGAAGCCCCCAACCAGGCGTTTGGCGACCGCGAGGCCGCCGAACGTCTGGTTTCTCCATAAAAACATTAAATCAGCTCGCAAACGCCTGACGGCAGTAGCAAACAGAAAGCCTGGAATGGTACATGAAGACTAATGGTAATTCGCACCTGATCTCCCGCAAAGGTGGTCTGAGTGGTAAAGGGCACCTAATAGGGTCAGAATACAAGTGTATTTTTATCAAAAGGTGAATCTCACAACCATTATATTTTGCTGGTCTTGAAGAATCTAGGATGAATGTTTATCGTGAACCGATGCCAAAGAGAGCTTGGAGACCGCACCCCATCCGCCATATTTCTTCGAAATAACTTCCTCAGATTACCACCTGTTCCGCTCCCTAGATTTACAAACTTTGAAGATTTAATTCGAGAGGTCGCCCACTTCTTCGACTACCATGGTCCCAGTTTTGGGAAAAGGGGTTCGCCGACCTTCCCAGTAGGTAGACCAGGGATATGTTTAACAATGGTGATTATTATGAAAGCTTAAGAAAATAGAAATTTTCTGACATATAAGTGGTGTAGAATACGCCATGCACTCGTCCGAAGGTTCAAAACTTAAAATCACAATAAAGCCGACGAAAAATGCAGGCTACCTTTAAAAATGCTTTTACTATTTGAAGGGTTCTAACATTGCTGATAGTGAAGCTTTTAAAGATGATTGAAACTCGTATGATAGCACAGGGTGACGAGATTCCTGCGACGTGTAAATAGGCAAGATTGCGCCATGCTTCAGTCTGAAGCCTTCCATTTCAGACCCGATTGGTTGTGCATGGACTGAGTCAGTGTTACAATTTTGCTACTACTTGGTCTGATTGACCTGTGCTGTGCTTTTTTAGAACGTGACAATCATGTGAAAGGCACGTGACATTCGAGTTTATTGATTGCGCGATTTAATTGCGAGCACGAGCCCCATTTTACAAGGCGCACTCTGTGGACTGATGAAGCAACATTCAAGCTGAATGGAGAGGTTAATCGGCATAACTGCAGCCACTGGGCGACGCATAACTTTAAAAGGATCACAGCACAGGTTAATCTGGCCAAGCAGTGATAAGATTGTCACAGGCATTCAGCTCATGGACAATAAATCAAGTCGGAAATGCAACGTTTCAGGCGGGGGCATGGTGCGATCTTGGCTATTTGCGCGTTCCAGAAATCTCGTTACCTCGTGTTTTTATATGAGTCTCAAATACCTTCAAAAGCTTCACTAACAGCAATGTTAGTACCTTTCCAACAGTACCAGCATTTTTAAGACATCCTGTATTTTCGCAAGCTTTTGTGTGTTTTTAGGTTTTGAACCTTAAAAGAAACACAAATTGATCGAAACGACCACCTTGTGAACACAATCAATCGAACGTAAAATGCAAAATTTCAGACGAGTGCATGAAGCATTCCAAGCCGCTCATTTGTCAGAAAATTTCCATTTTCTTAAGCTTTCATACGAGCCCTTAACTTCTTCAGTTACTTTGCTGTGAGAAAAGTTATCACCTTTCAAACAGTATATACATTTTTGGGACACTCTCTCTCTATCTCTCTCTATATACTTGTCGATCAACCTATGTAATACCATATACTGGTTTGTATAATCTGGTTTTTGTATAATACTTACTAAGTAGTTATATACTGCTGGTCATACATCTTTATCCGGCCTACAGGTGATCTGTATTCCACCTTCTCGTTGCAATTAGCTGGTAACGTTGCAGAAGGTCGTTAAGATTTTTCTGTTTTTTCACTCACTTAGGCTGCCATGGTGCAATAAGTGGTGCATATTAAATCAATTCAAACAACTAACCTTCGATTTCATGATCTGCTCCCAAAGCTTTCTTAACGATTTGTACCTCCTTGTGTCAGGAGTGAAGAGCACTGGCGACCATGTCATAGCAAGAGCCTCTAACACTATCATAAGGGAAAGACCTATCGGTTCTGTAACACTAACATCCAAATGGGCATATGTTACAGGTAGGTATTAGTCTACATGCTGACCTTTAGTGAATGGAATGATTATGTCCGTTCGCGGATTTATTATGTGACCGACCCATTTCCTATTGACGTTTTTCAAATGTAGTAGCGTTGCATTGGATCCGCAAGATTCTTCAAGCTAAAAAAAAAAACTTGAAAAAGGTGGAGGTCGAAAGAAATTCATTGAAACGTAGTTGAACCTCGAAGCTTTTGGTGATCGTCACGATAAGTTGGAGCACGCTGACATGCATTTTAAACTGAAACGAATAAAAAATTGCAAATTAGGGGAACCATCTCTAGAACAACGTTTCACACGTAGATAAAAGTTGAGCACCGCCCGAATGCTCGGCGTTTATTTTGCAAATCCTCTTCTGGTTTTTGTTCGTGACACTATAGAAACATTGAAAGTAATCAGCAAAATGAGTGTTGCCTCTTTTTTGACCTTGGGGGGTATGTACGAAAAAACTTTATATGACGAGATGGAAAGACTTCTGCTGTGCAACCCAAACGACGACAGAGTTGTTCACGGCGCACTATAGAACACCACTGCTGGTCTTGAGTGAGAAGATAAAGGCAAATTCGTCAGCTACAAGAAGGCCAGAAACAAACGTTTCCCTGCGCTGTCGCTTCTGTAAAAAACGTCACCGAGATGACGATAATGATAAAGGAGCTGAACATGGTTAAGACAAGGATCGATTTGAAAATGAATATGATGAAAACCAAAGTCAAGATGATGTGACACAGTGGAGCAAATCTGGGTGACATCGGTCATGTATGTGGAAGTGTAGGACTGCAGCTGAACCTTATGGAGAAGATGTGGAAGTGTAGGACTGCAGTTGAACCTCATGGAGAAGATGTTCGTGGTAAACCGATGGGATAGTTAAGCTAAATTATCGCCCAAATGAGCGAACACACCGAATGCTCCAGCTGCATACCTAGGACTGCGCCACGAAGGCGTGGAAGAGGAAGAGCTGGTGTGGTACTTGAGCGAAAAGAAAAGAACTGCTTGGAATAAAGAGCGTCAGAAAAGTAGCAAAGGAGACGAAACACGTTCCTCTCATTGCCCATGTATTCGACTCCCACTGTTATTCCTTCGCTGAGGTACGCCTTGGAGAACTGGCCTTTACAGTAACAGAATAAACACACGATCAGCGTCGAGCAGCTCGGAACCAAGAGGACGATGACTGTAGTGCAGTGTACTTTTCTCGATCTGATGAACCATTCAATTCAATAATGTCACTATTCTGATTAAGGCGCATGTTACTCTTCGTCGCCCTGTCTGCGACGGACCGGCCGCCGACAATGCGTCGCTGGCAGCGCGGAAGGGAGAGAGCTCCGCCAACGAGCTACCTCTGCGCTCCGAGGGCCAGTAACAAGTTTTCGGTGTCGGTGTCAAAAACTTCAAAAGTGTTCACCAGGATACTAATGTGGATACGTTGTTCATCTCTTTCCCTTCCTATGCCTGGATACGCTGAACGAATGCGAATTTTCAAACATAAAAGCTTATGATGTCGACGAGTGTTTTCTGACATCGTATTTTGCTTCAATGTTCTCAAAGGCGAAACAGGGCTGAATCCTAGTAACTACTGGGTCTTCAACACCACGCACCACTCATATATCATTTAAAAAATTCAAGATATATAAACAGATTTTTCAATATTACTTTTCCGAGGTGGTAGGTGGTTACAAAAACTGCCATCTAACGTTCTAGATCCTCCCAATGCTGATATGTTTCGCCGAAAACTGAAATTTGTTTACTTTCAGTTTTTGGTAGACCTAAGCACAGTTTTCCTTCGTTAGAGGTTTGTAAAGTCTGCAAAAAAGAGGGTTACTCCGGCAAGAAAACACAGCTTTTAGTAGTCTGAACTGGAAAGACGAAATCGTTGCATTGTTTGGCTTGCTGATGATAAACTGCAGCGTTTCACACTTCCTCGAAGCTTATTGAAAAGCAACTTCACTGGGTAACCTACAATTTGTTCGTCACAGAGTTTCGATAGAAGTCGCATATTGGCCGAGAGTTCCTTCATCTCCAAGGTCGCTGGTGCTAGTGAAGACAATGAGCACTTCACCTCTTCGACCATTGACATGAACTCCGGGTCGTACAGAATATGGATTTTAGTTCTGTTGTAATCAGTGAGTGCAGAGTAGTGGATCTATAAATGGAGTCCGCATCACGAGAGAGATTAGTGTTTCTGTTTTTACAAACCACTGAGCAAGAAAAGCAATCACTCTTAATGAAATCTCTGGTGGGTGACCTACAAACTGAGCCAGCACTGCTTATAAGTTGGAGCAGCAGATCCTTTTTTCTACAGGGCAAGTTATTGGTTCCATACAGAGTCAACGGAGTTCTCGAGCGGATCAAGTTGTAATCTGAGGGAGTTCAGAGAGGGGGGGGGGTCAAGAGAAATGGCGGATGGAGTGCGGTCTCCCAGCCCAGCTCCTTGATTTATGGTGGCTCTCATTATCTTCATGAGATATGACGCTATCATGAAAAAGTGTACCTAACGTCGTCCCGACCACTTTTCCCGAAAAGCTTCCAAGAATTTCAGAATTTGAGTGGTGCAAACGACAGCGCTGACTGTGTGCCCCTGCGAGAGCAGGGTCTTACTTACAAGGGAAGGGTCTGAAGCGTATGTCTGAACCGGGGAAGCGAGTCATATAGGGAGAATGCTCACCCCTCAATTGGATTTGAAATTTGTTTATTTCTTGCCAAGTGGCTAAACCCAAGGAGTCACAATGGGATACGGCGCAGCACGCGTTTGGGGGTCTTGTACGCCCGCGATGCCCCCAGTGGCTCCGGAGGGGGTAGAGGTTTGACTCATGTGGGAGAGGTCGGGGGTTTGGTTCCTCTACGCTGCTGCATTTCTGCACTTCAACTGATTGGTTGAGATCTGAGGGATTTTGACGTCTATACCATTTTCAGACGTTTTCTGCGCACTTTTCCAGCTGTGCGCTGTGGTATTCAACATGGTAATAAATGTTTAGCACCAGAGATACACAGGTACAAAGTGCCTTTGTAGTGAATTGCGGTGTCTTCCTCCATGGTTATGAGCACGCAACCGAAATCCAATTGAAGACTTACCCTTTCCTCCGAAACAAGAGTTCCACCCGAAAACGTTATCAGATGCCCACTGTATGCTTGCCTCTCCACGTCCATCAGTTCATCTTGCGGATCCCAACTTCCTCTTCTTCCACACCTTCCAGCTGTTCGTCTTCGTCAACTTCAAGTTGACGTGCTTCTAAGTCCTAGGGTATGCTGGCCATCCGTTCGGCCAGCTTGATTTCTCCCCTAGAAGATTCCTTGTCTAAAAGTGGGTCACACTTCAACGTGAGCAGGTGGATCACCACTTGACCGTCGGCGGACATTGTTGGTGTTAGATTCTAGAAACCCTCAGCAGACCTCTGATTTCCAGGTGACAGGCAGACATGAGGGAAAGAGTGTATCGATGCCGTTTAGCTTAATTTGCCGGATCCGCACACCTCGTTTCTCATTTGAATCACCTCCGACGTCACAACGTGGTCTCCTTTGAAAATCCGAGCAGGATGGTTTTTCCCGAGGCCTTTGGTCCATGTATGGAAACAGACTATGAGGAGCCTGTAGCCTTTATACGCTACCCGTAGGGTGCCCAGTGGTGCTTCATTCACTTTGAACCTGTCATCACTGGTCTTGAACATTTATACATCACCATTTTGAATACCACAACGTAGAGATGGAAAATGCGCAGAAAACGTCTGAAAATTGTATAGACGTCAGAATCCCCCAAATCTCTACCAATCAGTTGAAATGCAAAAGTGCAGCAACGCAGAGGAGCCAAACCGCTGACCTCTCTCGTAGGAGGGCGCAGACAGCAAGAGATTACGGTGTAGAAATTACGGCCGTATCAGGGTCAAGCGGGGGTTTTCGTTTTTTGCTGGAAATTTACGACCCCCTCCCTTAGAAGCGGAATTCGAACGACTTCCTCCCTCTCTCTTCCGCTGTTCTATTTCTTGTATTTCTTGATTTTTTCAAGGTTTCTTGTGCATTTTGAACTCTTTAATAGATTCTTCTTTTCAGGTGCGGCTTCGGCACTGAAGAGAACAATGAAACGAGTTCCCTGAACAATGCATGTTTTCAAAACACAATAAAATTCTTTATAATTTCGAATGCTATTTACGACACTTCAAAATAAAGATTTCCCGGTAGCAGTCTTCCAATCATCACTGTTCAATTTATGCAGTTTTTTTTAAGGACGTCATGGACACGTAACATTCTCCTACCTGAAGGAGCGAGGCTTGCATCTGAAATTGTGCTTTGAAATTGTGTTATATGAAATTTTGAGTATTTCTTTCTGACGACGACTCAAGTGCTTTCCTTATAAATTTTTTTGGAGCGTTCATCGAATCGATTATGGAGCGGAAAAACGAAGAATGGACGATGGACTTCCCTATGGAAATAATGCTCTCAAAATAAAGAAATAAAGTAATAAAAAAACGAAAATGAAGCTACATAAACCAAGCTCAGTGCATGATACAGCAAAAAAAAACATGATTCTCCGCAGCGATGACGGAACTGCCATGACGATATGATTAGGATGGATCGTAAGCAAAATTCTCGTTTTTCATGAATTTTTTTTTAGCTGAAGCAGACCACCCATACAACTAAAATTTTGCCACAAAAACTTCCAGATTTTGATCAATGCACAGTGAAAAATCAGGATTTTCGGGATCGAACAAGTTGAATCGACCTCCGGTCGATTTTGCACCAACGTCATCGGAGCATAAACTTGGACGATCACAAAACGTTTCATAACTCGGTAAGTTTTTTAACTTCGGAAATCGCTTTAGCTTTTCGAAAACTAGACAAAAAACGCTTACCCACCATGTAAAAACTTTTTTTCAAAAAAAGGGCTCTTCATGCGCGGCGGACGATTCAGTTTTTTTTGTGCGAAAAAAATTGAAGTGACTACACCTAAATGCTCATAACTCGGTAAGTTTATCGAAGTTTCAAAACCCCGCAAGCTTTTCGGAAACTAGAAAAAAATCATCTCTTTTGTGTAAGAATCAATTTCTAAAAAAGGAGTCTTCATGCGCGGCAGGGGGTCCAATTTCTGGTCCGTTCCGCAAAAATACGTACCGAAAAGCGACCCCCCGTCCCGCATGAAGACCCTTTTCTTGGAAATCAATTCTTATATGGTTAGAGAGCATATTTGCTTTATTTCTTGATGTCGAATGGGATTTTTGATTTTCGAAAACTTTCCAAGATATGATCAATTTTTGGAAGTCGTGAACTGAATCCTTCACCATCGTGATTTTCACAAAAATGTGATTGGGGTGATTTCACAAAAATGTTCCTAACACAGCCAATTCTTCGACAATCAAAAATTTCGCTCGGCCATCGAAAAACAGAAAAATTTGCTTTCTTTCCATACAAAAATCGCTTTCCAGAAAAGGAGTCTTCATGCGGGGAGGGGGGTTCGATTTCTGGTCGATTTTCGGCAAAAATCGACAACAAATCGAACCCCTCCTGCCCCGCATGAAGATCCTTTCTTATAAAACGTTTTTGTAACTGTAAAGAAGCTCTTTTCCTCTGTTTTTTTTTGATGAGCTAGCGTGATTTTTGAATTTCAAAAAACTAGCTGAGTTATGAACATTTTTGTGAAATCATCCCGATGACGATGGTGAAGGATTCAGTTCACGACTTCCGAAAATTGATCATATCTTGAAAAGTTTTCCGAAAATCAAAAATCCCACTTAGCTATCAAGAAATAGAGCAAATATGCTCTCTAACCATATTAGAACTGATTTCCAAAAAAAGGGTTCTTCATGCGGGGCGAGGGGGGGTCGATTTTCGGTACGTATTTTTGCGAAATGGACCAAAAATTGGACCCCCTGCCACTCATCAAGACTCCCTTTTTGGAAGATGATTCTTATATGGCAAAAAACTTTCTTTTAGTTTCTATAAACCTAGCGGGATTTTGAAACTTCGAAAAACTCACCGAGTTATAAGCATTTTTGTGCGGGTGAACCGCATGCTATTAGAAAAATCATGCCGGATCCATCGAATCAGCACTTTTTGGTAGCGAGCGGTTGGCTCCAAAACATGGATTGCTCCTTGCAGACTTCTCGTATTCAACCCGTTTGGGACGCAACCCTCGTTAGGGAGGTTCATCCGCAACTGTGACAATCGCATTCAATTTCTGTGCCTCACCAGCCAATGGTTTGGAATTAGAAAATAAATTAAAAATATTAGCACTCAGCCGCTGGGCTCTCGAGCATATTTAGAGTAGGGACATGGTGGTGCAATAATCAATGGTCCCCAACTAGGGTGGCAGCCCAAATTCATAACAATCCATGCATTTTAACTGATAGTTGGGAATGTCTTCTTCCTGTTTAACGAAGTGCGCAGTCCATGACAATAATCAGTAGATTGCAAAGGTCTGTCTCTTACCGGATGTGAAGATCTGAGAAATAACCTCGTGGAGTCGTTTCTATTGTAAGCCAACAATAACCAAAATTTACCCACCGGCTGACATAGAGGTTGAACGATAGGGAAGATAGCGCATAGAACGAGCAGATTCAACCACATCTGGTATCGGATAGCTACAAATGATCCACCGCCTTAAGAATTGTTTTGTTTCAAGCGGTGTTCGGAGATATGTACTAAGTAGAAAACTCATCTAACGATAAGTGCAATCCTAATTGGTGGTGGCAGCTCCAAAACGATTTGTCTACAAAACGGGACATAACAAGTGGGATAGCAGGTAGAAATAAGCAAACGACGCCAAATTAGTTATGCAGATAGACTAAATTTTCGAGTTCCTAATCGGGTGGGGAACCTATTAAGTACCAGTCTTGGTGCAGATCTACTAAGGGAGGACCACCCCTTACTATATTTGCGCCGAGAGCGGATCATCTTCAAGCAGCTAAACCAGATGGCATCACCAAAATAAAATAGAATTATGCCAAGACATCATTCCACGTCGTGGACACAGGCAAAACAAGTATACAACAAGTGTACTTCACGTCCTAGTCATTTGCAAAGGTCTCCACCTAGCTCACAAATGTTATATAGTCTCAATTTTTCTGAGTTATTTATTTTAATTTCTTTAGTGCTGCTGTTTTCTAATGATGGAGTAGGTTCAATATATTCCAATACTTAACACATTCAGTAAAGTTTAAGAGTGACCACCACCAATTAGGATTATACCTTCATCACAACATGGTCAGCATTTTGATAAGTGTTACTTATAGAAGTGTGATGTATGTTGGGGTGCTGTCAGCTAATGTTGCGAATCGATAGCCCCATTGCAGGTGAAGCTAATGCCACTTGACTGTTTCCACTTAGGCCTATGGTAAACTCTCGCGGGAGCGTCCGTGGACGGGCGCGAATCGTGCCGGGATCCCTCACTTGGCCAATTGCCTCGCCCCGACAGCTGCAAATGCAGTGCTTCAAATCATAGAGCAGTAAGCCAAAAACAACACGTGTTACAGTCTGAGTGTTTTTCAATCCTTTGTCCTAAATATTGAGAGATTTTCGCTATAAAAATGCAAATCGCGACAGGAATTGCAGAATAAAAATCGAATAAAAATCTATCTATCTACCACTGTATAATTGAATTAGCCATCGTTGAAGTTCGAGTGATCGTACCGGCGAGGGATAGGCGTCACCGTATCCCGGGCGCAAAAGTTTGCCATACAATGTGGGATGTTGCTGGAGCAGGGATGGTTGAACACAACGACAACTGCGCGCGTTTCTGAGTGTCCGCATTCAGAAGACATGTCAGAGAGGTCGCGCAACGGACGTCACATTCAGAAAACGTGTCGCCGACGGCTACCATGCGCGTGAGAGATCCACTAAGTGAGGGGAGGAGGGCAGTAAGGAGAACCTCCAGGGGAAAAGGAGAGCAACCAAGAGGGAGTGTACTCGGAGGTCTGACCATGAAAGAAGAACTATCAAAAAGGGACCAGTAAAGGCGTTCAATAGGGAAAACAGGGAAGTGGGCCAGGAACTAAGAATCCGAAGGAGGGGAAAGGCAAGAAGAGGGATCAATAGGGATATCAATAAAGTAGACCAGTAAGAAGGGACAAGTGAGGGAACCAGGTGTACGGATTCAGAAGACGTGCCGTCTTTGTCCCGCAGCGAGGGCCTGGATAGGAGACGTGTCAAGGAAGTTGCTAGATGATCGTCCGAATACAGAAGTCGTATCACAGGTGTCGTTTAGCGAGCTTCGAGTTTAAAATAAGCGTCACAGACACATACGCCATTGTGTGTGTTGGAGCACTTGTGAAATGAAGCAACGCTTAGAATTATTTTGATGGATCTAAATACGTCTGTGCCGTTGTCTTTAGCACTTCACTAGCACATAAGCTAAAATGATGTGAGGTAGGATTGCCAAGACGAGAGTGCATGGAAGGCTGAAGTTGTGAAGACAAGATAACGCATTGCTACGAGCTGAGAAAATTTAATTAAAAATTAAAATTATTAATTTAATTAAAAAATTCGAAAATCACTCAAATAGTTCACAACTAGAATTGAGAAGAGTAATATCAAATATCACAAAAGGTTTTCTTTCTGTACTGGTATGAAATTAAACAACGAATGTGAATGTTAGTATAGAAGACGAAAGCAGGTGAGAGACTGAAAATATTATCTGTTGCTATTTCTTCCAAGATGCTGTAACAATTCAATACCTTCCAATTTTTTCTTCAGTCTGACCTTTGAATTCCCAACGGATTGGAAATTTTCGTCAGGTAGGTTGCCGTCCACCACACCAGTTCATAAAACGGAAAGTTGAACAATTTATTCTATGGAATGCGCTGATAGTGTAATTTAAAACCAAGTACTCTCTCATTGGAAGATACCTGTGAATCTCCCATAAAGTTCTACTCTCCACCTTGGAAATCAGCCTAATATGAGTTACAAAGTCAACAACTATGTAATCCGTGCTTTATATGATGCTTGCGTTCTTGGAGCTTTTCTTGATCATAAGCTAAATTTTGCAAACTAATTGATGCTATTGTATGGAAAGCGTTTTCCATTCTTTTTCTAATTTATAGAAATATTAAATCCAATGACAGAACCATACTAATTAGTTTATTTAAGTCTTATATTATTCCAATAGTTGAGTATTGTTCACACGTTTGGAGTCGTTTCACAAAGAAGTTTCAAGCCAAAATTGAGAGGCTTCAGAGGTCCTTCACAACAATTTTATTTTATAGGTGTGAATCCCATACGAATAACTTTAGAGAGTTGCCAAATTATCAAGAGAGGATCAGGCTTTTTAACCTCAAAAGCCTCCTTTTTCAATGACTTAGTTTTGTGCTTTAATGTCCTGAAAGGGGAATCTCACTTAGAGTTACCAAGTATTGGACATTCCTGCCAACAATAGGTTATCGAAATATCTACAGACTCCATTGTCCCAAAATAAAGAGGAAAATCGTGAAAAAGTCTTCAACTTCCTATTCTTTCGTGGTGCTCGTTGTTTTCAGATGTCGCCTTCTATTCTCTTAGAAGCACCAAATGTGGATATTTTTAAAATGAGTTTGAAGAAAATTGATTTGCTTGCAACATTGCACATTGTTAACATCACCTAGAGGCAGCGTTTGCTTTTCTATTTCACTGAATTTCTCACTTTCTTGTTTTTGTTCCAGTTCTATTTCACCTACTGGCTTTGTTTTACTATTATGTTTTCTTTTCTGAATTGTTACCTTTGCTTAGCTTTAATAGTTTTTCCTACGTTTTTCCTTGTTCTGTTCTCCACTAATAACTCCCATAAATTGCCTCACTCTTCATCCTCACTTGTTCCCCTAAGTAGCGGTTATGTGAGAACTGATGAAGTCGACGGATCCTACTAAGTTGGTATCCGGAGTCGTTATCTTCGAGCGACTTGCAATGTTTGGCGGGCCACTGCTCCTCTTCATTCAGTTTCCCACTGTTTCTCACTGTTCTCAGATCAGAACTGTTTCGTTAAATCATAATTGAGTTGCAGAGCAGATGTCTCGTCCACACTCTTCAATATCGTGCTGAGCTCAAAGTTTTGGTGTTGGGGACATAGCTTTTTCTAAGTATACTGTGTCCATATAGTTCTCTGTGCGCACAATTATGGTGCAAATAAATAAATAAATAAATAAATAAATAAATAAATAAATAAATAAATTGCTTGGCGTGAACATCCAATACGTGCGAGCACTAGTTTATTAGGATGATGAAAAGTCATGCACCAAAAACTTGGTGCCACGTCCTTCAGCACAAACATTCTCGAGTATTTCGCATACGTGGCAAGTTGCTTATGTGGGCATATAAATACTACGATTGCAGTTAAGGAAAAGCAATGGGCTCCATCAGTCAACGTGATCTGCGCCCAATGATGTACTACGAGTTCGTAACAAGGACTTTTCGAGAATGCCGTCACGGGAGGTGATTCATGGGTCTTCTTCGTTAACCATACTGTGAAGGCTCCCTAAAGGAGAACCATCTCCAAGCAACTAAAGCGAAGATCCAGAGGAAGGCAATGCTGTGTGGTTGGTGGGCTTCTCGAGGAATGCTCTATCATGAGTCCTTTGACAACGGCACCAGTACCAGGAACATCTACGCTATTCAGCTGCAGAAGCTGAGCGAGGTTGTCGAAGAAACGGCGATGGAGGAAGAACGTTTACCTTCTTCACAACAATGCAGGCCCCTTTGTTGCAAATCGTCTCGGCAAAAGTTGCAGGAGCTTAGATGGTAGGTGCTGCCCCACCCACCGTATTCCGCCATCGGACTACCACCTCTTCCGACAAGCAACTGAGGGATAGGCGCTTCATCGACCGAACCGAACTGGAAGGAGGTGGCGCACTTCTTCGAGTCACAGCCGACTTCATTCTTGATGAAGCAATTCGTGATAGCCCCTTCAGATGGCAGAATTTTGTAGAGCTAAATAATCTTGAAGCGAATTACGCCCACCTGCTCAATAAGTGAACACGTTGACATCAAATTCGTAACTAGCACTCCTCAGTGCCATCGCATCCAGATTTTCGGCGAAATCGATCATCATTCGGCTGAGAATGACGGCAATCGACGGGGGACCGGCTGCGATTAGAGGTATCGGCCAAAAAATCAAGGAGAAAAAAGGTTCATCGAGTATTGGCAATTGTATACCAATGGATAGAGCTCGAGCTTCTGAGCCCAGCTATGTTGCTTTTTTCAGGAACAGGAACATTCAATTTCTAAAGAAGTCATTCAAAAAATCCGCTTTGGACCGTTCCAAAGCGGCCGATGTTGACCTGCGCGGTCTTTCCGGCCAGTAATCAAAGACACGGACCGGTACTGTAATTTTTTTCAAAATTTTATTGCTTCTTTTGTAGCAACCTAAATCAGCCAGGAGTAGGGAAACAGCATGATGATGGCTTAAGGAAACAAATCAAGTGGAAATGAAGAAATTTGCTGTGTGTTCGCTTCCACGATGCAAGCGATAGAAAATATGGAGGTGCTTTATATGTGTTTAGCATATGTTGCTTTTCGCGATAGTATATGTACGGTTTAATTCTGGAAAACATTTATTAATTGCTTTTGACCACATTGACCTCCGCCATAACAAGGAACGAGAATGGGAAACAGTAATCAAATAGAACTCCAAATAGGCCATTAAAAACATCCGCTGGCATGGTAGAAAACGGTGTGTCGCACGGAAAAAGAAGAAGTGGTAGACTTAGGATCAGGACTGTTTTTCAACAATAACATTAAGAGGAAGGCAGTCGATTATGAAGCTACTTGTACGACCGAAGTTAGGGCTAAATATTTAGTGTTTGCTATGTGTACACTTACGGGCGCGTTCGCGAAGTCGGAGGAGGCACAAGAATCTTGATTACAGAAAATGCAGCGCCGACTTACCGTGATCCAAAATTGCGTAAGCGGCGTGTTGTGCAATCACGACACCCCCTGTTCCATGGGATTTTCACGCGATGTACAAGGAGCGTCTTCGGGACTAATTCCCCAGCTGAATTCAAAGATAGGAAATAGTGCGAAATTGTCAAGGTGATTAGTATAAACCAGTTTTATCCGAGGAGAACCACCTAATTGTTAGTATTTCAAGGTTATCGTCGATGAACCATATAGTTTGTTGTGTAGCATGATGCAAACGTTCTTCCTAATCCTCCTTTAACGCGGTTTCTTCTTCTTGGAGTTTATGGCTATCGTAACATCTCTATTCTCTTAATCGTAGCACAGTTGAACGGTTGTTTGTTTGTTGGTATCAGGGCAAAAAAGGTTAAACTAGGTAAATGAAGAAAGACTAGTTACCGGAATGTGAATCAAAACCACATTTTTGTCCCACTCACTGTGTTTTATGTTTTGTTTATCTTCAAGGCTTTTACATTGTGCTACGGAGCTCTCATGATGGTAATACCGCATTTTAACAGCAAAATGTGGACGAGTAGAAGATGTTTGCTTGCCTAAATAGTTCCACTCGAGTTTCTAGACAGGTAATGTTACCACTACCCTAAACAGCGACTTCCTTATCCGGAATTCGCTCACACGCCAATATCATACCTATAATAGCTCAGAATTGCCCACTTTATTCACAGAAAAGCGAGTTTTTGTTTAGAAGTTAGTTAGACGCACTACCTCTAGTATATTCCATGTTTCCAAATTCCGACCGTCTCCAAATCTTATCATAACGTTTAGCACTGATCGTAGGAATGTTTTATACTTATGCTTTATCCGGCTAACGAGATCTAGCAACCATGACTTGCAGCGCAATTGAGAAAATACAATTATTGCTTTTTAAAGGCTACCACAGAAAATATTTGTTCTTACGAATCGTGCAAAACGAAACAACAGAATGTGCCATCATCGAAGGGGCATTTCGACCTTTCACTACAACAGTCGTCATGCACCCATCTTGCGCACACGTGCACTTCAGCCAACTGGTGTTTTCCTTGTCTGTGGTTCAGGAAGACTTCTCGCCTCCGGTTTCTTCTTTAGAGCTGATCTCTGAAAGTGAAGCTATACAAATTCACCAAGATCTTCACGGTAGTCGTTTAGTCCTAATTGGAGGTTCTTCGCGAATTCGTCCACAAGCCGGCAACTCCCTACGCCGAACCAACTGCAGAGGTTCCCTACTTGGAGTGTTAGAACGTAGGAACTCATCCGCCTTGTCCTTTAGTGATTTCATGGATCCAAGGACCTCTTCCAGATATGCTTTCACTACACTGTCAGGGATTTTCGCCATTCTGATCATGTTGCGACGGAGCACAGCATAAATCTGAAACAAAGTTTTTGAAAATGTAACAGAATTAATGACCGATATGCTTCTAACGAGTCAATTTCGTGGACAAGATTATTGTTATCGTCAACGATATTCCTGTTGCTGTCCAACCCAGACTGTGCTTCTTCTTTCCGGATATCAACGTCATGTACTTGCAATTCTTCAACTTCCCGCTGTCGAGTGAATTTACCTAAAAACGGAAGTACAAGATACAAAATAACGACCGCAAAAGGGTTAGGATTACCACCTCCAGGAGCGTATTGTAAGCAGGCGTTCAGGTGGAGGCAGGCCAGAACGTATGCCCTTCTCACATTCGCATCGGAAGACATATCCGCATGCCCCACAATTACCCTTCATGCAATGGTTATTAAGCTGGAAATAGAGATCATACAATAATGTCGTGATATGATAAACTTGTGTGCACCCTACCAAGTTGTCACAAGTGCAGTTCTCTTGAACTACCCTGTGGACGGCCCCGCCTTCAACCACTTGCCATATTCCGTCAGCAATCATCTGGACATCATTTTGTCTTCCACGATACCAACGCGTTGCTTGTTCATGCTGAATGTGCTGCTGCCGCAGTCTATACCGTCCGCTCATCAGAGCCCTTTTCATCTGTAACAAAATTGATGAAAGTTACACAGCAGCTTGTCACCGAAATGTAGGCAAACCATTATGTTCCGGTCCTCTTCAATTTCTTCAGAAAGAATAATGAGGACATCCACGAGCCGATCTATTCGCATATTTGATTTCGCATCTGGTAGCTCATGTTTGGGTCGCTTGTGAAATCTTTCTGCTAGCATAAAGGTGTTCATGCAAGCGTTTTCACGTGAGAATCCAGCCCACTGCTGAACCCGACCACTCCTAAAATTGAACATGAATCCACTTCTTTCCTTTTTCAGTTGAAGCGAGGTTAATCTACCAATTTTGTTCCATATATGTCATCACTTCGCGCTCTCCACAGTCTTGCAAATATGTTGGCAGCTCAGAGTACTTAATGATGAGCATCTCACGATCTGCCAGACGACCCAGTGATCGTACGCGCCCAATAATCGCCTCCATATGAGGTTTCTGAACGAACCACGTTTTATATTTCGAAGGAGCTAAGCAGAAATACAGTCTGCAAATAGCACTTCACTCACCTCAACTAGTTTTGATTTACAGTTCCTTTTTATGGCCTGAAGCACATGGAAAGAACAGAGTAACTTCTTCGCGTTCGAGCTGGGAAATGCTTGCAAAAATCCATTCCAGAAGGTATTAGTGTCGTCACTCATGAATATTTTAGTGTCAAAATGTGGCACCTCTTTCTTCACCTCTTCGAATAAACAAGCCACTTCGACAGCAGTCATTCTAACTATCAATTCATGCTTTTGGAGTTCAAATTTCATTTCAGTTTGTGTGTCAGGGAAGCTTTAAAGTCCAAACAAATACCTATGCGACAATAGGTGTGCCGCCGGCAACGCCTTATCCCACTCGTCAGCCACAATAAGTGTTGCGAGACGTAGTAAATTCTTAGTCATATGAAAGGTCATCAATGCAAACTCCACGAGATTCATATTTTTCAATTCAACTTTTTTGGGGTCGGTGTGAGGATCACTGAATTTCAAATAACTGCATCTCGACTGCGAAATCATGAAGAAGACTTCTGTAGCTCAATGCCACCTCTACCTAGTAGGAATCCATCTCCAGATTTTGCATTGGAAGGATGGTAGCATGTGATCCCATCTTTCTCAGAATTTGCTTCAACTCGTAGTTGTATTGATTCCAAATCCAATTCGTGCCTTCTTCCCGGTTCTATGTTATGTCGAATATCAATGTTCCTAAATAGGGCGATGTGTATATCTATACTTGGTAAAGGGTTTGAGCCGCATGTCTGCACAGGAAAGCTAGTCGTGTGCGAAGGATCTCCACCCTACAGTTGGTATAAAAATATGTCTCCTTTTTGCCAGTGTAACCGCCAGAACCTACCGTATATCCTTGGCTGAGGTGTGATACACTCCACGATGGCGTCTTTTCTGGGTTTGTCGAATTCTTTTCAAAATTTGGTGTACATCGAAACTATCTCTCAATAAGGATACAATTTGTTGTTCGGATTCCTTATCAATAGATAACTGAGCATGCTTCTCGTCGTGGCCAAAGTGAGCGCTACAGAATGCCATTTTTATGGCACCTCCTTGCTCCATCACCTAACAAATAGTTTATAAGAATTGAGCTGGTTGCACTCTATTTCCATCGTACCTTAAGAAAAGCAGTGCAGTTCACATCATGCTTCTTGGATTTTGTATGCATGCAGTTCGCTATAATTTGGTCGAGGGACTGCTCTACTGCAGCAAAAATAAGTAGTTCTCTTATCCTTATAGGTACGTGCAGAGGTGGTCGTCCATCTCAGTGCGTTTGTTTCCTGTTCGTTGTGGCGCCATTCCTGATAGATAAAAGTTTTCATTCAGTGGCCGTGGTCTCATAACAGAGCTATGCTTACCTGGTATTCGTTCTTTTTATTAAATATTAGCATGTCTGTGCGGTATTCATCGGCAGCTTGAGAATGATTGACTTGAACGTGTTCAACAAGCCGCTCATGGGTCTAAAAACGAACGAAGAGTTTGACATAATGGAAGGAAGCAAAAGCTCTGCATACCCTGCACTCATACGAACAAGCCGGACATCCCAGCCCTTTTCCAGAGAAAGTTCGCCATGCTTCTCCTGCTTGTGCATCCATAAAACTCTCTTGCCGGAGTATGTCAGACCGCAAAATTCACATTCCAGTGGTGTTTCTACTTTCGTAAGCACTTTAGCATTTCGTCTCTCAAGTTTGAACTCTTCGATTTTCTCCTTCGAATATCCATGTGCGGAAAACAAATGCGCGCATAGATTTTTTCCCTTCCTTTCTCCGCATTCCAGGCACACCAGGGACATGCTGAAGTAGCCAGCAAAGTTTTAAATTGCATTAGTGGTCATTTGACCGGAGAAGAATTGAGAAAAGCCGTACGGAACATAAGAAAAGCAGTGGACCGCCAAATACAATGCGCCATACATAGATTTGCGTGTAGTATAGAGAGCTAGCGTAGCTGTGGTCAAACAGCTACCTTACGTAAGAAAATGAAGCTTTGCATTGCACACAGAAAAGGTGAAACAGTGAATTTGCCTCCGGCTTGATGGAGATCTTGGATTAACACTCAGTTTTAAGACCACCATTGGACGACGTGTTCGGCACGTCTTCTGAACCCCTACGCACATTGGACGACGTGTTCGGCACGTCTTATGAACTCCTACGCACATTGGACTCCGTAGACGTTACCAGCAATTCTGTAGATTCCAATAGATTTTATTAAGCTTGAGTCTGAGAGGAGATACTTCAATATGAAAGTAGCGGCTTAAATCCTACAGCCTTCGATCAAACTAATAGAGAAACCACGTTGAAGTAGATAGGATTCCTTGAGAAAATGTAGATTCTAGGAGGGCTGCATGAGCAAAACCGACAGCATGACACATAAACTAAGTAAGCAACTGAATTTCACAACCCCGGTTTGTAGGAGCAGTTCCAAAGTGCATTCCCTTCACATTCACTTCTCCCCATTTCGTAAGAAATGTTGTAGAGTGCCCTCCCTAAGCGTTCACCGTGAAACAGGGCGTGTCGTGATTGCACAACACACCGCTTCCGCAATTTTGGATTACGGTAAGTCGGCACTGCATTTTACGTAATCTAGATTCTTGTGGAGGAGGCGCCACTGCAGCGTGCACCCGATACCAGGTTCCCGGTTCAAATTTCCCGCCCAGGCCAACCAAGCCTTCCATCCCTCAGGGGTCGATGAATTGATACCAGGCTTGTCTGTGAAGGATAATGCGCTGACTTATTCATCGGCTCGCCACCGCAAGTCATTCTATGGCCAAATAGGCATTCATGTCGCCTCCACGACATCCCGTAGAAGTAGAATGCGCTGGCGCATCCCAGAAGGGATTGAGTAACGCCGTCCTTTATCCTTATCCTTTTATGTGTACACTTCGGCTCTTAACGCAGTATTCTAAAGCAAAAGACAAAGTTCTGGCAAACTGCAATATTGAAGCAGAAAGTGCAAATATAAGAGAGTACAAGGTGCTATCTAGATGTGTCCCTCTGCTCGGTTTTAGCTACTCAGAAGGCGCATGACGCAATCTGAAGGACTCTTGATATCGGGTGGCACCTAAAATAAATCAGAGGTCGCTCTGCTCCCTAAACAGCCAAGTTGCTGCACTCCTTGGCTGTTAATGGGCGCAATATTTGCCTGTAAAGTGAACACTACCTAGGCATCCGCTTCAGCTAACATCTCACTGCATAATAGGCCAAATACGCATTCAAGTGCACCGAATTCGCATTTAACTTGCCTATAGGTGAGGATACCCCTTGCTTCGCCACAAATGTGGGATCCTAGCTGTGGCCAAGTCTTCCATGAATCTGCGCGAACACAGTGCAGAGTCGCAGTTCAGGCTAGCTATAACATTCACAGATACAGACTTATCGGTGGAAGTGGCAGAGAAAACGCTGGCAGGTATCTTTAGAAAGTCATCTACAGAGCACAGTACGGGTTAATGTGACCAAGATGCAACAAGATTGTAACAAACATTCAGCACATTCACAATCAATCGAGTCTGGAATGCAAGTTTTCAGGCAGGAGCATGGCGCAGTCTTAACTATCTGCACGCCACAGTAACCTCGTTGCCCTGCACTTTCATGTGAGTCTCAAATATCTCCAAATGCTTTACTAGCAGAAATGTTACAACCCTTCACATAGTTCCTTTATTTTTTAGAATACTCTTTATTTTTCGCAAGCTATAATGTGTAATTAAGTTTTAAACTCTAAAATTAGCAAAAATCAATTGAAACGGCCACTTTGTGAAGAAATTATAACATGTATTCAAGCGAAACACAATCAATCGAGTGTAAAATGCAAAATTTCAGACGAGTGCATGGTGCATTACATGCCTCTCATATGTCAGAAAATTTCTATTTTCTAAAGCTTTCATATGGGTTTTTAACTCCTCCAGTACCTTCACTATGGACAAAGTTATCACCTTTCAAACAGTGTATACATTTTTTTCAACAAAGGGAAAAAACCGGACCAAGCCAAAATGGAACTACTCGAGACTGGGCGCCCGTTTTGGTCATGCCGATCTCGACTCACACTTCGTCGACATACTATCTGAAGCTGAAGTCTTAGTCTCAGGTGGGTCGCTACTATCATTTCTACATATGGCACAGAGTTTTCGACAAAGTCAAAAACCGGACCAAGCCAAAATGGAACTACTCGAGACTGGGTGCCCGTTTTGGTCATGCCGATCTCGACTCACACTTCGTCGACATACTATCTGAAGCTGAAGTCTTAGTCTCAGGTGGGTCGCTACTATCATTTCTACATATGGCACAGAGTTTTCGACAAAGTCAAAAACCGGACCAAGCCAAAATGGAACTACTCGAGACTGGGCGCCCGTTTTGGTCATGCCGATCTCGACTCACACTTCGTCGACATACTATCTGAAGCTGAAGTCTTAGTCTCAGGTGGGTCTCTACTATCATTTCTACATATGGCACAGAGTTTTCGACAAAGTCAAAAACCGGACCAAGCCAAAATGGAACTACTCGAGACTGGGCGCCCGTTTTGTCATGCCGATCTCGACTCACACTTCGTCGACATACTATCTGAAGCTGAAGTCTTAGTCTCAGGTGGGTCGCTACCATCATTTCTACATATGGCACAGAGTTTTCGACAAAGTGTATACATTTTTTTGAGACTCCCTTTATACTCGTCAATTATAAACAACTTTGTCCAACGTATATGCGAAGATTCGATCCCGTCTTTAAAGAAATGAGCTGACCGCGAGTCGAGGAAGTTAGTCACCCAAATCCGAATTTCGTCGTAGTCGGGAACATTTTCCCATCCAAGGATTGCTGTGTCGAGGGCTAAGGAGCGCACAATTCGCCACTGGTTCGAAAGGTTGCGATCTGGAGATGAAAGTCTCGAAGATGAAGACCGAGGTAGGCCGCCACAATCCTTAACGACGACCAACTCGAAGCCATGGTGGAAGCGGATCCGCGTCTAATTGTGAGAGAGCTAGCACAGCATTTCGGCGTAGACGGCAGCACTATTGGCGTCACTTGAGCGCGATCGGAAAAGCAAAGAAGTTGGATAAATGAATCCCACACGAATTGACCGCCAGGCAGATGCTGAAGCCCCTCGACACCTGTGTTTCGAAAAAGCTGCGCAATCTAGGGAAGGAGAGAATCGTGATCTGGGACTAAAAGTGATCCTTTATGACAATCGTCGTCTCTGTGCACAATGCTGGAAAAGAATGAGAGCCCTAAGGAGGTGCCGAAACTAAGTCTCCATCCAAAGAAGACCATGGTACCATATGGTGAACAATGGCTGATACAGTCCATTACAAGTTCTTGGAGACTAGAGTGACTATCACGGCGGAGAAGTACTGTGCCGAAATTGAAGTGATGCACCAGATGTTGATTGAAAATCATCCGGCTTTGGCCAATCGAAGAGGCCCACTCCAACTGCATGACAACGCGCGTGCGCACGTTTCAAAAATTGGAAACTAGATGAAACTGAAACTTGATGAATTTGGATGTGAAACTCTCCCACATTCAGCATGTTCACCAGATTTGATCCTGCCGATTATCATTTTTTTCAATTAGTTTTTAATTAATTAATTTTTTTCAGTGTTATTTAGATCGTCATGTGAAAGATAAAGAATTCATCGAGCAAGATGATGTCGAGTATGACTCCTTACGTTTTCCTAATCCTCGGGGTTCTGGTTTTTACAAAGATGGAATGTCTAAGCTATTGTGACGTTAGGAAAGTGCGTTAATTGTATTAGTAATTACTTCGATTAATGAAATTGCCTCCAAGCAAAGTTATGATGTGTCAAAATTTTCAGTCAAAATCGGTCATTCCTTATGCAACGACCTAATAGAGGCTCTGACGGTTTTCGAAGCGTTATGTGCTCTAAGGTGATGCAGGAGCGATTTCGTGGACACCGGTTCTCATGGTCAGTGGAAATTAAAAGAGCAAAATGTGCTCCACGTCTTCTCCCGATGGGAGTGACAGACAGAAGAACCTACACTCTCACTTGCAGACACATGCACATATAGGCATGGGCACAAACCCACACACAACTATATCTCTAATTAGCTTACAGTCACATTGAATAAGCATTGTATTAACATTAGCTACTCTCCTAAACTTTCTCTCCGGCCTTCCTATTCCTTTACTTCATTTACTCTTTCGTCTTTCGTTTTTTTATCTACGGTGTTTCCCCATCCAAGGTGTTTTTTCGCCCCACTTCTTTGAGAAACAACCCAAGGAAGTCAACCTCTCCACATAGAGAGAAACATCAGCTGCTTTGTTGAATCGTTGATTTCTTTGACCATTGTTAAACAGTTGGGTCATATTTTGTTTTGTCGGACTTTTGTACAAAAATAAAGGCGTAACTAAGCAAAACCTATAGCTTTCATTCACGAGTAGCAAGGTTCGCTGCTCACCATTCCACTTTGTCAAGAACCTCCTCTGTGCCAGCGTCGACCTCGGCACGTTCTCTCATGTTGGCACGATTATATCCACCTTACGTTCCATACTATCTCAATGGTCTTTTATGACGAAAAAACTCCTTCAGCCTTCTTCAAGCAAAGTCAGAGCACCTTTAGTATAGTAGTGGATTTCCGCATAGTGGTCGAATAATTAGAAAGCGGATAGGATAGGAGCTGGGGGGTATACGCGTTTCATCGGTACGCGCTATACAAACACGCCGCTCGGATCACACACCGTTCGCACGGCGTGCGATCCGAGAATAGGCGCTGGAAGTGGAAAAGTGCCTCCAATCGAATGGAAAGCGTTGTAGATTTTGCATCATTTGCATGCTAGGACAAAAAGCCTAGCACGAAGGGTCAGTCGCTCTCGTGGTGACGAAGTCATCGAGCATAGAATCACGCTTCTGGGAGCATTTGATGCCTCCCTAATCACTAAGAAGAGCAGCGAAACTAGTTATCCTGATGGCATGCTATCTTCTAGAACGACTCCGCTTTTCCATTCATTGTTCTCGAAAGAGCGCATGACTTCAGTTAGATAGGCGTGGCCAGATATGTCGATTTTTCGGTCTGCGCCATGTCCTACCCTTTCTTTTAATCCATCTGTAATGCTGAACAATGGCATACAGCACTTACTATACCGATACTAATATTTGATTCCGCAAACTCTTCAGTGGGACACGGGCTGAAGCATGCATGAGGCATGTTAATTAAACATCCTGTTTGTCTTTTACTTTTGTCACTTTGCACAACTTCTACAGAGCCAGGATTAAAACCGTTACGTTACCGCATATAGCATAAAAGTGGTCGTCATAAGTGTTTCTGCAGAATTTCACAGTCCAATGGTAAGCAAAGATCTGAATTATTCAGCACCATCGTTTCATGTAATTTATTAAGCCACATGCTAATGCAGAACATGGGACATAGAACATTTATTGAACCAAAAGTGGTACAAATCAGTCCACGCACAAAACGTTGCAGCAAAGGTTGGCTTTCTAAATATTAGAAAAGGTGATTTCTTCCATGATTTACATGTGGAGTGTGCTATTTCCTCAAAGCGACATAGTATTTAATTCCCAGAAAAAGCGATTATATATTCAAACGAAATATCGTATACTCAACAAATTATTTTGTAGTTAACAGCACAAGTGAACTTTCTTCCTAAGAAAATTTTCTAATTTGTAGTTGAATGTTTTTTCGCAAAGAATTTAGGAAGCTCATTCCAGGTTTTCATAACACGAGACGAAAAAGAATCTTGAAAAAATTGAGAGCGGTTTTGCGACTGACTTCTAAGATTGTGCCTCTGGTAATCCCGTTGAATAAGAAAAAACTGAAGGATTCATTCTTATCAATATCCAAGTAATCATTACCAATTCTAAAAACAAGGTTTTAATCATAGATAATTCGACCTAGTGATTGCGAGGTAGTATCATGGGCCAATCTTCCAGGGTAAGGATTTCGAATAAACGATACATATACATATACATACCGCTTGGCTTTAATGGAGACTATACAGGTGTACAGTACTCTAAAAGAGGGAAGCAGTTTCATGAACAAATGAAGACGTCGATATGCGTCGTGAAGACTAATAGTCTTTGCACAATCACAGTCTCTGCACTCATTTCCTTTTGTCGAAGCCCTTGGATTTCATGAAATTCCTTATGGCATGCTCTTTAAGATGAATTTTGTCATCAGCTATTACTAGGCTGGCTATGAGTGAAATAAAAATATAAGGGAAAGACAAATCTAGCGAAGAGACGAGCAAGTTGCAGATAAGCACATGGTTGTTGCGTGCAATTTCCTACCGAGTTTCACCAATAATCCAAACGCCTTTTTGACATAGACGTTTTCTGACCCACAGAAAAGGGTACAATTGTGGCGGAATGCAAGACTTCTAATTAGAATTCGTTGAGGATATTAAAGAGATTCAGATACCCTGCATGTGACGTACTTGAGGAGAGGTGTCAGGTCGTCGGGAATTGCAGTCCCCTCCCCTTATAACGTCTCCGGATAAGACGCGACTCTCGATACAACGTAGATTTTCTCCAGCCCTGGCCAGCTTACCTTTACGCCAATACAAATCAGCTCTGCTTAACACACGTCAGATACAACGCTACTCCCGTTATAGCACGGTTTTGGAAGGAACTCTGCGTTTAAAATGACTCCCGTATAACGCGGCAAGGGCACAGGTCCGGTCCTCACAGAAAATGAAGAGGAGCAAGAAGCTGAGGGCGTCTGCGACCGACCTACCCTTCTATTGCCTCGTTCGTAGCCGCGACAAGCACCTCTGCGACAATGAATTAGATGCATGTAGGTAGACGTTTCTCATGCGTGTGCGGCCCACAAAAGTGATCACAGTCAACACAGTATAAGACTACCGGTAGTCGTTAGAGACTGCCGTAAATTGGAAGGTTTCCTCTATCAGGAGCGATGCAAGGTGTAGATTGAAGCTCAGATTATTCAAAACAATGTTCTGCACAATTGCCCTAAGCCTAGAGCAGCTGCTATAGAGGATGTGTGCAGTCGAATGATGGTTTGTTGCGATCAGAGCTCTCGCGCTATGCAGGACTTGTACCTGCACCCTCAGTTTCCTGGACAGGATTAAACCGCTGCGACGAGGATATGGCGGATGCGGCGCGCGATTTAACAGCGCTGATAGCGCAATAGGCTAACATCCTGCCTGCATAGTAGAGTGCGGGTTCATGTTCCGCCGGGAGCGAGAGTTTTGATGACGGCAAAAAATATTGTAACACCAGGTCACACAGTTTTGTTGTTGATCACTTCTAACTTTTCTCTGGAACTCCTTATTCTTCATACGCATCTGTCATACTTATGCATATAGCAGAGAGTACGTATCTCTGAGGACAGGACTTCATTGATAATCTGATCTTTGTTCTTAGCATTCACACTCTCCTCATGGTTACATATTTGGTTACTCTAGCTATATTTAGCAGTTGTAGGCGATTCTAGATAAATCTTTGCATAAAAGAGCCTAAAAAATTTCAGCTTCGGTTAGGACGCGTCTCCCTTTATAGTGTGGGTTTTCTCCGGTCCCTTCAAACTCGTTTTAACGAGAGGGGACAGTACATGGCTAGGTGCCGAACTTCCAGCGGGATTGTCAAATAAGGGGTCAGTTCTTTTCTGTGCTACAACGAGTGGATCAGAGCCTTTTGCATGGTGTAGAAGACGAGTATGCTCTCCTGCGAACGCATGCAGACGCGATTGTATACGGAACAAGAACGTAAAGTTAGAAACATGCAACTGGAACAAATGGTAAGGAAACAGCGTTCAATATGGTATCCGCGTGCATAGCGTGGTCCATAAGTAAAAACTGCAATAGAAACTTAGTTGCAAAGCACGGTAAGAATTGAGCAAGCTTCAAAATGAAAGTCTCAGGTCTTTGCTCATGCATTCTACATCACGGTGGAGCAGCATTATTTATAGGTAGCCACTCCTCGCGATATGATAAAAGCGTCAAATCGAGTGGGTAGTTTTGCAGGCCACGTCGGTGCACCTCTTAGGAAGAGGTATTCCTCATTTATTCCAAAGGCGATACTAGACTCTTCTTTTTCTAAGATTGAAAAGGAGAACTTATTCTCAAACATCGTAAATAAATGAGGATCAAAGATCTAGAATTGGAGGAACTTTGTAGGCTTGTCTTTTGTGGGTGCGAAGTTGAGCAGACGGGCGGGAAACCACAACTATGTTCCTCTTTGAAGGAATTCGACGCATTACCGGAATGTGCGTTTTGCCTTTAAATAGTGCGGTTGGGTCTAAAGATGTAGTGTATTTTTTTCTGTTCCTGTCAGACAAAGGTTTTATTGATTTTTTATTTTTATTTTGAATTTGACTCAGGATGTATGAGAACGCATGCTTAGAACTTCGTGAAAGTTAATTACTGTTCACAGCCCTTGTTGGCATGTCATCAGGGGCCGGATTCATCAACGAGAACGGAGGTAAATCTTATCACCCGTTACCGTTACTATCCGTCAGCGGCTCACTAACCGCGAGTTAATTCATTAAATTCGCGGTAAGTGATTGCAATTCGCTGCGACTGGGTCACCGTTTAGCCGTGGAGCGCAACCGCTGCACCCCGGTAGCGGTTACCTGGCACTCCAGCATAGTAACGGATACGCCGGATCTGAGACCGGATTTAACTAACCACGTTTTGATGAATCGGCCGAATGGCGGGTTTCGTGGTTAGTTGCGCCACTTACAGCCGGTAAGTGGTTGATGAATCCGGCCCCAGGTTTTTCAGACGCAATATTAAGTAAACTACAGTTTTTGTTTTTCTAAAAAACCTCAGCTTTGAGAAATTTTTAACCAAATGAAGCGGTGGCTGAATTCCTAGCTTGAACTATGCTAAAACATTTTCTTTTCTACTCTCTCCTCCTCACACCTAACAAATGAGGTCCATGAGCGTCCCGTGACAATTCTAAAAGTGACCTATTGAGGGTTGTAGGAGACTGTAAAAGAAGCACCGTTGTGGTTTTCAAATTCACTTTAAACTGGCAGCTGAGGCTAAGGCAGTTTAGGAAGCTGAGGAGTGATAAGCACGTCGTCGAGAAGCACCTTAAGCGCTCTGTTTGCACACGCGTTTGAAGGCCGTTTGCTCGCCGTTTCTTCCCGCAATGGTCCACTGAAATCGAAAAAAATCCGTCACGCAGGCCTCACCTGCATATTCGCTTCCCTGTAATATTGCCTATTCCTAAGCTACACCGTTCTACATCAATATGCCACTAGATCGTTTTACGGCCTACAAGACCCACGAGTTGCAGCCGAAACAGTTTGAGCTTGAAAGAGTTATTGCGCTACGAACTCGCCTCTGCATGCAATTTGCAAGCGGTCGTCCCCTCGATTGAAAGGATCGATTCTATATGCATTGTTCACGGCGCACTCTAAAGGCTAGCTGGGCAGCATTAGAGCAATTTCTTAGTAGGGCGGCTGGCGATTGATCTTCCCAAACGTTTACCCTACCAGTTGTCGAACGCACTCGATTGATAGGTTCATCTTTATACGCATTGTACATGGCGCGCGCTTAAGTCTCGACGGGACAGACTGAAGCAATTCTCATGTAGGGCGGCCGGAAATTTCTTCTAAATTTCTCAAACAGTGCAAAATAGTCTTGAAGGCTTTACATTTTCCATGAAGCGAAGATAGAAACCCAGTGGACACGCTTCCGCCCATTCGATTGATAGGTTCGATCCTATATGCATTGTGGACGGCGCACTCTCTGAGCAGTCCGGGCATGACAGAGCACTGACAACGCACGCCATGCTTGAGATACTCCGAAAACACTGCACGTCACATGCACTTCCTGGAAAATAAGGTGCTCTAATCGCAAAAGCCTGCTGCAGTTATATTTTTAGGCCACCCACGGCGAAAACGAGAAGTTCTTATAAAGTTTTATATATGTTTGTGTAGATCTCGAGGAGAGGAATCGAATGATTTCAACAGTTCCTCAAACAACTTAAAATTAGAAGGGTTATGAGCGTGCGACGCGGGCGGTACTGTAGTCAGTATTGCATTTTGCATTATTACATATTTGCATTTTGCATTATTTTGATCGTTGTTGCAAACGATAAAGAACGACCACATGACGGCTACAAGAATTCGCAATAAGGAATTCGAAGAACGCCAGCAAAGAAAATTTGCTGGAGCCGATGCTGTGGCGGGATACGTCATTGATGCTATGAAAGGACGACGAATCTTAGTAGGAATATGCACCTACCGAGAACGAGCGCTCAACAGAAGAAGGATCTTATCGCCGATTAACTAGAACATATCATTTCTGAGATATACACGATATTTCGGGCTAAATGCCACCTTTAGCGAGGATTTTGATATTTCAAAAAATGGAAGTTAAACCGGTTTCATGATGCTCTCGGTAATCTGGAAAGACAAAAATGTTTTGGGTGGAACAAACACATTTCCACCTAATTGTGTGTGCGGGAAAACCCTTTGAAAAGGAGCGACCAAAATTAGATCAATTTCCCTTGTTGTCCTTTCTGCATCGACCCTTTTTGTGCCCCTTTCTTTCCTTTGCTCTGTGTCTGCACCGCAACTCCTCAGTTTCTGTCTGCAGTAACTTTGAATACAGTCATGACCAAGTTCAAGGAGTGGAGGTGATGAATGCTCGCGTTATCCAACACCTATGCACGTATAATGCGCTACGCGTTATGTTCCTGTAGAATATTGTAAAAGCAATTGGAACATAAATTTCCCCATGCAATGATTTTTGACGGCAGCCCAACAGAAAAATGAGCACATTGTCCTTGGCAGGCAAGCACAGTCACAACCCGTAGACCCCGAAACGATGGATGACATGCTTGGCCTAGACAGGACTTGAACCTTTAATCAATTTAGGTGGATCCAAGGGCCAGCTTTTGCTGCAAAACGCGACCTCTACCCAATACCTGTTGTATGTCCAACATAATGGAATTAATTTCTTCACATCGCAGATGCCACTTGTCGGTACCAAATTGTGCCCCGTTTCTCAATGAGGATCATGGTTTGCCTGCTTTCACTGGAAGAACCAAGCTGCTAGGCTTGTTCTATGCTTAAGGAATGCAGCCGTTGTTGCTCCTTACTGGCTTCCTCAAAGTTTTGATGATAATTAACGCCAAGATGACAAAAAGTGCATTCCGACAAAAGCAGGTGACGCATGTGTTGGATATGCAGCCGAGGTAGCATAAATGATCGGCGCCCTACAAAAATGCATTTCCTTCATAATTTTCTGTTCACTAACACTCGCGTTTTTGTGTGAAAGGACCATTTCAACAACGTGATGTGTTATCATTTCAATTCCACCTTTTACTTGAGTCTGTTCGAGTGCAGTCAGAGCAATTTGTAACTGCAGCAGAACCAAGAAATGAAAAATATATTTCAAACCGCTAGAAGTTTACCTGCATATGTAGCTCGACAAAAAACGAAAAAGATGCAGAGATGAAAGATGCAATCATATACAAAAAAAACTTTAAAATTTTCACAATTTTCCATTTCCACTGAGACACTTTCTCTATTTATTTTCTCGGCCGCAAAATTGGAGAGGAATATAATGTTGATTTTTCGCGCCTTAAAAATTTGGTTGGCAACGTATGGGAAATCCATTACAATAATTTTCACTCTTATCACTTGTCCCTTTAAGAAAGTTCACAAGAAATGAGTCTCTCATGCTGTTGTCATTCGGGAGAAGGTGTTCATAAAGTGAGACATTGCTTCTTTTGTTCGCAGTTCCATTGTTTTCCTTGCCATATCATGTTTCGACGGCGGGCTCGTTTCCAAGAAAGAAGGCAAACCGCTTTTCAAAGGAGGCCTTCCCAAAGGAAATGTTTGCTAGTTCATTTTCATGCAAACTTTTGTCTAAGAATGCAGCGATACTGAGCTCCTAAATTCTTCCCTCCAGTAACCTGAATACGCTTATACTTATCTTACCAAAAAACAGTAAGTAGACGGATTTGAGGTTTCTTGGTGCTTTAGCAGCAGTAGAGCTCACAAAGCTACATTCCGATTCGCTACAAAGAAGCAAGAAAAAACGTAATCTTCTGGTAAAACAATAGCTTAGACTTTGAACAACGTCATTCTTGAAGAACTCTCTTCTTGGCCTGAGAGGAAATATTTCAAATAGCCGAGATATTTTTTCTATTTCGTACTTGGGCCTAGTAATGCAACTCCTACGGACCTATGGGCGCGTGGAGCGCAGTCGGAGGAGGTGCGGCTGTCGCGTGAGCCTGCTACGAGGTTCTTGGATCGGATTTCTCTCCTAAGTCAACCAAGCCTTCCATCTCTCTTGTTCATCAGCTGGTCCCCGCAAGTCACTGTATAGACTAAATACCCATTCAAGTCGCCTCCACGATACACCGTATAAGTGGAATATGTGGTGCATCCTAAAAGGAGTGAGTAACGCGTCCCTTGTCCTTTATTTTTCCTTCTCGTCGTGCAGATTAGAGCTGTTTTTCTGCAGCCCGCTCCTCCGAGCCCACTGAAAGTTAAAGTCGAGACCGGCTCAGTCAAAGCTCCTTTTCCTCAGTTGCCGTCGAGTTGTTATCAAAATGATACTTATTCTGCGGTTGACCACCATAAGCCATTCTGTGTGAAGAATTCGCATACAAATCGCTTTCACGGTGTTTACTTAAAGTAGAGTGCGTGGGCACCCCAGAAAGTGAACTGAATAACTTCGACCCCAAATGTTCTTATTTCATGCTACTTCGTCCAGTGCTGGAAATTTGAAGCAGTTGTTCTTTAATCTGTAAGAGATTATTTCTCTACGTTTACTGTAAGACCCATAGCATAATCCTTTTCTCATCTGCTTCTATCGTTTTCGAGCATTCGACAGGTAGTTGGTACTCGGCTCTTAAAAAAAGGCTCGGAAACATTATAGCTCATAATACCAAAACAATCTCAAAGACCAACTTAAAGCATTAGTTTTTAAATATACTTGAGATTTATGGAGAAACAACATAAATCCTCAATGGTTTGTTTCGCCACATCCCTTCAGACAAACCGTTTTTATTATGACACCTCGGTGGCTCATCAGCGAAGAGGGAGGTGTTATAATTTTCTATTTTTATTATTATATTTTTAGATAATTAGAGTGCTATACATAGGTGAGACAGGAAGGGTACTTAGTGTTCGCATCAGTGAACACCTAGCTGGAAGATTGAAACAAAGCTTATTAACCCCACTGGGTAAACATCGACAAGAAGCCCACGGCGGAAACGACTTTGACATTAAATGCACTGTGTTGCTACATGAAGATGAAATCGGTACCAGAAAGACTCTTGAGGTTTCTGGATTCGGGAGCGTAATCCAGCAATGAACAACCAAAACGAGTGCATTTCAATAGCCAGCGACTTCTTGCCCTTCATCCCCTTGTGCGAGCTCTGAGACTGCGCAGTCTGTACTTATTAGTATAGATCTGCATGGTAGGTCCCAGTTGCTCATTGATGGTCCTATAGCTGAGCCTTCTCTCAGCACTGGTGGAACAACGGTGAGTTCGGTATGCTTCAGAGGGCACTTCTTGACATTCGTGAGAGCCCATTGTAACTAGAGATGTGAAGAAGTATGTCTTTGACGAATGAGTTGCTGGACCTAAAGTTTCGAAGTACTTTCTATGAAAAAGACGAGTTGTCGAAACGTCGGCCGAAATAAAAGTTATACCACCATGACAAACTTGCGTGGCACAGAACGTCCAAATATATTGTTATATCATGCCCAGGTTTTATGAACATTGGACATGGAGACTATATTTTTAGATTTTTATTTTTTTAATTTTAATTTTAATTATTGTTTTTTGTTATTTATTTATTTATTCTTATTTTATTTTATTTTATTTTATTTATAATTTTTAAGTGTGTTATTGTTTTGTTTTTATTTTGTTTTTAAAAGTAAACGCACTAAAAGGGTCACAGGGTGCAAATGGTCACAAGGATTGAAGAGCGAAAATAGGCATTATCTTAGCCCATGGTGATGGTTACGTTTCTCTTCATATATCACGCGGTAGCGTGAATTTCACTATGAACCTCCATTTTAAGAGTAACTGTTAGCGATACAACAAGAACAAAGGACACATATCCTTACTTTGATGGTTCCTGTAACTGGCATTTGCACTATCAGTCAAATGCAAAGTGCTGGGAGCTTTTTTAGTACGCGATATGATATTTCGCTTGCTTCTTTGTTGTGCTTTAAGAAATTTTTCGAAAATAAATTTTTTATAAAGTATTTCATTTATTGGGACAGATAAACTAAAACATTTCGAAGAAATTATACCAAATTTTCCTTTCACAAAAAAATATTCTAACCATCTTATTGAGTCTGTAGATTAACCTACCTGTCACTTCGATTTGAGAGAGCTCGGTTTGATTTCAAAAGTCTTAATGCTAGCTTAGGAGAATGTTTGAGCTGAAAAGTGTCCACTTCTGCGTGAAAATGGTATATGTCTCACTCTGAGCTGACTCCGTACCTTCAGATGTCTGTTTGCATCACTATTCCATAATTTTCCTCGTATCTTCAATTTCTTGAGAGAACGACTATGCAATTGAGCTGTTTATGCGGCCTTCGGTGACTTCGTCGACAAGTTCCCAGTCCTGTCGGCTGCGATAACGACCCTCTACGAGCCTCCTGTTCGTTTTTTCCGGTTGGATGCCGTTTTACCGTCGGTCGCTGAATAAGATGGCCCGCGCTATCGTACGTCACCTCGTTGTCAATTTGCAGCGTGAGCGCGAGGCGAATCCGGTCCGACCGGAGCCGGTTGGCAGGCGTCCTATGCTGACAGATTCCGTGCGTTGCATGTTCCTCACGAATGTTCCCGCTGAACCGGCCCGTTATATGCTCCCTTCTGTGCTCTGGTGACTTCCGGACAACGTTGATGTGTGGCTTGGAACGTAGGTGTAAACCCGAGTCTTTCAGGAGGCAAATCTTGCTGAGCTCTGCTTTACCAAGCCTCATATACTTCACGTGCTGTTTTTGAATGACATCAGAAATACAGCACTTCAGATACACCACACCATTTGCTTGAGACGAGAGAAGTCCAAGAGCAGCAGCATTTTCACCTGTTAATTTACTCTTCACCCTCTTGAAAGAGCAGATTTATGTTGAGGCCGCTTGGAGAACAAGTAGCTATCGTGTGTTTACATTAGTGCTTTTTCGCGGCACCTCGACAGCCCTACGCGCTGTTGCGTCTTGGAGGTGAAGAGGTCGTGTTCTCAAGCACATCATCTGCTTCCTTCATCTAAACCAGGCAGTCTTGTTGATCTTTCACGAGTCAGAAGTAGCTTTCTTACTTTCTCTCCCTTGTTTTTCTAGTTTTAGGTTTTATTTCGAAACCGTTCCTGTCGTTGTCTACCCTGCGAGTTTGTTTATCTATTCAGCTGTACGTGGACATCCTCGCAGAAAAAGCAACAGAATGAATAAAAAACTAAGTCAGAACACTGAAAACATCGTTATCAGAACCAGTTCGAGCATACCTGTATGTAGTCAGTGAAAAGTATACATATTATATCCATTTAAGGAGTTCCGCAGTAGCTTTCTTACTTTCAGGGCAGTTCCTGCTCGGTTTGTAAAGAAAACAGGTCTTCTATTGCTGTTGCTGTTATCTTTAAGAACTTGAACCTTCTGCTGACGATCCCTAGCGTTGGAATGAGACAATGAATAGAAATTCTTGAGGGTAAGACCCATCATGCCATTTATGATGGCAACAATCGTGACCAAATCATATCTTTTTCGGCGTGCAGCATAGAGAGCGAAAATTGAATGATCTATTCGTTTCAGATGCATAAGGAACACAGTTGAAGTTAAATCCATGAAACTGCCAAGGAGCTTTCCTGTAAAACTGTTGAGTGGAATCCAATCTGGCGACTTTTTTCTTGGTACTAAGGCTAAACTAGTACCGCACTCTAGCAAAGAACTCAATACCGATCAAATTCTTTGAAAGAAAGACGCTTTGTGAGAGGTTAATCCTCCTCGCATCGGCCTAACATGCTTCAAATTCATTAATGCGGATTTTAGTTGGGCTCCCCTCTTCATTTCATTTCTGACGATTTTTGAACAATGTTCAGTTCGACAGCCGTGACTCATTAATAGAAGGTTTTCTCCAGGGGTCGATAACTCTCAAAACAGCCACGAAGCTGGCGTCTCTCGTGGTGGCTCCACTAAAGGAGATCGGTGAGATCTGAAATTTCCCATTCTTCTCAGCAGATCCTAATGCAGTATAGCAATATACTCAAACTGACTTGATCAATTTTGACTTCGCTGTATGGTAATTCCAAATTCAAGTAACTTTCACCTTCGGAGCGTTAGTGTTAGTGTTAGCGCCCTTAGCAGTTAGTGCACTCGGATAATAGCAATTTTGCGGACGCCGGACAACTGGATGTTCTGCACCGGATACAGCCTACCGGATATCCAAAAACAGTTCATTCGGATCCAATGTTTACCGTGCAGTTGTCTAGAAAGTTCCAAGAAACCGTCGAGGAAGGAGGTGGACCTTTAGCCTTCGATGCTAGGGCACCTACATAATTGACAAAAGATCTTTCTTAGTTCCAAATTCTGTTCAAATATTAATGGAAAGTGGAGCTAAGCCTCTGAAACTTTTTGACTTGAGTAGGTATATCCTTCTGATATTATTCTAGGCGCTTCGGCTTTTGTAGGTTTTCAATAAACATTTCACAGAATTTTGAGCAACCTTTGGAAGATTTGCAGATAAATATATCCTACCAAAACATTAGCCGTAACTGAACGAATATGCGATAGCAGAAAACTGGACGCCATCGTCTGGGCTCTTGCACTCCACTTCTCGGAAGTGGTCCCGCTACCATGGATTAAATTCTTGGACTGCGTGGACGAGTTCTCATCGTGTTTGCCAGTCATCTTATGCGTGGCTAGTCTAGGACAAACAATGCCTCATTAGGAGCAGTTTGTTTCAATTAAAGCTCCTATGTGCTACCGACGGATCACGTATCCCTACATAGTTTATCACCAATTATACGTGAATATTCATGACACGCTTGGAGTGAACACTGAAATCGTACAGCATGTCCCATGTTGATCAGTTCCTTCTCACGAAAGAGGACCTTGAGGGTGCACCTTTTGAAGTATGGCATTTTTACGTCAAATTTGGTACTTTGCAAGTCGAACAGGACTCCTTCTTCTTTGCAGTGGCCTACTTTGAAGGACGCCGAAACAGAATTTAAGAAAAAATACCCAGATTTTGTTGGAAAACATGTTGACAACTTTGCAGATGGCACCAACAACAGATGATCCAAAAATTTTCAGTGCACTCCTTCAGCGTACGTTTGTTACGCTGAAGGTGTAAATTTATTCATTTATTTATTTACATACAAATGTGTGTAATTCTAAAATAGAAGAACAGAAGGACACAGCATTATGTGAAACACAACGTGATGAAATACCCACAAGAAATCTCGCAAATCAAAATGCAACAGCGTGACGAATTATTATATCTGCAAGAGAGAGAAAATCTGCTGGATAAAGCACGGAGTAGTGGAATATTCTAAAATGCTTTGATATAAGCCAAAATTAAGGAAAAAAATTAAGGTGCTGCTTAAATAATCCTGCCCAGTGAAACGTTACGCGTTCTTCCGTATCTACTTTCTGGTGTACCTTTCTTTTAAACGCTGCATAGGCAGAAATTTCACCATTAAAAAATTAAAAATGGAGATGTGTGGATTGAATGCATGGCAAAGTCAATTCTTTTGACATAAAGGTATACTGTAGGCAAAGAGAGCTGAAAGAGTTGTACATAGTATATTTAAATCCCTAAGAACGAACTCAGTAGTACACTTACTACGCGCATACAAGACCTATGTGAGGCCTATGCTAGAGTATGGTACTACTGTGTTTAGTCCTAATACCAAGCGAGAAATCGCCAGATTGGAAGCGGTGCAAAACAGTTTTACAAGAAAGCTCTGGATAAGAGTACATGGATATGACTACAACAGCATCCCCTTGGCATCTGAAAGGAATAAACTCTTTAATTTGCGCTCTCTCGCCTGTCGCAGGAAAAGATATGATTTGGTCACAATTTATAAGATGATAAATGCTACTGTGGGTCTTTCTGTAAATGACTTTTATTCAATATCTCATTCGAACACCAGAGGTGGCCCATGGAAAATCCAAATTCCTAGAGCTCATAGTAATATTAGATCTACTTTCTTCACGAACAGAGCAGGCACTGAATTCCTGAAATTAACAAAGAAATTTGTGCTTCCAAACTCCTTGAGGCAATATAAAACGATTATTGACAGGTATCTGCAAGAAGTCTCCTAGTACTTCGTTTTCTTTGATTACATTGTTTCACTAACCACTGGTTCTGTTCTTGATGTTTTCAGTGTTCTGATTTTTTTCGTATTGTGTTGTTTTTTTGCGTGGGTTTCCACGTATACATAAATAAATAAATAAATACTGTTTTTCATCACTTTAGAAAGGGTTTACAAGCATTCTGTAGCTACCTCAGATTTCTTATTTCAAATAGGCAGCCATTTAATAAAGTTTTTTTCGGCCTTTATCAAGCTATCGCAGAAAATTAGACAATTTACGTAATAACGAACGTTCTGACGCCATCAACTGGTCCAATCGATGCATTTTAAAAGTGTTCGATTTGGAATTTCAGTCTGCTTTAAAACGTTCCAGCTTGACTTGCTATTAATACAGCAAAGCTAAAATATTTATGTAATTTTTAAAGAATCTAACTCGCCAAAAATTTCCAAGGATCAGTTGTAAAATTGTAACGAGGTAAGTGATGGTACATAGTTGAGCCCTCTAGTAGAAATTTTGCCCTCCTGGGTTACCCTTAACCTCTTCAAAGCTTTCTCATGGGTATATTCACATCATTTCAACAATGGTTGTTTCATGTTGCGTTGTCACTCAAACAAAGACCGACACTGCCTTCTTCCACAGTGCAGCACCAACTCCCGCAGCTGGCAGTCTATGCGCTTCATTGGCTTCATCCAGTGCCGCGTGGACATTATCCGATTATTCATATACTAAACCGACTCGTCGCGCGAGTCTTTTTCAATGGGAAGAATGCCGGTGCGGCGATACCGGCTAGAGAAATCCTTTAGTCTGATGCCAATTCCATTTGATGCTGGGATTTTCCGTCAAGTTCCGCTGAGCCTGCCTACGCCTCCTCCCGCCTTCTCATTTAGTCACCTATTCTTTTCTCCACCTTGCTCACTTCCTATTTATAAAGTTGTCATAGTAGAGACGACGAAAGCTAGAGTGGGATAGCGTGAAGTTTAAAGTTTACAAAAGTTTATTTTAGAAAGCATTGGGAAGTTACTCATTTAACCTGTTTAAAGAATAAACGATAAAGAACGACGTTATTCAGCCTCTCTTTGGATCGTTCTAGTACTACGGGTAGTCGAGGTGATTTGAATGTATATTTGGTCTATACAAAGGCTTGCAGTGACCATGCCATGGTTAGATCAGCGCTGTGTCGTTTCCAAACAAGTCTGGTACCAGTTCACCGACGCGGAAGGATGGAAGTATTGGTTGACCTGGGCGGGAAATCCGAACCAGGAACCTGGTATCGGGTGCACACGACAGCCGGCACTTCCTTCGGCTGCACTCCACGCACAACTGAGCTCATCAGAACTTTGGAAAGGGCTTGGGCTGTCCAAATGCATCTTCTCATAAAGCGCTCCTAATACTCGGATTTTGGCTCACAACTCTAGCATGATGTTAATTTGAACGAATTGTGAACAAATTGCAAACAAAGCAGTGACTGTAGTACACAATCTCTTTAGAAGTCTTTCCACAAAAAACCCCTCTGTCCTCGTCAAAGCTCATAAGACTTACGTTAGGCCGATACTTGAGTATGGAACAACAATTTTTACCCAGTTAAGAAGAAGAATATACTTAGACTTGAAAAAGTCCAAAATAGCTTCACCAGAAAACTGTTTATCAGGAAATGTGGCTTTGATTACCATGCTATTCCCAGCAGTGAAGTAAGAAACAAACAACTCGGACTTCAGACACTTTCATCCAGACGAAGAATATACGACCTCGTAATGGTTCACAAAATTCTCCATGGTTTCTGTGGACTTGATAAGCGTGACTTCTTCATAATGAGACCATCCAGAACCCGAGGTGGAGGAGAGAAACTTTCACTAAGTACTGCAAAATCTTCTATTCGACATAATTTTTTCGTTAATAGAGCAGGTTCGGATTATATAAAACTTTCCAAAAACTCAGTTATTCCGTACAAGCTGAAGCCATTTATTACGAATGCAAGTCAATTCATGAATAATTCTAGGACATAATGAGATCTTGTGGCAAAGCCCCTCTTGATCTGTTCTCCCTTCCATTCTTCTTTCTCTGGGCATTTGTTGTCGTATGTACTTTCTAATCATTCTATAACACTTTGGTCTGGATCGTTAGCCAATTTGATGTGGATGTCGTTCTATACCGTTTCTAATTACATTGTTCTTCACATGGATTTGACCCATGTAATAAATAATAATAATAATAATTTCGGCACCGTGGTTCACTTTTGAATGAAATTACTTCACTAACTTGCTACAGAGCAATTCGGCAAGCGTAAAGGTGTAGAAGTTTCTACAAGGCTGGTTGCAAACGGAGTGCAACCGCTGTTCGTATATTCTTTCCGCATTTTAGGACCACCTCTTTCTAGGCGGCTTTGACCTGTTCAAAAAAGCATTTTGACGCCAGTGCCACCAGACGTGCCCAGTCGTGCAAGCAGAAGGATTGGCTCTGATGCCAGTGCCACCAAATTTTTCAGTTTTCACTTCCTTGTTTATCGTTTCTCATTGAATTGGTGCAGAAACTCATTTTTGCCGTGTCCCTATTGAGTGCGCTTCTTAAGTTTCAGACAGCGACCTTGTTTCCCTCGAACTATCGTGCGTCAAGCTTCCTACCATCGTCTGCATCTCATCTGGGAGCCGCCCGCGTCTATGTATATCGACTCCAAAACGTGCGTCGTGGCACTAAAGCATTTGCCTCAACAAAAAACGTCCTTCTGCTTGCACGACTGGGCACGTTCGCCCATTTATTTAAGTGCAAGGGAAGCCCGTACCCTTTTTTTCCGAAGTATGCATCCGGTCTAAGAAGGCGATCATTGTAAAAAAAAATCTCCAGCTTTTGCGAACCACTAAGGGACACTACGCGCCGAAGAATTGAGTGCTCGTTTCTGAATGACTAAAGGCAGTGAGGCCACTGTTATGTGAGTTTATCTCGACAGCGACAGTGAAAAAGGAGCAGTTATCGCCACAGTTCTTCGATCCGATCGAACGAAACGAGGGCAAACGAGTATCTGTGTCACCTGTGCCTAACTGTCAATCCGTAGACCGCCAATTTGTTTGAGATGGTCGATGAAGACGATCCATTGCATATCGCTCTGCGGTTGTCAGCGACCCACAGTACATGAGAAGCCCACCTAATTTTCTACGAGTTCATCCTCGTAGCAGTGGCTGTAATCCTTGCCGACACAGCCCTTAACTCTAGAGGTCTTCATTCATTTTTTGAAGTTTGTCACTGTGAGCCTCGTCCATTCTATTCTTGGACGTTGATCGATGTTCATCCCCAGGTCTTCGAAGCGTACTCGAAGAACCTCTAGAGTTAATCCTGGCAGGATGAACAGCACGGAGCCGAACGTTCTTCGCTTCTTGCTTTATTTCTTCGACGCTTTTGAAAGTTTCTCAAACAGCTCGCTGCCTCTTTTCTTCATGTCTGATTCCGGGTTGAATGCTGTGTCGACTGCAAGCAGTTACAATGGATTCGCGCCATTTCCAGTCACCGCCTCAGTCAAAAACTGACGGCTCTTTGAAAAATGCAATTGAGCACTCTCAATTCATATGTTCGCATGCGTTCGCAAGCCCCGTGGCCTTCGTAAGCCGCTGGTTGGACATGAATGTGCTCAACGATGTCACTCAAGGCCCGCATCTACCTTAAACTCTGAGTGAAATATCATCAAATTAAGGCGTTCTCCAGTACGACCAGATATTCGGTTTCTACCATTGATTTCTTCAACCTATTCTTAGACACGGAAATGCGTCGCTCTTTCACTCACGGGAACACCTGTCTAATTAACTCCTTTTCAGTAAGTAGTGAGCGCTTTGTTTCTGAGCTCACAATTCGATTCCTACTCCTTTCCTGGGAAGCGCCTAACTCACGCTTTTCTGCGATTTGTGAATTATTTGTCTCTCACACTTGCCTTCAACGAGCTAAATAGCTGGAAAAAAATGTATCGTTCTCCCACACCCTAGGCCTCCATTCCTTACACTAAGAAATTCCTTCTTACAAGACAGGATCTGGGCTGAAAGTCAGATTGGGAATTATCGCACCCTTTCAATGCCTATCGTATGTTAGAAGGAGACTCATGATCACGCTAGAAATCAAAAACATTAGCGCACTGCACACTGTCATTAGATTCATTCCAAACTGAAAACTTCCTAACAATATTGAACACTCCTTGGACGAAAACGGACAACTTCTAAATCAAATTAAAGGTAATTTAACCAATAGAACTGTTCGAGCTGAGGAGCTAAGATTGTTAACCACACTTTATTCGGCTGACGTTTCGGCGTATCCGCCTTCTTCAGAGACTGGAAAAGTCAAGCGAGGTTTGAAAGGTTACTCGTCCAAGAACTATTTTGAGTGAGTTTCCGGAACTAATAGGAAAAGGAGACGAAAGGGGAGTGAGACAGCCCAATTAACCTTATGGAAGCAGCCAAGAGGCTGGTGCGTCACCCTCGGATGGAGGCAGTTAGGGTGAATGAGACTACCACCTAAGGTCAACCTCTCAGCGACCCTCCGGCTGTCGCCCTCTGGGGCCGAGTCCACAGAGGTCAGCAAATGGGGCCAGCTCCTGGGTTAGCGCTACGTGCTCTTACCTCCTATTGATCGCGGGATTCTTGAAGGCAATCCACAGCGCTTCGAGAGTCTTGCGTGCTGCGATATCAACCTCTCGAGCAAGGACTGTAACCGCGACCCCAATCATTGCGCCACCATGGCTACGCTGCCTGTGCTCCCCCCAACGGCGTAGAAATCTGACATCTCTGAAGCCCGTCCATGTGCTCCTTGACCCTCACCCAAAGCGGCCTGCCCGTCTCACCGATGTAGTCCTCTTTGCACTCCGTGCAAGTGATGAGGTATAACACACCTGAGGCCGTGCAATCCCCTTCCTTTCCGAACGGGCAGACCATGCAGGACGGGGTATCACAAGCGCGATTGTACAGCCGGTCCCTGACAAGTTGGGTCCTGAGGTTAGCAGGCGGTATGTTAACTAGCCTGACCAGACCTTCTAAGTCAGCCTTGCGCATACATTCCCGTACTTGAGCACTAAGAGCATCCGTGATGAAGGGCACCAAGAAAGGAATTTTGGTGCGCTCTTGTTCTCTGCGTCTTTGTGCTCCTGCAGGCGGACGACGTTGCTTAGGTAGGCTGTCGGAAGTGTACCCATTGGACAACGCTATACGAGATGCCATCTCCCTTGAAGCGGACTCGAATTCGTCGTTGGAGGATAACAGTAACATTTTTCACATCACCGACCGAACAATTTCGGTGTCAAAAGCTGCACTCGTAGTAAGGCAGTAATGCAGTGTATGGCCCTGCTGTGCAAACAAGAACAGAAGACCACCTATTAAACCCTGAACTCTTACGAAAGGTTCTTTTCTGGTTCCAACTGGACGATTTTAAAACTAATACATTAGGTGGCAAGTTAGAATTCTAGTTTTTTTATTTTCAAAAGAATTTTTTTCAATTCAATTTTAGTTTTTTTAATTTCAGAAGATCAGAATACCAAGGGCAAAGTGTAATGTAAGATTAGGTTTCTTTACTAATCGAGCAGGAACCGAGTTTTTGAAGCTATCAAAGAAAAACGTTCTACCTAACTCCTTGAGGCAGTACAAAAAACTCGCTGACAGGTACATATCTCCAGGACGCTTCTTAGTTTACTCGTTTGATAACTTCAAGTTGTTTCATTCAATGTTGCTTTGCATGCTGTTTATTAACCGTATTTGATTTCTTATCTGCGTGGCTCTCCACGTACAAAAATAAATTAATAAATAAATTTTATTTGTGTTATATATTCTAAGCAGTCGCTTCTCGAAAACCCTCATGGATTTCTGAGACCTCTAAAATCGTGGTTTCCATGTTCCAATGTATGGGGAGGGCGCAAAACGCTAGTGGGAGGGCGACGGGTCCACACCACACCAAATCGAACCTCCCATTTCTTCAGCTTTTTGGCAGCTATTCAGGTTTTATGGGATTTTTGAGAAACCATTCTCACTTGTTTTGCTGAATTTATGGTAGGCCGCATACCATCTAAGGATACTTTTTAAAAGAGTAGAGAGCACACCAAAAAATATCCACCTAATTCACTGTTTAGGTATATCCTTCTTCTGTGAGCAAAATTTGCAAAGCAGTATACGTCGCTTCATCATAATATGGGCGAAACTGCTTAGTAAAAATAGTGGCCCATCCCGACCACTTTTTCTCGTAATGCGCAGCAATTGTCTATTTGTCTAGATAGATTTTTAGGTGTTTCTTAAAACGCCTAGCTGTTTCAGCGAACCGGAGTTCCTTACTGATGCATGAGCGTTGACGCCAGGGTCATCGAGAGCTATTGTTCCATCGTCTGCGGAGAATCCTTGTCAAACTGTGTCAAGATGAATCACGCAGACAGCTCACCGCTTCTAATGGCGAAGACACTTCCGCAGCGATTCTTCAAACGAGCACTGACTGTCTGACAATAAATTGCGTTTTTAGTTATTCCGTCATTCTCATGTTAGTGCTCTGCGTTTCCACTTGGTCGCGTGAGATTTGGGTTTAGACAAAGAAGACGATGATCATGGACAAGTTCTGAGACCTTTTGGCAGTTAGTCCTTGAGTATCGTCTGCAGACTGAATAAGGGAAAGGAACCCTAGGTGTGGCTGATTCTGACACAGATTCGGTGGATGGGTCGCAGTATAGAATTCCTCGTACCCACCCAGGAATACATCCAGCCAAAAACCGACATTTTCATGCCTAATGTGTTAGGATAGATATAAAGGATGACGGTGGACATTAAACAAATTCAATGTAGGAAGCTCCACGTATTATACTTCTACGGGATGAGCAGTTGAATCGCATATTTAGTCAATATAGTTCGTTCCGGGGACTTGGTTGGGCAAGTCAGTAATAATCAAAAGGGAACGACACCGGCATGAGTTTGCATTTGCCTTAACCACAGGACTATCTGGACAGCCCTACTGTCCACAATTTCGTTATTAATTGCACGTTGGTAGAACCAATTCCTGGGATCTACCCTAATCGGAAGGGGCGCTACTAGAAAAACCGAAGGCACACGAACAGTGTGACCAGCGTGCAAAACAGAGAGTGAAGTGCCCCTTTCAAATGGGATAGATCCCAATATTCCTAACATTTATCAATGTCTGTGAGCGTAAAAGTGCATGTAATGTAAAAGTGCATACATGTTCGTGCCTCCTTTTTTGCTCAAAGGGCCGGTTCTGAATTCTTGATGCCTACCAAAAAACATACTTTGCCTTCTTCGTTTAACCAATATAAAAAGCTCGTTGGTAGTTACCTTAAGACTCGCTAATTCGCCGTTTCTTGTATTTTTGTGTCTATGACCAATGTGTGGTCCGTTCACTTCCAATGTGTTGTCTTGGTGGTGTTTGTTGCGTCGCGTGTTGTCATGCACGAATGAATAAATAATTAAATAAATAAATATAAAAAATGAAAAGCGACGTTACTCAATCCTCTTTGGGATGTGGCACGAGTTTTGCTTCTACGGGATGTCGTGGAGAAGAGCTGTAAAGAACTGATCGTGTTTGGCTTATGCAAAGAATTACGATTGTCAACCAAGGGCATGATAGCGTTTTATTCTTCCCAGAAGTCTGGTGGTCTCGTCGACTCTAGAGGGAGAGAAGGTGTGGTTGGCCTCGGCTAGGAAATCCGAATCTAGAACCTGGTATCGGGTGAACGTAACAGCCGGTAAGCGGAACAGCTGTGTAATTAACGTGGACTTTAAGCCGAAAAACACACGAACTGGAGTTTTGGACGTTGTAGCTGTTTTGCTTCAGGCATTAAAGGCTTATACACAAACACAATACACAACTGAGAGTGGCGTAACCCGAGACACCTACAGGTTCTCTGCCTTGCACACTTTGGAAGTTGTGAAGCCTCTCGGTTGGACAGTTTCTACTCACTTTCACAACTGATCTCGTCTGAGATGAGTACATTGCTACATCCAAGGAAGTTCCTCATGTTTCATCCATTTTTAGACCGCCTTCGAGATTCGCTTCAATGCGATCAGCCGATTTCTTTCATGAGCCTGACTAATACATAGTATAATTGTGCTTTCCCAAAAATTTCGAATAACCGAATATATTCGAATGGCGACGATTTTCGAGCATTCGAATTCGAATACATTCGATAATCGCGTTTTTCGAGCATTTGAATTCGAATACGTTCGAAAATGGCGTTTTCTCGAATGCTCGAATAGGAATATTCGAATTCGAATAGAATTATGTAAGTATGTATTATAGTTGTGCCCGAATGCTCGAATATTCATCCGGGCACAACGATAATACATACTTACATGACAGAATACAGTTTTCCAGCATATACAAGAGGTCGAACGCTTCATTATTTGGCATCCGTTACCACGTGACCTTTGGGGGGGGGGTCTGTACGGATTCAAGGGCGTTTCCCTTCGCATTTCTAGCGCAGCCTAGCGCAGGCGGCGTTTCGACTGGGTGAACACGTCGCATTGTGCGAGACCGGAAGACGGCGAGAATGCAACAGCTGAGGTAGCGTCGAGGGTCTTCTGAAAATCGATTCCTTCGTAGTGGTAGTTCTGAGCTGAAAATTGCCTGTTGCCTCGGTTGCACTCTTGCTGCCTCAACAATTTCCAGGACCTACCGGTAGCCTCTATCGCAATCACCCCTTGACATCGTTTTTCTACATATTACACTATACGCATTTAATTTCAGTCAAGTTTCTCAGTTTTCACTTCACTGAGGAGGTGAACGATATTCACAGGAAAATTGCTTCTCCATCACTAATTGTAAGCTATGAATAGGTACCTATGTTCGTTGCGGTGAAACAATTAAATTTAAGGACACATGCGCAGCTATTTAAATACGCTGTGATGTAGACGCAGAAAGGCGTAGGCGATAACCAGATTTCTGTGACATGTCTCTCATTTGAGAGGTGTGGTAGTGCAATCGGAAAAGACTAAGCTTCCTCCCGCCCAGTCCAACAAAGCCTTCCTAACCTTCAGAGGTCATTGAATTTTGGTTCCGCGCTTGTCATGGTAGGATAAAATGCTAACTTGAGTATAGTCTGGCCACCACACATCATTGTGTAGGCCCAATACGCATTCAAATTGTCTCCACGGCATGGGTAGAAATGGAGTGCGTGGCGCTTCCCGAAAGGGGTTGACTAACGGTTTCTTTGTCCTTTCTCCTTATTCATTATGAGGCAACCTACATAATTTGCTACGTCGTTGCAGAGTGAATCGTTCCAGAATCCCTCCAAATTATAATCCTACCTACGGAATACCGAAATCTTTCTTCGTCGTGAACTTTGAACAATCCTGATCGACGCCAACCTCGCAGGACTTAATAGACCTAACAGAAGGCAGAACAGTAAGGTTGTCCAATAAACTTCGTGTCCTCTCGTCTTGCACCTCGGCATTGCTGGTATCAGTGTTTATAATGCATATGTGCCACGAGGTTGTTGGGTGAAACTATTTATTGGCCTGACATTTCGACCGTCTCATCATCTTCAGAGGCACGATGCTCCACCGTCTGAGTGTAGCGACTCGGCTACCACTCGACATCAGTTGGACCAGTAGCGAAAACAACCTCGTAGCACAGAAGCAATAAACACTGAAAACAGGAAAGCTTCATAGGAAGCAAAATTCACTACTGTGCAAGTAATTGAAAGGTTTGAATTGAAGCTAGAAAGATTCTCACCATCATTACTCCATCTGTATTCCTTTTCATATGTTTGAGTTAGACTTGTCTTCTTGTTGGGCATGTGGTTCCTTTGATTTTAGACTTGTTATTCTTGGTTTCCTTATTGTGAACGCATATTTACGCTAAAAACTGGGTTGCCCATGAAACAATATGAAGAGCTGATTTTATATGCACCACAAAACCAATACAGGCTTAATTCTCCGAAAAGCCACCCATGGCTTCGCTCTCTTGGGTGAAGTGCTGTGGCCTATTTAGTCTTCATATTCTCCACAAGTCATTGCTTGTGCCAGAGGTGAATTCACATTGGTGTCGTGATACCTTGTAGAACTGCAGTGAATCGAATTCCCAATTGGACCCCAATTTAATTTCACTTTCACCTTCAGTTTCATAGACAAGAAATTCGTAAATGACGTCCACTGTGTGTTTCAAATGTTGTCCGGATACACGATGCACGTTATTTCCCCTAAATGAGATGGGAAACCAATCTGCTCGACGCTGCCTTGGCAGCTAGTGAATGCTGCCGAATCCGCTTTCGGAAGGTTTTTTGTGCATCGTCTCTATTTTGTGGCCGGTCAAGAACTGGTCCAAACCCATTTTCGTGAGAAAATGACCCTAAAAGGAATGCGTGATCGATTACGCCAAAGAGTGGTGAGGCTAGCAGGTTGCCAAGCCTTCCCTTAGCAGTTTTCGTTTCTCAAAGAATCACTGAATAGACAGTGGTGTCGATTTTGCATCAGTCGTTCGTTGCAGAACAGTTTTGAAATTCTTAAGGGCTTTTTTGGGTTGTGCTGCTCACTCTGTGGGCGCGCGTAGCACAACCGGAGCAGACGGCGGATCTTGCGTGCATCCTCAATTGACTAAAGGTTTGAGTCCTACGGCCAACAAAGCCATCCATTCCTCAGCGCTTGGAGAATCGGCACCACGTTTATGTGGAGAATGGAGTATGTTCTTCGGTTGGCCGCAACAAATATGTAATTGTACAGACATTTTCCTTAAAAAGTACAAGTAGAATATGTGGACCGCCCCATGCAGAGTCCTATATCCTTCACTTTGCTTGTGCACTCTACAATGCTCCTCCACGAAACCTGAATAAAAAGGATAATTCAATTCAATTCAATTCAATTCAATTCAATTTATTACGACCATAAAAGACAAAGATAGACAAAGTTAAAGGATAAAGGATGGCGTTATTCAATCCCTTTTAGGATGTGCCACGCATTCTACTTCTACGGGATGTCGTGGGGGCGAGTTGAATGCGTATTTGGCCACACAATGATAAACGGTGCCCAGCAGATGAAAGAGTCAGCGCTTTAACCTTCCCAGACAAGTCTGGTACCACTTCACCGACCCCGGAGGGATGGAAGGCTTGGTTGGCCCGGGCAGGAAATCCGAACCAGGAACCTGGTATCGGGTGCAGGCGGCAGCCGGCGCCTCCTCCAACTGCGCTCCACGCATTCAAATCGCCTCCACGAAATCCCGTAGAAGTAGAATGCGTGGCGCATCCCAAAAGGGATTGAGTAACGCCGTTCTTTATCCTTTACGAAACCTTAATACTTCGTTAGAATCTGCTCTAACCTTCAAGTAAAGAACCGTGGAAGCGACGAGTTGCTTGTGGCACACAACTGTGTCCTCTGTTTCACAAGAGATATTCATTCTCAAAGACCTTGCGAGGAATCGCTCCGACATTTCAATCTCTAAAGAAGTATATTTAGAGCTTTTTTGGGTAGAAAATTTCGAAATGCTGGCTATTACAAATTCCTCCATTCTTCAGAAAAATATAGCCTTTTTACTATTTTACTTTATACTTTTTGATGAGACGAGCCAGTTGTTGTCGTTTTTAAAGTAATAAACCAGAGTTTACAACGCTTACGAAGTGATAGGGAACCACGAAGATTGCAATTCATAGACAACAGTTTGAAGATAAAGAACGGAGTTTCTTAATCCCTTCTGGGATGCGCCATGCACTCCACGAGAATTTGCCTATACAATGATTTGCGGTTGTTAGCCCATGGAGAAGTCAATTTTTTGCCCTTCACATACGAGTCCGGTACCAATTCACCGACCACGTAGGGATGGAAGCCTTGGTTGGCCTGCGTGGGAAATCCGAACGGGGAACCAGGTGCGAGGAGAAGGTGCACACGACAGCCGGCACCTCCTCCAAATGCACTCCACTTGTCCACTACTACTGCAGAGCTATAATCTCATTCAACACATAATATTCACAAATATTAAGCACAGATTGATATTTTAGCTCCAAGTGGTAGTTGGATAACTAAGGCTCAGACGATATACACATATCTCGTGACCGAGGATTCTGATGGTGAGATGCAATAGCAGATGAATTTTGAAAATGCAAGAACACGTAACTGCTCCTTGACAATTTTTGCTACAGTTAAACAAACTGCAGAATGTGCTACTAACTACTGAATGGATAGTAACTAGCTAAATTTTAGGTAACGTGTAAGGCAGCTACTTGTGGTGGACTCATATGGACGTTCAAAAAATTCTTTGAAAACATTGTAAGCTATGAAAGTGTGCGTTAACGGAGCGGTGGGATTTTTGCGAATCTTATCAAACGAAAAAAGTGTCCTATTGGCGAAGAAAATACGATTAGAGTCGCATTTTTTTTTCATTTTTTTTTCATTTTTCGTTTGGTCGCCAGCGTCATGATTGTTGGCACCTCTACTGCTTGCCTCTTTTAACGACACCATATCCGAGGTTATAATATCGCAATCTTGATTTACGATCCTATGAAAGAATGGGCGCGTGTAGCGCAGGCGGAGAGAGTGCCTGCTGTTGCGTGCACCCTATACAAGGTCCCTGGTTCGGATTTCCCGCCCAGACCAACCAGGTCTTTCTCCGGGGTCGGTGAACTTGTTCATCGGCTGGCCACTTCAGGAAATTGTATGGCCTTGTACGCATTCAAATCGCCTCTTCGACATCAACGACATCACGTAGAAGTAGAATTCGTGGCGCATCCCAGAAGGGATTAAGTTACACCGTCCATTATCCTTTATCCTTTAAGAATAACAGACCATTTCGCTCCTTTCTGAAGGAGAGGGTTGTTAATCCAAAATTGTGATTTCTACCTCTATTTGAGAGGCCCAGCGTGCGTATCGTTAGCTTCCTCGTGAAACTATCCTGGACCCTTCCTGAAAATAGGATGCACAGCCTATGCCAAGAAGGGGCGTACTCGCAATTATTTGTGAGATTTGATCGCTGCCCCAATCCGACTGGGCGGCAGCCTTCGATCCGGGCGTGGCTGCCGAACATGAGAGCCTTTCAGCCGGTGAAGAGCGTTCATGTCGCTCTCGAATGTTGATGCGCTGTTTGATCAGTCGCTCAGCGGCCCTCAATCAGCGTGCTTCCATTTCTATTTACCTTCCGGCCACCGTGTGTGATTATGCGTTATAATTCGCTCATTCCACAACTTGTTTGTGAAACTATTTCTGTTGATTCGGTTAGGGATCGCGTGCTCTTCAAAATATCCAGGCAAATATTTGACAGAGGCGTTTGTTTGGTTAACCCATGGTTTTTAAACTCTTGCAGATGTTATGGCACCTATAGTTTTCTTTAGTTTTTTTTTTCTCTCCAGAAAATGAGGTCAAAACACTATGTCAAATTGAATATGTGCGCAACAGGTAAAGGGTGAAGCTCGGCGCTAGTAAAAATCCTTCTACGGATGGGCCGCGCATTCTACTTCAGGTGGCTGTCGTGGAGGTAGCTTGAAAGCGCATCTGATTTTGCAGTGACTTTATATTGCCATCCGATGGACTGGTCAGTGTTTGTTTGACATGCCTTCTGAAGCATTTACAAAAAATCGCCTCTGGAGCTGTGAAAGGTTCAGAGTGCTTAGCCGCTGCGCACGCCCACACATATCCTACTTCATTTGCTCCACATCCTCCTGCTCCATATGCTGTTAGTGTTTGCACAGACCACGTGTTCCTCTGATGTTGTTGTACAGAACCGTTCCACCCTCCCCCCCCCCTTTTTCCAGAGCGTAATCCATTAACCTCCCAAAGGACACACATTGAGGGGCAATACGGCTGAGCTCGATGTCAGCAAATTTTTCATCGATGAGCTTTCCTCGGCGCAAAATTTAGAAAAATGTTAAGAGGACAAGCGATTCCTTGGTGTTTTCTAGCTTCCGAAGGACAACCCAGCGAATTTTTCGTTCGAGAAGACTGCCTTCACTTCATCCCGGCGGGATGGACGACATGTCTGGCCTGAACGAGTTTCGAATCGAAAATCGGTCACGAAGTTGGCATCTCCTGCCAGATGCGCCTCATGACTCCATTTGGCGAAATAGTTCTCATTGTCACGCTCGAGAACAGTTTACTGTCGAGCTCAGCACAGGAAGAACAAGCAATAAACAGTAATGTTCTCGAAGAGTCTCTGCAGCATGTTCAGGCGTACAACTTACTGTTAAATTGGTGGTCTTAGTACTATCCCCAGTAGCCATGATTCTGTGCGCTGCAGAATTCGAAGCCGCTCGTGAACTCGACAAAAGCTGACTTTAATTTCTACATAGAAGCCTAGTTCTGTAATGAAGACTCTCCCTCCCTCGTCGATGCCGCCGTCCGCGAAGCTCATAATGTTCCCTCTCCACGGCGAAATTTTCTGTTTGTGTATTCGGCGTTTTGTTTGCGCGGAGGAGGCGGTCGCCTGTGCAACCGAGATTGTTATCATTTCCGAAACCCATGTTATACTCTACTCAACGCGAACTGCTCATTGGACTAGACTGTTTGGCCTAGTACTTTGTCAGTGTACGAGGTACATAGGAAAATGTGTGTAAAAATTTTCAGCTCTTCTCTCAAATTTCCACAAATTTTATAGCGCTATTCGCTCGTTGTTCACTGTTGTATATTATTTTATTCCTTTTGAGGTAACATACAGCTTCTGAGGTTCGTTCCTCCGGAATGGCCTGTCCTCATAACAACGAATCTAACGTGCCCCGTTGCGCAATGCGTGATCCTGTAGAAGGAAGACTGTTGGGGTCAACATCTTTGAAGATCTTCAAAATAAAAAATTATACATTATATTTACAACGCCGCAGGTTAGGTTATTTCATTTGCTTCGTATGTATTACTTGTTCCTATTTTGGTGTCACTAAAATCCCGAGTTGGAGGCTTCACACATGCGCAACACTCGCGAAGAGCAACGTTATCCCACCTAACGTTATTACTCGCCTTTGCAAAAAAGAATAGCGGACGGAAATTTGGTGATTAAGATTTTTCCTTTTTTTCTGTCTACTGGAGAACCGATAATCAATGCACTATTTTTGATCTTAGGCCTGTTTTAAAAAATGCTTCTTGTTTTAACACATTTGCTTAAGCCTGGATTGGCTGGTAGAGAGGCCACATATTGTTACAGGATGGTTTGTTACGATCAGAACTCTTGCGCAAGGCGGGACTCGAACCTGCATCTTCTGCTTTCCGTGCAGCGATGCTAAGCCTTACACCACCGGCGCTGTTTGACCGCATGTAACATCCGCGATATCCTCGAGATCTGCCAGCACCCACCCGTGATAACGGGATAGGCCGGCCGCTGATATCAGCATGGAACAGGTTAAGCTGAGGACCTTACTGTAGTAGCAATAGTTTTACACATTTGCTTAAGCCTGGAACGGCTGGTAGAGAGGCTATATGGCAGAGTTTTGATCGTAACAAAACATCCTGCACCAAGATATAGCATCTTTACTAGCCGCTCCAGGCTTAAGTAAATGTGCTGAAACATTGTTACAAGTAAGTTCTTCAGCTTAAACGGTTCCTTGCTGATATCAGCGGCCGGCTCATCCACGTTTCACGTGTGGGTGCTGACAGACCTGGAGGATATCCCGGATGTAACGTGCGGTCAAACAGCACCGGTGGTGTAAGGCGTAGCATCGCTGCCCGGAAAACAGAAGGTGCAGGTTCGAGTCCCGCCTAGCGCAAGAGTTTTGAACGTAACAAGGCATCCTGTAACCACACTCCTTCTTCTGTTTGTTAAATGTGGGTCTTATTCAATTTGTCCCTCCTTATGCTCCATTATAATCGCACCTTGGCGTGCGCAAATCAATAAGATGACGGACTCCGATAGGAAAACACAAAAAGGGCGGCAGCACAGTGGTGAGCCATCATGGTATTGTTCTCTTGGATAAAATGTGGTACACATTCCAGAAGGAGGGATAGAAATGGCAGTGAACATTGGGCAACATCATTAGAAGTCCAATGGTAGGAGCAAGTGCGAAAATGCCCTTACTGCACGGGCAGAATCGAGGCTGAAGTCCTGGCGCAGACCGCCAAATGTTTTCATCGAAAAGAAACTGGAAATAACGTCAGAACGGAGCCAAATTTGGACATGACACCGCAGCATAACAAGGAGCCAAAAAGAGAGGATTGCATTTTGTCCGAACCGTTGGCTTATCAACAGGGGAAGCATCCGTTCTTATGTCTGTCGAAGTGACACTGAGGTGCTTCAGCTGACCTGACTGCAGTTATGAGTAAGCCCGTCTGTGGACTTGAGGTCTTGTCGTACAGCTTATTTGCAGCAAATTTTGCTCTAAGAAATGCCACAAAGATGATAAACAGCATGCTTTTACTACATAAACCGAACCGTGCAGTAATATAATAAAGTCAGTTTTTGCGCGTTTCTAACTGGCGCGCACCATTTCTGAATGGCTGGACAATTAATCGATACATTGTGCTTTCTAGCTACAGGAGTAGTTGCTCTTTCTTCTTAACTGCTTTTCTGGTAGTTTCTCAACATTCCTGATTTACTAGAGAATTTTAGTTACAGCATGGATAACGGCTTTGTGAACGATTGTACTTCACTAGTTCAAAGTTGGTCGAACGGTGGCGGAGACAACTGCTAATGTACAGGAGCTTGGGGAGAAGGCATGATGTCGGATTTATCGCTGGTTTAGTAAGTTTCGCAATAGAAGTGAATCCACTGAAGACAATACACGAACAAGGGCCGGTTTCATCAACGACTTACAGCAATTTAACAGAGAAAATACAGCCGAAATCCTTGATAGCGCGACTTATCAAGCGATATGGTGAAGTATTAGGCCGCGCTGCCAGGGATGTCAGCTGGTTCTTCTCTGTCAAATTGCTGTAAGTTGTTGATGAATCCGGTCTCTGGAAGATCATTCATTGATAAGGATGCCTTAAAGGAATCAGTCGAAAAGAACCACGGCAACCAGTACGAAGGATAGCAAGGAACCTAGGCATTTTCTATACAGCTGCTGTGAAGCACCTCAAGCAGCTAGGTATGACAAGGAATCTCGACATGTGTGTGCCTCACAATCTCACCGAGCGAGGCGTAGTGGCTGAGACGGACTGAGTTTGTGAGTTCACTGATCATAACCAATCCTACGGAGCCGTTTCTCCATCGTGTTGTAACCTATGGTGAGAAATGGATTTTCTACGATAGTAAAACGCTTTCTGCTCAATGGTTTCATGTCGATGAGCTTCCGAATACCTTTATAAAGCCAGGCTCACACTGCAAGAAGACAATGATTAGGTGGATTAGTGCACTTTTCCACCCTTCTGCCCAAGCAATAACTTCAAAGCGGTACTGCTAGCAGCTGGAAGGAATGCATACAAAATTGAAGAAACTACATCCTTCCATGGTGAATCAACACGGTCCACTACTTCTGCACGACAACACACGTCCACATGTTTCACGGATTGTCCTCCAGAAATTGAACGAACTGCAAATCAAAACTCTCCCTCACCCATCATATTCGCCAGGTTTGGTGCCAGCTGACTCACTTTTTCAAGCATTTTGATAGCAGGGTATTTAAAGCCCAATATGATGTAGAATCTGCCTTCCAAGAGTTTAGTGGTATGATACAAATAACACGAAAGAACATTTCTCCGATTTTGAATTTATTCATTTACTTACTGCAAATACACCCACGAGGAGTATACAGGGTGCGTAAAAAGTATTGACGCACCTACTTTTTGTTTCAGCTCCACTTTTCTCTTTCTACCCCTCTAGGTTTTTGAGTGTTATTTTTGTTGTCTGTATTGTGCTCAAAAAACACACACGAAAAAACTGAAGAAACATGATCGTCATCTTTACGGTGGCGCTTTTTTTGTCTGTGACCCAAAGAGCTTAATACCTCCTTAACAAGAGAATTAGGCGCTGTTCGAAACGGTCGGTGAGGAAAGAGGTCAGCAACCCAATCGTCAGCCACGGCTCTGTCATAACACAATATGTTTAAGCATGATAACGTTCAAATCCAAAATTATCAATCTCTGTTCGATAACGGCAAACAGATAATGCGCGCAGGTGTGAATACTTCTCAGACGAGCACAGCTTAAACATGACACGCTGGATTACTCTTTTTAGGCGATTTTTGAGAATGAAGTCTGGGCTACTTTCAACAGGAGTGACCAGTCGCAGAAGGTTACCCTGTTAAAGGCACGGAGCGAAATCCAAGCGAGTACTTGAGGCGCGTGCTCATGAATTTTTCCGTCGTTTTTGCTCCTGTATTCACAGTAAAGGAGCTTACTGCGCAATACTATTTCCACAACCGTCATTTACTGCGTCAATACTTTTTATGCACCCTGTACATAAAGCATGAATATCTTGTTTCGCGTTAATTGTTTAATGTCAATAGCATGAATAATATGATGCATGATGATGTTATAAGAAATAATGGTGGTCCGATCCACTTTTGAGTTAAGTAAAAGATTTGCTTTTCACAAGTGGATACGTACTTTTGAAACGCCAAATTTTCAACCAATCTTCTTCAATATAGAATGATTCTGAAAGCTTGAAGTATGAGACAAAAAAGAATCCTTAAAGCAAGTGGTTACCTATTTTCGACCACGAGGATCTAGCTTAGCTAGTGCAAGCCTGCAGAAATAAACGCGAAACATGATATTGGCAAGTTTTGGAGTGGATAAATACTTTTGAAAGGCACAGTACATGTCAGCAGTTGAACAAATGCATGCCAAGAAAAAGGCCCAGAGGTCGAATTTAGTTGTTTCTTTTTCGCTTCTATAAATTTCACTTCTTGCATCATGAAAGAACTGTGCACGTATGTACGGCGCATCGTGAAGGTGAAGTCAGCAGGCTAAATTTAGCTTCGTTCTCTATGAGCTCGTTTTGCTTCGTAACCATTTCTACTGTTCGAGTTGACCATTCCTTGATTACCTACAGTTTCTCATTTTGTGACCGAGAGCAGTAACGAACAATGGAAAACTCTTCCCCCCCCCCCCACAAATTGCATATAATGAACGTATATGTATTGCTCTTGCTGAAGGAATAAAACTTGCATGCCTACTACAACAATGAGCCCATCTGGTCTTGATGCACCCTATGTGGGTGAATTCTTAAACAAATGCTTATAAAATATTATAATAATAGTATTTTAACTGTTAGAACGTATTCATTTTCAACTACAGGGTTGCGCTCTTGTCTTTAAATGTAACCAATTTAAGGTAGAAATGCGATTGCATCGTTATATATAGTTATAGCTATTTTTTCGCCGAAACGCTTCTGAAATTAACGGAACATTACACAGATTCGTCATAATTATTTAATTATTTATTTATCTGCACCATAATTGCGCGCGATGACAACTGTAAGGACACGGTATACTTAGTGAAACAAATGAGAACAAAATGAAGGCCTCAACATATCAAAACGTTAAGCTCAGAACGGTATTGAAGAGTGAGGACGCAGAAGAATTAGTCGGTTATCATACAACAAGACAGTTATGAATAGGCCGTAACAATAGGAAACTGTGGGAAACCGACGAAGAGGAGCAGTGGCCCGCCAAACACTATAAGTCGTTCGAGAGTAACGGCTCCGGATACCAACTTAGTAGGTCCGTCGACTTCATCAGTGCCCACATAACTAATGCTTGGGGAAACATGGAAAAAAGGTGAGGAAATTTTGGGGAGGCAAAAGTAGAGAAGAACAAACAACAAACACAAAACAAAGAAAAAACATAGGAAACATCATTAAAACTAAGTGCTGAGAATAAGGAAATCATCAAGGTGACAATTTAGAAAAGAAAACATAACACTGAAACAAAAGGAAGGGTGGATGAAGGGCTAACCAGTAAGAGAAAAACAACAGAATGTGAGGAATTTAGGAAAAATAAAGAGAATAAAAATAAAATAAGAAACCGAACATTGCTTCTAGATAATGTCAACAATGTGCAATGTTGCAAGCAAATCTATTTTCTTCAACCTCATTTTAAAAACACCCACATATGAAGCTTCTAAGAGGCTAGCAGGCAACATCTGTAACTAACGAGCACTACGAAAGAAAAGGGAGTTGAAGACTTTTTCACGATTGTTTCTCTTTATTTTAGGACACACTGCAGATATTTCGATGACCCATGGTTGGCAGGAATGTCCAGTACTTGCTAACTCTAAGCCGAGATTCCCCTTTCAAAACTTTAAATCACAAAACTAAGTCATTGAATACGCCTATATAAAGGAGGCTCTTAAGGTTAACAAGCCTGAGCCTCTTTTGATACTTTGGTAGCTCTCCAAAATCATTCGTGAGGGATACACGCCTATAAAAAAAAATTTTGTGAAGGTATCTTGTTAAGCATATCTTGTTAAGCAGTGTTTTTGAATATATTAAATAATTAAGTAAATATTATAAATGCTTAAATAAATAATAAAAAAACAAGGAGAACTTTACGGTACAACGGGAGCTTTGCATACCTGAAACATACCGAAGGAAGCTTCATTTTTATCTTTGGAGCTTCGCTGGAACACATTAACCTCTGCATCAGAAATAACTCTATTCGGCATTCAGTTGACAGTCTGTAGCACGTGCATCCTCTCGGGAACACCTCTCTTCAGATTATCCGCCCAAATTTGTTGTGTTCTTCTGTTGCCGTCGCTATGTTGCCACTTCAGAACCTTCTCAACCATGCAGTTGTGCTACCCACGATCTTGTTATTCAACTAAAATATTTCATGCGCATTTTCATCTAGAGTTCTGCTTTTGTTGATAGCTTCCGCGACGTAGCTCCATTGTGGCGACAAACAATGAACAACTCGTCAGAATTTAATAAACCGGCGTCATGGGCGCTAAGGTCGTGTTATGTCTACATCGATCGCCGGATGCTCTCGTGTTTCACCACACGGGAACCCACCTCAAACATTCGCTTTTTGTTGTGGTGTCACTTCTCATTCAACACAGGGTACAAGATCAGTCGTGTAAACAGTCACTGGGTCCTCTGTTGTCTCACATCTCTGGTGCGATCTGGCGGACAGGTATGTACTGTACAAAATTTAATCATTCGGATTCGGAACGAACGATTTTGGGCTGTGATTAAGTAGGGACTTTGCATATACATATTAACGTGCTTATATTTGTAGACATATGGGCGTATGAAGCACACACGGAGGAGGTGCGGCTGCTGCGTGCAATAGCAGGTTTCTGGTTCGCATTTCCCGCCCAGGCCATGCAACCCCTCCACCCTTCGGTAGTCAGGGTAGTTGAATTTATACCGGACTTACCTAGGAAGAATGAAATACTTAATTCTACATTGGCTTGATACCGCAAGTGTATGGGCCAAAGACGCATTCCAATTATCTCCATGATATCCTGTAGAAGCAGAATGTGTGGCGCATATCAAAATGAATCTTTTAACGTCGCTCCCTATCATTTATCCTTACGCTTCATGTCAGCTCGAGCAATAAACTTTATCGCGCTTTACTGCCTATTTTTGACAATGAAACGCGTCATTTTTTAATATATTTTTTAGTACTTCGCACTGAGTGTTCTGAATAGTCTACGAAGACAGTTCTCCTATTCTCTTGCAGTCCAGAGTGTTATCCATTTTGCTCACGATTTCGTTCTTATTGCTTGTTTCAAGTTAGACATTGTTATTTGATCGTCACTTTGTTTTTCTTTTCTTGTTTGGTTTCTAAGGCCCACTTCAGGTGCAGCAAAATTTGCTTTAAGGGAATAGGAATTTCGGTGCACTTAGAGTGCCTAGCTTAGTAGCGCTATTGGAAGAGGCGTCGACTACTCTCGTAATTCATAGTTCATGGTCCTCGTCTTTGGCTGGCGCCCAGACCAACCGATGCTTTTTCACTTCTCCGATCGCCAAATTCGCTAATTTGGTAACAGACTTGTCTGAGAGTGCCAGAGCTCTTCTATTTGCTGGACATCGCAGGTGTTTGTGTAGACCAAACACACATTTATACTGCCTCCACTATAACTGACATAAGGAAATAGAATGCGTGGAGCATCTCAAGAAAGGATTGATCAACGTTGACCTTTGCTCTTTACGCTTTATCCACTCGCTGTACTTTAAGTAAATGATGTACCACAAAGCAATGTTACTGCCCACTAGCTGAAGATTTCATTATAGCCTGAAGGAAATGTATAATTACTATCAAAACGAATCAAAACGAGTTGCTTATTGTCCGACTTAGGATGTCCGCTGTCCAGTTAGTCACCAACAAACCTGCCTCGTTAAACAATATTTTGTGTTTTCGGCCTACAATTTTCTCACCTCTAGACAACTTGTACAACCGTGGCGCACTTGGAGGAAGTGCCGCCGCTCTCGTTTTCATGAATGGAGCTCTTTGTTGTGGGTCCCTCTCAGTCATTCAAGCCTTTCATCTCCCTGGGTTTGGTGACTTAGCACTAGTCTTATTTATGAGGCAAAACTTGTGCATGCTAAACGAGAAATAGACGTGCCCCAGCGACATTCCCCAGAAGTCGAAAGCATGGCGCATCTGCAAAAGGTTTGCTTAGTACAGACGAAGAGACCGGCGAACATTCTGCTCTTTCAAGACGATTTTTTAAACGAGATGATTCGGTTTAATATTTTCTTGATGCGCCAATTTCGCGGTGAACACTTTTCTAACCAAATCATATACTCTTCTAGACAAGCTTAACGTTTTTAAAGTCAAACTGCGCATTTTCTAAATTTGAAGATGCTTCTTCCACCCCGCACCAACTACAACTGTACACCATCCGAGAGAGAGAGAACAATTTCTTTTTTCCACTTGGTAGATTGCCAGCACAAAGATGCTTTCAGCCTTGTCAGGATGTACTGGACGATTTAATTTCAAGTTAAATTTTAAATTTGTTGAAATTTTAAGTTTGGTCTCATCAAGATCAACAAATGCAGGTTCTTGCGATTTCATTCATTTGAACAGGATTTCACTTAAACACCCATTATGAATAAGTAAAGAATTGGCAGGAAAGACGAATAAGCGGTGAAGATGTAAGGCCAGCACCGCGCAAACCCATTCGACAATCTCGTCTAGCTCCACTGTGAAATCTCGCCGAGTTTATGCTTTGCTCGCCCTTCTGTAGAAGCACATCTGAGTATGCATGTGAGAACCCTGTCCTTCCGTTTTTCCACAATACTTTGATTTCTATCCAATTTGTCATCGCTGTCGTTATCGCTTCGATCTTCAAATCTGTTCAGTGCTATCCTCGCTCCAATTCTCATTTTTGTTCGCTCGCTTATTTTTCTCTGAATTTGCAACTTTTCTCAGCTCAGCCTGTAATTTCAGATGCCTCCAAAATTACTTCTGCTTCTCATCATCGGTGCCTTCTTGGTAGGTGTTTTTGTTTACTTATCTACTACTTTTTTGTTCTCACCACCACTTCTGTTTCTGCTTTCTTTCAAATATGGAGAAAGACTGGCGTTGCAATCACAGAACGTTAAGGTCGAACATTAAAGCAAAAGAAACCTAGACGAGACGACTAAGAACATAAACCTCGTTTCTGCGCAGCTAAAGTGCTTCTTGTTAGATGTAGTTATAAGCCCGCGTCCTTCAGAAATACTTTGCCGCCGTCATTTTTCTTCTGCAAATGATTTCGCAAACAGACGTTAGTGTTCAAATTCCATTAGACTTACTGTAACACTCACTTGTTAGACTTGACTTTACTCTTTCATAGTTTAACGGGCTTTTACGGCTCTGCATCTAAGGCAAGGTGAGTTGATTCCTAAGCCTGAAGGCAGAACTTTCTAGTCACAAAGCACATGCTTTTGCCTCTTCGAAAATCAGTGATAGACAACCAGAAATATATGCCTTTATCCCAGAGTGAGTTTTACCATCTTTTCACAAATGTTCACAAATGCAAAACAATTCAAGGGGTCTCTTGAATTAGGTTAGATATCCTTATCGTTATCCCTACATATTGGTCACATTTGACGTTTAAAAGACTGAGGAATGTACATATGAAACAACACTCAAGCTTTGTAAAATCTGAACCCAGAATCAAGTTCATACATAATTTGCCACTATTTTGGTGGTTTCTTTGGTGGAAACAATAACTTCGTATTGTGTAGTCTTGAAACGTTCTCTACCGTAACATTTTCTTTCCTTTCTGACCCTCGTCGCCGCGCGTGTGAGTAGAGTTTTTAAACACTAGAATCGTCCTTCAATCAGTAGCTTTTTCTGTTGTTGCAGGCAAACCGTCTGGTCGCCAATAGTTTTCAGATTGTAGGTTCAAAGGAGGATTAGAGTGTTTTTTGTTCAGTCGAGTCGTTGCCCGATTTGTCTAAATTCCACCTTTGTTGTCAATCTTACACTAATGGACAAACCTTCGAAATTTCCGTGAACTGCATTTGATTGCTGACGGTTGCTAACAGTGCAACGCATACTGTTTAAGTGGCCGGAAACTTCTCACACTCGTTCTGCACTAAACCCCCTTATTTTGGAGACCAGGACGACAAAACCTTTATGATTATAAAATATGATTCACCTTGATCACTCTTTATATCGGAATAAGTACGTCTGCTTGGAAACCAGGTGGTTCGGGGATCGCAATCGCCAACATTGGTTGGCACTGCTTACATGACTGTAGGCATAAATATTACTTATATCTGGCAGTCCGAAGAAGGATCTCTATGTACGGAATTTTTGAGTAGGAGCGGGAACGTGAAGAGGGAGTGTGAGAAGGCGCTGTTCCTACTACGGTAACCACGGCAGCCAATCAAGCACCCGCTCTGTCGCACACGTAGGGCACATGATTAGCTGACCGATTAAGGTAGGAGCAATGGCGTATTCCAGCACCCTGCTGCACACCCCTGTTGTTTGCAGCAGGGTGCTGGAATACTAACGCACGATATTATTGATTAGCCGTTTATAACATAGCTTCTTCCGCATCTTTGAAATATTATGTTATCCAATTAGTCCCCGCCGTTTTTTTTTTCAACAATGCATTGCGGGTTTCGCCGACGGTCTCTTGCATAGCGCTATAAAGCTTTCGAAAGAAAATGATTTGCTCTATCAGAACGCGTATGGCATTTCTTTTTTTCATCCTGAATTTTGTCAATTTTTATGTCGTTAAAGTGAAAAGTGAAAAAGTGGTCATCTGCGCAGTCGCCTCACCGCTTAGGTTTGGAATTTTCATAGCAGTTTTTTATAGCGTTTGGAAGACAACGATCTGTGCTACAAGAATACATGTTGGCGCTATTTGCTCATTTGTCCTTTATTGATTTTTAGGTCAACAAATTGGGACGTCCGGCTTTTCCGCCCGAATTTTTACCGACAGCTCCTGCTCTGGGGTGAACTTTTGCTTGGCGTATATGCCGTTTGGAACAGAATGTCTTGCTCTATAATATGTGTGTCGCGTTTATTGGCTCATACTGATTTCTGTCGAATATCAACAAAATTCCAAAAAGAGAAAAATCATCTTCACCAACAACTCCTTCTCAATGCTCAGTTGTTGATATTCGAAAGAAATCAGCATGAGCCAATAAACGCAATACAAATTCTTATTGTGCAAGACATCCTCTTCCAAACGACAATAACACCAAGCAAAAAAGTCCACCCAGAGCAGGAGCTGCCGGTAAAAGTTCGGACGGTAAAGTCGGACGTCGCAATTTGATGGCCTAAAAATCAATAAAGGAAAAATGAGAAATGAGCAAGTAGGACCAACCCGTATTCTTGTAACACAGAACATTGTCTTCCAAGTGCTATAAAAAACTGCTATGAAAATTACAAACCTAAGCGGACTGCGCAGATGGCCACTTTTTAACTTTTCACTTTAGCGACCTAAAAATTCACAGAATTCAGGTTGAATGGGAAAAGAAATGCAATACATGTTCTAATAGAGCAAATCATTCTCTTTCGAAAGCTGTATATCGCTATGCAAGAGACCGTCGGCGAAATCCGCAATGAATCGTTGAACAAACGGCGGGGACAACCTAATAGTTGGCAGCTCATAATATTTTAAAGATGTAGCAGTGTAGCTGCGAATGAAAAAATTTCATCACTTCTCGGCTTACCGTGCTTGTAATCAATAAATCTTATATGTGTTCTGCGTTTGTGTATGGAAAAGACGCTGTTGGTAGCAAATGAGATCACTTTAAGGCTATTTGTACGGGAAAAGAAAGGGTTGTCATTTCTAGGAGGTGCAAGCGCAGTTGGACATCTCGTCGTGTGGCATCTTGAAGGGCTGCTTGTTCGCTCCAATCGGATGTCAGCCTGGTGTGAATTGTCAGATACAGTTCAGCTATCAGGTGAAGTTTCTTCTTTTCTAATCTCTGTTAGGAATTTTTTTATGGAAAGGCTGGAAATTCATCAACTAGTGCATAACTCAAACAGGCAAACAGGAGAATGATTACAAAGCCCAGTTGTTATGAAAAGGCATCCTATTGCTATTACTAGTTTAAAAGCTAGATAGAATTTTGTATGAAATAAGACGTTGAAGGATGATAGGTAAACATTGCTTTCATGAACCATGGTTATTACACCTCCGCGAAGTTGTCGGACAACGCTGACCGACGCTTAGTGGTCGCATCGGACAAATTCAGGGGATGCTAGAAGAAAACGGAACAAATTTTTCTGGAACATCTCTTTACGTTTTTATCACTATGAATTTAGATATCAAAAGGCGATGTGCTTGTCTTGGTTTATTATGGTTTGATTTAAAAGGATATCTACCAAGAATAATTGGGAGTGCGACGGGCAGGCGACAAAAAGCGCAGTGTCACGAAAGGGTTACCTGAAGTTTAGTGGGCTGCTGCCACACGGGTATTGGTCCTCCTAGTAGAATCATCCATTTTCACAGGTAGCCAAATTAAATACAGCTTTGAAATCGCTCAAAATCGAACTAGAGCTAGTAATTTGTGATCTTGGGTCTAGGCTTAATGAACTGGAGCAGAGGATTGAGGAGCCTTGAGCACTGGCTAGAGTCGTGAAGTGCTGACGTGCCTCGCTCTTCGTTCGTTTGGACTTACGTGCTTAGGATAGAAGTGGAACGGAACATCCATAAATGTTTTCAGCTTGGAAATGAAACCGAATGAACAACCTTTGTGGTTTTGATTTCTGTAGCTAAGGTGCATGAAGTACCTATGGACAGTGCTATCATAGATGTTCTGAATTCCAGGTGAAATTGAAGTCAAAAATGAAATTTAGCCGATGTTGAAACTGAAATCGCGCGATTTCAGCTGAATCGATCTTCTTCAAAACTCGGTTTTGTGTTTCAGATTGCATTAGGACCCGACATCATTCTTTGTGTGATGATTTTGAAGTGTGGCAATTAAAAGTGGATGTTAGGTTAGGCAGGACTAACCTCTATGAACTTATCCCATAGAAGGTGAGACAAGTTAGTAGTTTTGCCGTAGAATGATTTCCCATGACAGTACTGCACTTTCAAGAGGTATGACTTGGATTTTGAGATATATACATTTTCACGTCAAACTGGATAGTTTTCAAATAAAATCGGACACTTTTTAAACCAAATTGGACACTCTTCTAAGCTAAGCTAAGACTTTTCAAATCAAAACGAACTCTTCCAAATCAAAATGAGCTCTTTCTACATTAACTGGAGACCCTCCAAAAATGCTAGATTAATTTGTTGTTCAAGAAAAATTTTAGAATAACTTTTTTGGAAATTTCATTTTTATTTTTATTATTATTTTTTTAATGAGAGAATACATAGTTTGGCTTTTTATAAAAACTTCTTTTTTGAGGAAAAACGATGATTTGGACGTTGTTTTAAAAGCAGGAATTTTTATTTTACCAAAACAGACATTACACCATGCCTCCGTCTGAAACTTCGCTATTTTTATTCGATTGATAGCAAAATTTCTGTTTGCATGCAGTGTTACGTCTGCAAACAATGCACCATAAACAATTGTAAAAAATACACATATCCTAACTTTCTTGCGGCATGTAAACAGTATTTACACTATCAATCAAATGAACGTTGCGTTGAACTTTTTAAGAGCATGGTGCGATCCAGTTTCTTGATGCACGACATGATTGCTGCTTTGCTGCGCCTTACCACAAAATTTAATCAATTATTGTTTCTCAAAAGATAAAAATTTTATATAATCATTTCAGATATTCGGGCAGCTGCAGTGAAAAAATTCAAAAAAGTTATTCTAAGTTTTCCTTAAGCGAAAAGTTATTTTATCCATCTTGGAGAGTCTGTAGTTTAACCTATAAGAAGCTCTTTTCAATTTGGAAGACGTTTAGTTTGATTTCAAAGTTCATAGGCCAGCTTTGAGGAGTGTCCAGTTTGGCGCGAAAAGTGTCCAGTATGACGTAAAAGGTGTCCTATTTGAAAAGTGTCCAATTCGACCTGAAAATGGTATATATTCGAAGCGATGCTTTTGACTGCGATAAAATAAATCAGCGACCTAAAAAAGCGACTTAAGGCCTAAATATGTATTTTATGCTTCACTTCTAACTAAAGCGCTGTAGCATTTCTGCACTTTTTCCTTAACGTCGAATTGATCCTAGAGTCGTTTTCACAAAAAGGCTTTTTTGCAAATTGAATAAAAATCAGAAGCGAGCGGATCTTGTTTGAATGAGCTGTTTTGTCTCAAAAACGAACAGTTAAGGCAAATAGAAGTTCTATAAGCAACACCTGTCCAAAACAGTGTGGTCTTTGCGCTCTATAGACATAAACATAGGCACGTGAAGGTAAATGGGAGTGACTAACAAATTAGATATTAGCAGTTTCTACTTGCACCAAACTTTAATTTTAAGAGATTTTTTATTTGAAGCCATTTGTACATTAGCATATCCATTTGATTACATTCGTACACCTTACTTACTTTGATACTTTGATGCTTTGATGGTCCTTTGTCTGCTGGAGGTCTTCTCAGCGGGGACCACAACTCTTCCAGACCGCTCGATCTCTGACTGCTTGCATCCAGTGAGGCAGACTCCGCTCTCTGAAAGATCTTGAGAATGAGTCTGCCCATCGCGTTGGCGGTCGTCCCAGTGGTCTCTTATGGTCTCTCGGGAGCCATTCTGTGACACTGAGACTCCATCTATCGTCCTTTCGTCGAAGCAGGTGTCCGGCCCAGCGATATTTGGACTTCTTCATGCACTGCAGCGGGTCTGCTAATTGCGACTTCTCCCGTAGCTCCGAGCTTCGTAGGCCTTCTTGCCATTGCTGACGAAGGCTTTTCCTTAGAAGACATCTCTCCAGTGCACGATGCGTAGTTTGCATCGCTCTGGCGATTGTCTTGTTGTCGGGCCAGGTTTCCGTCGCGTAACACATCGCAGGCAGTACAGAGGCGTTGAATATCGAGGCCCTGAGGCCGGGATCCTTGACCTGATCGGTGACTTCGCGAATCGAACTAAAGGCTGCCCATGCTGCGCGTCTCCTGCGGGCGATTTCAGGAGCGAGGTCGTTATCCATGTTCAGCTCTCTTCCCAGATAGACGTAGGAGTCGACCTGTTGCAGAGCGACTCCATTTAACCTTACGAGTCCCGTGTCACACCACTGGTTGACCATAAACTGCGTTTTGGACATATTCATGTCCAATCCAATCTTCTACCTGCCACATTGAGCTCGTTCAGCATTTCCTCGACTTCTGCCCCGCTGGTAGAGATGAGAACAATATCGTCGGCGAAGCGAAGGTTGCTGATCCGTTTACCGTCGACAAGGTAGCCTTTATCGTCCCAGTTCAAGTCTTTCATGGCATCCTGGAGTGCCGCTGTGAATAGCTGGGGAGAAATCGTGTCTCCCTGCCGTACTCCTTTCCCGATAGGAATCTTAAGCTTTCGATCGAACAGCTGGATGGTAGTCGATGTGTTCGAGAAGCATTCGTCGAGAAGTCGGATGTAGGGCGATGGTATACCAGCGTGCACAAGGGCGTTCAGAATGGCGTTGATTTCCACAGAGTCGAACGCTTTCCGGTAATCCACGAAGACAAGGACAAGTGGGAGGTGGTATTCACGGCTCCTTTCGATGAGCTGTGAGACAGCCTGAATGTGGTCCATGCAGGAGAAATCCTTGCGAAACCCTGCTTGCTCCACTGGCTGATATTCATCCAAGCAACGCTCCATGCGGTTAAGCAGTATCTTGGTGAAGATCTTGTACACAACCGAGAGAAGACTGATGGGTCTATTGTTGTTGATATCCTCCTGCTGACCTTTTTTGACGATTAAAACTGTTTTCGACTCCTTCCATGAGTCCGGAATCCTACCAAGTCGGAGGTAGTGGTTGAAGTGCTTGGCAAGAAGTGAGCAGACGGCACTGCCACCCGCACGAAGGAGATCAGCAGAAATGCCGTCCGGTCCGCGAGCAGTGCCCGGCTTCATCCTTCTAATAGCATGAGCAACTTCTGGTTCCAGAATGGGGGGTGCTTCCTCAGCTGGTGGCATCAAGCACTTCGGGACAGTCATGGAAGAACGAAACAGATCTGAGTAGAATTCCTGAACGATGGCCTCCATCGCTCTTCGAGACGTTTGCGTTGTTCCATCCTTATCCACAAGGGCTGACATTATTGCCTTCTGATCGCAAAGATCTCGTTTGCAGCGCTTTATGCTTGAACCTTTCCCAGCCGCTTCTAACAGCTTCAATCTTCTGTAGGCTTGAATGGACTCCTTCACTGCAATTCGACAGGCATTCGAGATGGTGACTTTTTCCAGATGGGAAGCATTAGGATCCAGTACTCGTACACCTGCAAATTTATTTGTACATTTGCCGTCTTGAGCAGTACATTTCTGAGTTTAGAAATACTTAGATATTCCTGACGAAATTCCTCGCCTCAAAGTCAGAGTTTCCTTCCCCAAAATCACTTCTGTTTGTTGTTCATTTTCTTTGCTTCTCATTTGGGGCCAATTTTGACCGTCACACATGAGATACTGTACATTATTCACTTGCTACGACACCACCTTTCGAAGCGATTAGGCGCACCTACATATGTAATTACATTAACTCTTTGTGATAGGTGTGCTTTTGCTTCGGTGAGCTTTGTGTCCCTATTTTGGAGAAAATTAGAAATTCAAAGACGTCCTGATTTTGTTGGACACATATAACATGCTACCTTCGAGTAAAGGGAATTAAATGTGACTAACGCGGGTTCGTAGAAACGAGCGCGAAACGTGAAATTGTCGAATTTAGGGTGCTATGGTCCTCGTGCGCTCAGTCTTTCAATGTCGCACAGTTCAGTGTCCCCAAATATTTTCCGAATTCAGGTCGACGGAGCAAATTTGGATGTGGAGGTGGCCGGTATGCCGACGGCAGCGAACGGCTACGTGGCTGTCGGCTTCTCGAAGGACAATGAGATGGTGAGTCCATTGGCATTCGAGACCCACCGCTCACAAGTCGTTTCGAGCTCCCGTTCCTTCCGCTGACTCACGGCCACCGATTTCCGTGTTTTCAACGTGGAAGTGCTGAATCACGCTGATCGCGACCAAAGAACCCGCTCAATAGCTGCGATCTGTTTGCTCGCGACGCCATTGTCACTGCCGGTGCGCGAGCAGAGGTGACGGCGCTTGGCGAATGACATCCGCCCGTATTCACTTATTAAAGAGAGAGAGTAGTGTCGGCCGATGGAGAAGTGAGCGGACGGGGTCTAATGTGGGTCCGAATTCGTCAGCAGAAATGGGAAAATCTATGCATAAAACGAATTCTTGGATGACTGACCAATGAAACAGCCTTTTTATTTTACGAAAACATTCAGCAACCTGTAACTCAGCACCGCTAACCACTCGACCATCCTGTCGCTTCCGCGTTTGTAGTGAACGATTCACTTTGATGTACCCTGCAGCTTGCTTCAGAAAATCTAACAAACTGTTGGGCTTCTGAGATCTTACTATCTATAATTGATGTTTCAAACCTTCGCCGATTTCAGCACGACAATGCCATTCCAGGCGTCGCTTTCGCCTTATCAGCTCGCACTGAAACGCTACAGTTTTTGTAGTTTTTGACCTATTCAGATGTCCGCAGAAAATTTGCAAACCACTACAGTGCTTCACAGACGGTCTCCTAGGACACAATAGGTCATTTTGGACATCTCAGCGAAAATTTCATAGACCTCCCTTTTTAGATTCTGTAGGTGTGGCAGCCCTCGTTCAAATCATGCGTATGTAGGTGTTCGCAGAAGGCGCAGGTTCTGTGCTAGTGCGAACCCATCCTACAATTTGGTCCAAATTGCTCTCACAATCAGACGAATCAAGCACTCCAAACTTCCGAAGTCGATGACCTGCCGCCATACATGTGTCGAAGTCAACTTGACCCGGAAATCAGAACAGTGGCCAAGTATTCACAGAAGTTCATTCCATCACACCAAGTGTTCGATGATATGATGGGCGTTGTTCATCAATCCCTCTTTGGAATACAACATGCATTCTACTTCTGCGGAATACCGTGGGGACAATTTGAATGCGTATTTGGCCTTTAGAGTGAATCGCAGTGACGAACTGGGGGACAAGTCAGTCTTTCTAAAAATTTGAGCACGTCCAGAGGTAAACGGCTTTACTGGCTAATGTCTCGTGTGGATCGCCTTCCTCCTAAGCCTGAAAGGGTTAGTCATTTGAGAGTTACCCCGCCGAATACCTTCACAACTTCAAAATTCAATGTCAAATTTTTCAAAAGGTAGACCAATGTGCCGTGCACCATTGTCCACTGAGGGACCAGTTGAAGGGGTAGACGAGAGGTTCGAGGTAGCATCTACTCAAGGTTAGAATGCGGGACTGAGGTAGGGCTTGAGGTGGTGCGTTATATACAGGCATTTCTCCTTGCAGTTGAGCTTGGTGTCCCTGGAATAGACCCACAACGCTTAAGTGCTTTGCGCGCCGACGTTTGAATCTCGTCTTCTAGAACGCAACCCTAAAATCTTCCCCGTAAATTGATGGCAGAGAGGATTTTGGTGTTGAGGAGTTTTTGCCCGACGAGCCAGTGTTTTACTGGCTCCACGCAAGTTTGGTAACGTTTCACCGACCTCGGACGAACGGAAGGCTTGGTTAGGTACGAACGAAAGGCTTGGTTAGCCTAAGCGGAAAACATCAAGCCTTAAACTGACTCAAGGTGCACGCGAAAATCGGTCACTATTCCGGCTGCTCTACACTCGCCACATAACGGGTTAAGCTAGCACAAAATAAAGTCGGATTGCCGTCGCATTCAAAGTGAAATACGAACTGTACATCCGTTCTGAGACCAGCTCTTTAGCTTAGATTAAAGCTACTGTCTCCACCTGTTATGTCGAGTTTAACGCAGCTGAAGAAAAGCTGCGTTTTAGAGTCTCGTCTTAACCGGTACTGGTCTTTCTCACGCTTCTTTATGAAGCGATTTATCTAAAATCCTATATAACGGCTAAGCTGCAACGAAGTTTTCAAAAACGAAAAAAAGCCCACAGGCATAGGATAATTTTGGACAACCAGTATTTCTCTGTCTTTAGGGCTACACGTAGCATGTATAATAAATATGGGTTGGCAATGCGTTAGCCACCAGAGCTCATTGTACCAGCTTCCTGGTTCGGATTTCCCGCCCAGACTAACTAACCATGAGTCGTCCATTCCTCCGCGTTCGGGGAATTGATACCAGACTTCTCAGCAGGGTTAAAGTACTGAGACTAGTTCATCTCAAGCCACTGCATAAGACAAATAGGCATGAAAAGCGACATCCCGGAGCAGTGCAATGCGTGGCGCATCCCAAAATGTATTGAGTAACGCCGTCGTTACGCTCTATTCTTTATACTGTATGGGCATGTACTGTGTTCTTCTATTTGTCCGTGGCGCAAATTTTAGTAAATTAAAAAGGAAAATGTTTGCGATATAAGCAAAACGTGGTGTAGTAGAAATCACCCTATTAGGGACAGAATGCGGCTGTTACTCTGAAATCAACAAAAGACCCCCAACCCAGCGATTCGAATGCTCATTTTGTTTCTGAAGGTGACTGTATTTGATAAAGGCAGGATGTTTGTTAAACCACCATGTTTCACCTGCAGCTGTTGCAAATCTACTTCAGGGTGACGATATGGTCGTGTTCTGCGCCACGTTCACCGGCCAAGTCACTGGCGGTCTCGCGTTGAATGCAGCGAAGCCGAGCAATACGATCGTTGTGAGTGATTACTGCCTTTTTCTTCGACCTCCAGAATGCTTAGGAGGTAAAACGGTCAGCAGTTCAAAACATACAGTTCAAAACAAAAGACAACCGCGACGTACCAACATTCCCTAATGAAAATTCTGATACTTTTGTCACTCTTCCGTACATTACTCCCACTTCTGTTATCGCTTGCTGAATTGCTTACATTTCATATCGTCATTTTCTCTGAACCGGACGTCATGCCTTCCTAGGCAATTAGAATACTGTTTTCTGGCAAATTTTGTTTTATTTTTATGTAAACCTCATGATTTTGCCGATTCTACGGAGCTTCTTTTTTGAAAAAGTAGCTCAACGATATTAGGATTTTTTCAAAATAAAATTTTTCTGGTACGGTTGTCTTTCGTTTTGAACTGTATTAGTTTCCGATTTGAAATCGTATTTATTTTAGAGCAATATCGGCATTCAAGACGTTATTCGGACCTCTTCAACCGGTGGCGCCCTCTACTGCGCAATCAAGTAATCTTTTAATTTACATATATTTATTAATGGAAGGGACATTCAAAATAAAGTAGCGAATTCAAATATGACGGAAAAGCCGACCAAAAACTTGTATTTACTAGCTCTTCACATTTTTCGACGATTTTCTCTTTTCATTTTAATACATGGGCAAATAAAATTTTTTGCTGGGCCACTCAAGAAAAAAGAAATGAGTCTAGTTTTTGTTCAGTACAAAAAAAGGCATTAAGGTAGATCATATACTAATCGTAACTGCATCGTACGCACATGGGAGACGGGAAAGCTTCGACCATAGCAAAGGCAAGTGCAGACCAAACATACGGCGTCAAACAGGGCACCAACCGTATAAACACATTCAGAAGCTTCCATCTCTTTGATGGGACCTGATTGGTCCACGGCGTCTCCACGCCTTATGTAGGCAAGTTGGGGACTAGATTCAGAGAACCTGAATTTCGAGTCTACATGGGTTAATTAGTAGAGGGATCGTGTTTTGGAGAAAAACTGCCCTCTGTTAGTGTTATATTTGTTATTTCTGTCACGAATTATCGACATTTTCACTTCCCTAGACTTGATGAAGTATAGGTGATCCATGGAGCGCCTTTGATTATGCTCGATTCTTTCTGGGAGCGACACAGTTCTAACTCTTGGAGATGCCATGGAGGCATCATAAACACCCATTCTGAGCATCGGCAATGTTACGGTCCTCATTTTTGCTGTAAGACATTCTAACAATTTGTGATATAAATACAATTTCAAAAATAGAAATATAAGATAAAAATGTACTAGAATTGTAACATAATATAAACATTGACTAACGGTAAGATCTTCTCCGCACAAAAATGGATAATTCCCCACTTCTAATCGACTACGCCCAGTATGGTTGTGACATTGTGGAAGTAGATTCTAACTAAGCGCACTTCCCGATATTTTTCTCTAATTAGATCGCTTACTGTCAGAAGCCTAATCATGTCCATTCATTCAGCTCTAATACTTTCCAGCCAAAGACTAGATCCAAACCAAAGCAACCTCTACAATCTCAATGGAACCTACCAAATTCTTCTGGCCACTGGTCCCACACAAGGAGATAGTGAGTTGTGCAGTGTTAGCACTGCCAGAGTGTTCCTATTGTATTCGACGACTTTTCAGGGCTCAGCTATCATCAGACCAACCGATATGTCATGCCACGTACACGGCTTTCAGCCTTTGTGAAAGGTCGTGGTTTGGTGGAAAGTAGGTTGCCTCTCTCTATTTTCTCATTGTTGTCACCGATTGTACTGGCGTATACAGGGTGCTTCAGAAAGCTACAACCTTTGAGTGGTGATTAAAGTTTTATCATTTTAGCTTTATAGCTTGATAGTAACGAACGGGAAAAGAGAGTAGTCGGAGGTGGTGCCGGCTGTCGCGTGTACCCGATTCCTGGTTCGGATTTCCCGCCCTGGCTAATCAATCCTTCCACCACTTCGAAAGTGGCACTAGACTTGTCCGGGGAGGATAGAAAACAATTCGAGCGCTACCGCAAGTCATTGTAAAGGCCAAGTACTAATTCAAGTTGACACCTCGACGACCCTAGAAGTGGTATTAGTAGTGCATCCCAAAAGGAATTGATAAACTACTTTACCCTAGTCCAATCCTTCAATAACGAACAGGGACACGTGGTGGTGATAGGTTCCATTGAGTAGCAGGCGCCTGCAGTGGTATGCAACCCAAGTCAAGATTCTCAGTACGTATTCCGCCTAGGCCCTTCAAGTGCTCCATCCTGATGGATTAGTACCATTCTTGTGCGGGAGACACAACACTGAACTGTTCAACGGATGCCAGTTGTATGTCATTGCATTCACCAAATATACAATCAAGTCGCTTCTATGATATAACTGTGAAGCGGTATGTATGCGTGGTGCAAGGCAGAGCATTGCCACTTGGAAGAGTGGGGTGCGAATCGAGTCCCGCCTAGCGCAGGAGCTTTAATCGCAACCATACCTCCATCCAACAGCTTACATGGTCAATAACAACCGTTTATAGGAAGAATTAATCAGGAATCCAAAAGTCGTACACAATTTCCGCTAAACAAACAAATTCTAACCGCATTGGTCTTCCTTTTAACCTGGAAGTTTCACATTTTGATTTGGAATATTTCAATAGCGTTAAGCTTGCTTAGAAAAGTGTCAAAATTGACGCGAAAAATGTGCTGTTTATTAATAATATCAACAATAATAATAATTTCTTACATTGTTTAAGACAAATGCTAAAAAGAAACGACAACACAGACCATCAAGAGAATATTTCGTAGGAATGAAAGCGGAGAGCATTCACTGGGGTAGAGGTTGAAAGGTAAAACTAGGGGGAGTGAACGTTTCAAACTGAGAATCTTGTCGACCATCCGGTTGATGGAGGAAAAATTAGCCACTATCGCGCTGTTTAGAGACACGTATATAGATGCAATTCTTATAACAAATAAATGCGCTCGGATAGTAGCGGATATAACGGCTACCAGAGCTGTAGCGGCCCAGTGGCCGCCAAACGTCTGGTTGAGGGCTACGCCCCCAAGCACCGGAATAGAACAACCTCAACTTTCTTCCTTTCCTCTTTAGGCCTTCTTACTTTTATTACATTAAAAACTGGTTGAATTATTTTACTATATAGATTAGTGGGGCAGGATATGTGGGGCAGGTAGGGCAAAATCTTCTCTGCTTCTGAACCCCATCCATCCTCTATCGCACGTACGCGATTTATTATCTGAAGTGCCTGTTCTCTACATGACGAGGAACTGATCAAGAGAAGTGCTTAATCTGCAGGAACATCACCTGTATCACCTGTCGTCCCGTTGATCATCGGCTTGCTCGAGCGGGCGCCAGCAGCATCTCCAATCGTCCCTGGTCCAGTGGACCCTTCTCAGTCGAGAGACACGAAGAGCGTCATATCGGTCGTTCAAGGCTTCCATGAGGAAGTCCAACCAACGGGTTGGTAGGCATCCTGGTGTTCCTTTGACATCCCGCGGAATCCAGTCTGTGACGGCTCTCGTCCAGCGGATGTCTGCGAATCGCATTACGTGGCCGGCCCACCTAATTTACGACGACTTGCCCCATGCGACAGCGTCTCTGATCTTCGAACGTCGGCGAAGCTCGGAACACCGAAGGCCTTCTCTCACTTGCATCTCAACGTGCAAAAACATAATTAAAATTAAGGGCTATCGGAAAACCTGTCGACATCGTTTACTATCCGACGGCAATAATACTCCTCCGAATCCCATGTTCACTCTTCTTACCTCTTCCCCCTCCTTTCTCCCGCTAATCTTTCCTTGCCTTGGTACTGGCAAAGAAACGGAGTGAGAGTCAAGCACGCAAGTGTGACACAGAGTCTCGACTCACGCGTCTGCTAATTTCCACGACGTCTTCTATAACACTCCTTCTGCAGCCCGACACACGTGGAACGACTTCTGTGAAAACCTGACGCTCATAGGACGATATTGAGGGAGAATACTGGCCCTCCTTGTTCGTGTGTGGCCCTATCAACATCGCACATTCCAGACATTACTTTAAAACCCATGGAAACATCTCTTAGATTCCTGAATGAAGATCGAAAAATTTGTTTTTAAATACATAGTTGTAGGCCTTGGTATGAAAATAACAGAAGTCCGTCATACCTGATAATTAATTTTCTAGTGAAATTATTATGAATCTTCTCAATTGCTGCAGGGTGTTTTTGCTTACAAGGTGAAAACACTGATGTACCGCATTCTAAAAGCTGTCTAACGTATGTTTTGTACACATTGAGCGAAGCCTGGATGATCTTCGTACCCAATCCTTTGAAAATTCGGCGCGGACACATGCCCTCCTGCAAATACTCTCGTAGCGTCGCTGAGGTCTGACTTGTTGTTGTAGGAAAACTTGGGTCAACAACTGGTCAACAGGACCAGTGATGGTGCCTTGAATGTTAAACGTTGTGGGACCAGATCAGCTACCTAGCCTCGTATGAACAGTTTTGATATGGAAACTGTTCAGTTTGATATACTATGTCCTTGCGTACCTTTAGGAAAACCCATGTATTCCTTTTAGTTAGTTGGCAAAGTTCAGAAGAGATTTGATCTTCGTATCATAGTATTGTGCGCAATAGCCATCTTGTGTTCTATGTAGTACGTATTGTAATTGCAGCCACAGGATACTAATGTTGCCTTTATAGATCCACTTCGCGATCAAGGACAGAGATCGAATGTGGACAAGCTGATGATTGCGCACGGTATGTTAAGCTAAACACTCCCTTTACTACCTTAACCTCGCTGTCACATAAGCAGAAGCATCACTTCCTTTATCGTCAGGTAGCACTGAACTTTTTGTGGTTTCCTTCACGCGGTCGTGATGTTTGCTGATATGCTGGAGGAAACGATTTGGTTGTACATGTACATTCTAACAAGTGGTTCAATTACAGCTTCATATGGAGTATGTAAGCTCCCTTTTCTTATCATTCAAGACACTAGTCTGTATCTTGAACGAGTTCATATAAATTTAAGCAGCTGCGTATCTCGTACTTCGGCGCGAAATTTCAACTTCGGTGGGCAAATTATTACAGAGAAAATCTTACAGCGCATTCTGAGGGACTCCTAATACAGTGACATTCACGAACGTTTCAGAAAAAAATCCCTCAGGCCTGAGCGCACCACTTTACTAGATTGAATGCTGGCGTAGCAGATCCTCTCTTTTTCGTATTTTTTCTTCCACCTCGCTGCGTCTAAGAGTTTGAGTAATTTTATAGCGAAGTTCTGCACCACTGTAGAGACAAGTGCAAAACGTGGGGCCAGTTGACGGAGCGTTTGAATTTAATCCTGGAAGTATAGCAGCAACAGTGGTGGACAGTTCGAGGCTACGGTTTTTTCTATGCTTCCACCTTGCCCCTAACTGCTATAATAGTATATGGTGTGCCTAGAGGCTTCGTTAGGGCGTCATTCTTATCGGAGAAATAGCCTTTCTGAGCAAACACTTTCTTTGGGAACCGTTTGCGTTTTAGCTACAATTGATCACGATGGTGGAAAGAAGGGGACAGGAGTAGCATGACTGTTCGAATTTCGAGAAAACTCTTCCCAAATGAAAGCACTCGGAAGCGTTGTGGAACATATGTTACGACCCCGCAGTTTTACTCGGCAGGAATTCCGCGCCATAATATGTAATTCGGCCTTATCACGTGCCAAAGTCACCGAGGATTGCCCTTGATCGAGGAACAAGAAAGAGGTGTAGCTAGAAAGTCTATAGACACGCTTCAGTTTCTTTGAGCTGCCTTGGCATCCCTTCCCCACCTTGACCTCATATTGTGTTGTGGGACCTTCATGCTTCTCGATTCCATTTTTCTGAGCAGCACTTGAGTTGTGTATGTTTGAAGAAACTGGATAAATTTCGTCTTCTCGAATAACTTTCAGAACTCTTGATAGTAAGCTCCTTCCAGGTTATTACTGGTGGCTATACATACTATCGTCTTGAACTGACTACTCGAAAGATGGGGAAGAACCCCTTTAAAGGGACAGGGCTTAGTCGTGAGATGGGGAAGTTCAAACTTTAATATCATTGGTAGAACTATTGCAGGCATCCTGATGGTCCTGTCCTGGTCCATTTTCATCTCTACTGGCATCCTTTTCGCACGACACATGAAAGGACACTTCCCGAACTCCGCACTGTGTGGATTGAAGCTCTGGTTCCATGTGCGTTCTTCTTCTTTCTGGCCGTTGCATTTCCAGAGCCTTTACGAAGCATTAACCAAAAACCAAAACCGAAAGAAATTGGTAAACCACAAATAAGCTATCATTTTAAGTTCCATCGCACTCTCAACATAATCGGCATTGCGGGAACCATCGCCGGCTTTGTTGTGGTGTTCGTTGCCAAAGACTGGCGATGGGTAGGACCGAAAGCTTACCAATCCTCTGAACTGGTGAGCTTTTCAAGAATTTGCCCTTCGTCATTGCGGGTTAATTTCCTTCTTCTAGAACAATCAATGGGGTTCTGTGCACGCGATGCTCGGATTGATCGCTTGCGTTGTGGCTTGGGCACAGCCACTGAATGCAGTCTTCAGGTAAAAGATGACCATAAGTTTGACTTTTTTTCTATAATCGTCAGTCCTGGAATGGTCGAAGGCAACTTCCGTGATTTTTTCGAGATAACGTGCCGATCAACTATTACTACTTTTCGTAGGCGTTTCGGGTTCTAGGCTGTTTCAAGAATGCATCCCTGAAGTGTGCCAGAGTGACGCAGTTAGTTCTGCTCACATAATAGCTTTTGAAAATCTTAAGACGTAAAGCTTATTGGAAATCAAGTTCGAGGTAGGCGTTTGAAGTCATCTTGGCACTAATTGAAATTTTGTGACGTTCACTGACGCAGTCGCGACCTTCGCAGGAATTCTCAAAACTTTTGAGTTTTTGGCGAGTTACCTATTAACAATCGATGACTTGTACAGCTTTTTTTAGTGAACAATAAACAACAATAATAAAGGACTGCGTTACTCAATCCATTCTGGAATGCGCTACGCATTCTACTTTTAAGGGATGTCGTGGAGGCGATTTGAATATAATGACTTGAGGTGGCCAGCCGATGAACAAGTCAGCGCTTTACCCTTTCCAGACACCTCTGGTACCAACCTCCGACCCCGGAGAGATGGAAGGCTTGTTTCGCCTGGGCGGAAATCCAAACCAGGAACCTGGTATCAGGTGTGCTTCGAAGCGCACTCAGTGCTTTTGCTGTCGCTAACATAATGAAGATAATTGTATCTCCGTTACAATTAGACTTAGCGCAACGATTATTTCATTCCGATATCCCTGCCGTGATTCCTCTGTAAGGAGGACAATACTCTGTGATTTCTATCTCATCGTTACCACGAATAAAGAAAATCCTTCCCTGTGGTTCTACCCCCTACAGTGACAGAACTTGTAGCCCACGCTAGATCAGGGTCTTCCACTGATACCTTTTTTGATTGTTCTTTGGGTAGATCTTCAGAATTTTGCTATAGTAATCAATGCCTTGGTTTCAGGTGTCATCCTGAGCAAAAAGGACGTTTTATTTTCAACTTCATTCATGGATTCTTCGGCATCGGGTGCTGGCTTTGTGCTGGTGAGATATGAATTCCTGTTCTTCTTCACACCATACTTTCCTCGAAACAAATCCTCAAAATGTATGACCTATATGCTCAATGAACGATTGAATCAGGCCAAACTACTTATTTATAAATAGTAGGTAAAAACGTTATTTTATTTATTTATTTAGTTATCCATTCATGGCGTGAATACATAGGACACACGCATAAAACATTAGGGAAAATAGTTAAGGCTAAGAGATACCAGGCTGTCCAATAATTCCTGTCCGAAAATTTTCAAAATTCTATAATTTTCCTTAGAAGTGTTATAATATCAGGCAAGTGTAAAAGTCTTCTAGAAGATTCTCCAGAGTTCCACGCTAGGGGTATATAAGGCGCAGTCGCCGCGTCTAGCTACCACTACAAGCTAAAATGGACCAACGTCGAATTCGTACGTTCGTGTACTACGAGTGGCTGCTGGGCAACGACACGGGCACCGCGGTCGCCAACATCTGCAGAACGTGCAAGGTGGATGCAGTGTCCCAACGCACAGTCAGGCGCTGGTTCAATCGTTTCGAGAGCGGCGACACGAGCCTCGAGGACAGGGAACACCCGCTGAAGATCATGCTGTGCTGCTGGTGGGACGCCAAGGGCATGCTGTACTTCGAGCTGCTCCCGCAAGGTAGGACGGTCACCGCTTCCATCTACACCGATCAGCTCGAGAAACTAGCCGCCGCCATCCGAGAAAAGCGTCCCCGAGGGGCCTCGGTCCACCTGCTGCACGACAACGCGCGCCCCCACGTGGCGAAGGAGACCCAGCAGAAGTTGGCGACGCTCGGCTGGAAGACGGTTGCCGATCCGCCGTATTCCCCGGACCTCGCCCCCTCCGACTACCACTTGTTCTGCCCGCTAAAGCACCATCTGGCCGGAAGAAGATCCACCAACTACGACAACCTCAAATCCGACATCGCGGACTTCTTCGAGTCGCAGCCCCGGAGTTCTGGGCGAAGGGCATCGGCGACCTGCCCAATCGATGGGCCACTGTTGTGGATAACTGTGGTGATTATATTGTTGATTAGACTTGTTCTTCAATAAAGTTGAAAAAATTAAAAATGGCGAAATTTTCGGGCAAGAGTTATTGGACAGCTTGGTACTAAACAAAAAACAGCACAATATAAAACAAATACTCGGAAGCACAGTGGAAGGTCTATGTGCTTGTGAAAACAACTAATACAATGACTTAGTTGATAGGAATTTTTACGCAGAGATAAAGATAAAATTTTTGTTGTCCGCAAGCAGCAAATTGAGAGCTTATGATATACAACTTTATTCGAAGGTGTGAATCAAAAGTACCTGCAAAATGGTCGACAGTGATATACAAAACGAAAGTAAAAATAGGGATAAAGCAGCCATCGGCGTTAATCAGCCCTGTCACCAAATACTACGCAGTTATCTATAACCGTTTTGGATCACAATAGCAGTGTAGAATCCCATTAAGCCTTATGATAGGAGTACCAATGTTCCTTAAGAATTAGTGCAGCTACTAACCTAAGATCATGCGAAAGAGGTAGGTTCTTTCTGAGGCAGGATTTATGAATGGCTTCACCCAGGGTTATGTGGGGTAAATGGTAGAACTGAGGCATTACCTGGGTTTCACAAGGGCGTGGAGGTGGGTGGCTGGTAAGGTAGAATAATATCATTCTCCGAATTATGTCGTATCATGAATACCAAAATTGCCCTCTGCACACTATGTTGGTTAACTTAACTACTACCATTAACCCATTACCTTACCAATCGTGAATTCGGTCTCTCGTAGGTACTTCCTTCCAAAGACTCAGCTGACCGTTTCAGCCTCTGCGGCGATGATCGCTGTTGTCCACTTCGACTCGATGTTCAGCGATCGTGACGCAGCTCTGGGTATCTACATTGCGTTCATAGCTGTCGCCGGTTTGACAGCCATCATTATGGAGGCAATCACCTTCAAAAGTCAGTGATTCCTTTCGTGTCCGATTACGTAGCTCCCCACATGTAATGCGTTGCAGCATGGTTTGCTGGAAGGGACCGTGTGGCTGGTGAAATGGAGATGGTGCGAGTAGGTGGCGGAAGCGGTACAACCTACTCAGACTCTCTTCAGAAGGTTAGGCTTTATGCGAGAAATACAGTTCTCTTTAGAATAGGATGCTTTCGCAGAATTTGGTGCTTAAATCAATAATTTCAGATGCAACGTCTTCAATCGGTCCTGCTGCTGGCCTTTGTTGTGGTGGCAATCGGTACAGCTGTGGCGATCTCTGTTCTTATCGGAAAGAAGGCCGTCCTTTAAGCGAGAAACTGCTTCCTAGAAGTGAAACTGCCTTCCGCTCTCCATACTGACTTTGTTTCTGATCCTGAGAGAACACGCCTAACAATGTGGGCCATGTGAATGCTAGACTTCTTACAGTGGATTTTTAGCGCTTACACGTTGGTGTATGGCTCGTTCACCGTGGAACATTTTTCTTCATTTCTCGTCGACAATACCTTTAGCCCAAACCTTCAACTCTAGCTGTTTTGCACAGTCTTTCTAGGTTAGTTAAACTGAAGAGCTGCAGTATCGGTGAAGGTTGGAGAAGACAGCGAGTAGATAACCGCGTTCCTTTTTCTGCCTCGATGTTGACAAAATCATTATATTTTTCTTGGCCATAATCCTTAAGTGCGTCAGGTTCTGCATTATGAGTCGCAGTAGGCAACTAAGGCATCGATTAATACAAATGTTTCACAATGCTTGAGAAAACGAGCTTTTGAGAAGCAGCACGAGCCTATGAACCACATATAGGCTAGTTGAGAAATCGAAGCAAAACTAAAAAGATTAAAACGTTCAGCTGACAGGGTACTCAGATTGTCGAAGATTTTGATTTTTATCCAAAATGTGATAGTTGAACAAGAAATTGAGTTAAAAATAACATCTTATGGAAGAAAAAGTCCAATGGCTAAAAAAACTGTGAAGCGTGTGGTGTAGTTTTCACAAGTCAGTATCAGTCACCGTATTTGTTCTCTTTTTCCGTGAGAATGCTAGATTGCCTGTCACCATGCATATGCCTCCATCTTTCATTTAATTAAATAGCACCTTATTGAAGTTCGCCGCCTGTATTTGTATATTTGGTAGGAGCTCAGGAGTTGTCGTTGTTGAAGAGATGCCCTTCCGATTTTATGAGCTAAGATTCTGACCGATACAACTGTAATCACTTTACTACGTTCGTGCTCAATGGTCTAGTCTTCCTATGTTCAATAACAGTGATAAAGTTGCAGTAACATCTTGAAATATTCAAGAATAAAGCCGAGATCTTATTGCTTGAGAGCCACCATGGAACAGTTTACATAACCACATACGTCTCTGACGTACAGGTTCAACAACGCATTTACCCTGCGAAGTGGCCGAAACGATAGAAACTTAACCGGAATAGGGACTCGACATAAACCTTACCAAACTGCTCGAAATATATATTATAGCTACATGGAATTTACTTGCCGATGAAGTTTCGACTCCTATGTACATACCTTAGTCCAAGAATCCCTAGAACAACACCCTGGCAAACCACAAAACCAAGCGTCTCTTGCTTACTTTTTGTTACACATGTTGCATTGAAAAGCACTGGAAAAAGCGACACAATTTAAAATAAACACTGTAGTTTCCTGTGCTACTGCATGTGAATGGAGTCATTGCGGGTGGCCATTGAGAAATAGACAAGACAGAAAAGGCGATACAAGTGATATTTGAATGACGACGACTACGGATGGAAAAGCATTCATTGCAATGTTTTCAACACCATTAAACGGACGCTGACGACTTCTTGCACACAAAGCCTCTAACGAGTGTTTCGCAGCCAACGTCGGCCCATCCTCCAGCGAAATCCTCATGAGCCTCCATCTCAAAGAATCGTTATATGTGGAAGAAAATTAAAAATAAACCTGGGACTAGGAAGTAAAATCCTTATGTTCCAACCTCTGCACAGTTTTCAGGTTCGATGAAATTGTTTGGCTCTTTGTAATATGGTTCCCAGTTCATGTAATCCAAAGAGGTACAGTCAGACCATAACCATTCTCCATTGATTTTCCTGAGACCAATCCAGACGAATTCATCCAGTCGGAAATTGCGATCTCTAAGCTCATTATGAGGAAAGCCTTTCGGCAACTTTGCCAGCTCTGAATTGGATAAGAAAATAAAACTCGTTAGAGACTTCTATCTTCACCATACAATTGAACTGTTTCTCCATCATAAACGGTTTTGTGTATAATGATGCTGGGATAATCTACTTTAGGGAGCAAGAATTGACTCTTTGGAACTCTGGTTTTTTCACAGCTAGCTTGCTCTTTGCTCCTGGCCCTCTTTCATCATATTCCTTTCTAGGGTTGTGTATAGAAAAATGCCGTCTTATAGAAAATATTCAAGATTTTTTTTTATCACGGCACATCTATGTGGAAGATTTTAGCATGTCTATTGTTTCGGTGTGAGGAGTTCAAAATGCGCTAACACGGTATGATTTCCACGAAGTTGTGTTGTGAGTCTTGATGCCGGAAAGTCATATAGATACCGTTTTTAGTCGTTCAAGGAAGATTTTTCCATCTATGAAACTTAACCCCCTAAAATTGAGCAACTACTGATTATCACACCACTGTCATTGTCGAAGAGGTAACCGGCCGATGCGGCTCGATTGGCTTCTTGCGTTTTCCTCTCCGAGGCCATATTATCTACTAAAACCGCTTTTACTTATACAGTGCGTTTCAAAAGTATGTATCCACCTTAAATGTGACAGTTCCCGTCGCTTTGTTATCTTTGCAAAAGGGCGTTAGCCCATTTTGATTCCTCGTTGTTGAAAGCAGTTAGGTAACTCTTTCCAGAAAAATGCTTCATCTTTAGCAAAAACAGGTTTTTGAAATTGTTGGTTCGTTTCAAAAGCATGTACCCACCACGAGATATCGGACTTGCATTCCTCTTCAAACTTTGATAGGAAAATTTGGATCACTTTTTGATGGGAAAATCGCACTATATATAGCCCCTCAATAGTTTAAGGGTGCTATCATTCGAGGAAGGGCGCATGTAGCGCAGTCGGAGGAGGCGCGACTGTCGCGTGCACCCGATACCAGGTTCCTGGTTCGGATTTCTCGGCCAGGCCAACCAAGCCTTCTATCCCTCCGGGGTCGGTGAATTGGTACCAGACTTGTTTGGGAAGGATAAAGCGCTGACTTGTTCATCGGCTGGCCACCACAAGTCATTGTATGGCCAAATACGCATTCATGTCGCCTCCACGACATCTTGGAATGCGCTGGCGCATCCCAGAAGGGATTGAGTAACGCCGTCCTTTGTCCTTATCCTTATCCTTATCATTCGAGGGATTGAGCTCATGGTCAGATCCAAGCCCTCAAATACATCTCCATGACGAGCTATGTCAGTACTCGTCAACTCGGTTGCTCTCATGGATGTATCACCTTTTTTTCCCGGAATCCTGATGGTTACTGGTCTGCACCCGCACCTGATCGTCACCAGGTGCGTTCGCGGGAGGACCACCGAAGAGTTGCACACATGGTATCGAACTCTACCTGGAGCCTGCACCAAATTCGCTTCGGAACGGGCCTTACAGGCACGACGACAGCGTCAATGAGCACTTCTGCAGACAGGCCGTGTGAAGAGCAGCGGGTTATGGATGTCACCTTACTGACATCCATAAGCAGGCGCGATTAGAACAGGCACACAAAACTTTGGGACAGTGGGGTAATGTTTGCACTTCTTGGTTGAATCGCGTTATGAATTTCAGTGGCTTTCGGCTCCAGTCATCATCACTGAGGAGAAAAGGTTCAATCTGGATGGTTCCGATGAATACCTGTATTATTGACATCGTTGGAACTTCGGAGGCAGTTGCATAATGGCATTGACCGGCTTCTGCAGAAGCGGAAAGCTGAAGTTCTGCTTCCCATCGTGCCGCATGAAATCTGGAGTATCGAGGTGTACAGGAGTCTAGTGTTTTCGGTTCTTGAAAGGAAGAAGATGGCAGACACATGTCCTGCAGCCGGACAGCACTGCAGTGCACGTGTCCAGATCGGCCACAGACTGGCATTGTAACCAGATTCAAGTAGTGGACTGAACGGCCTGCTCTCCTGACTGCATCCTAACGTAGAATATGTAGGAAAGCGTGAGTCGATACGTCTAAACGAACAACCTAAAGTTTCAGAAAGAGCTGAAGGCGACAATTTTGACTGCATGGGTGATCCAGAACCTTGTAAACAGCATGTATAAAAAGGTGCTCGATGTAACAAAAAAATGTTAGCCCAATTCATAATTAACTCTGACACAATGGGAGTAGTTACGTCGCAAAATGGTGGATCGCGGTTCCGGGACACGGCCCAACAGTTGCAAAAGTGGGCGTTAACAAGTGCCCAGCTCGCAGCACTTGCTCATCCCGGCATCCTTTTCGTGGACCGCACATCTTGCCGAACTGTGCAGCATATCCTGCTTATTTAGAAGAGGCACCTTCCCATGCATTTCGCAGCTCAAATACGCCAAACCAATTGCGTGCACCCTTCAGTACTTCTGCACTGTCTTCACTCCAAATTAGTACCTGTACCACAGCTGTACTCCCACTACTATTTATGCTCCTAACAGTACTCTCAGTACCAACTACCACAACTTCTTTTTCCACGGTATAGAACTACTTTACCTTCTGTTCCACCGTAGAAGTGGGAGTACTACCAGCTGTAGAGGTAGTACTTTCGAGTGAAGGCAGTACTGAAAGGCGCACGCACGTTGGGTTTAGTGTTAGCATTGCTGAAAATACTTTGGTGGTAAGAACTTGATGAAGTTATACAAATTTATTTACCACAAAATTTATTACAATTGTCCTGTAAAAGGAATACAACGTTTCCAACAAAACTTCAAATCTTCAGCAGTACAATAGAAGCTATCGCTCAAAGAGGTGGAAAATTTACACATCTTCGAAACGTTACAAGCTCAGCGAGGGTTAACCTATACAGGGCATTGCCAAGGCGACATGTGCAGCATACAGAAAGTCATGCCATTACCCAATATAGCCGTTCACACTGATGCAATTACCTATTATAGCAGTCATTATGTTGCTTCTTATGGTCGCTACTGCGACATGGATTCGTCCTCGCCTTCCGCGCCGTTCACACTTGTTTTAGGAACTCCTATAGCGAAGTTTCTGTTAGTCTAGTAGGAAAATTAAGCCAGTAATTATCTGCGCAAGTCTAGTATTCGAAATGGAACAAAAATTGAAGGCATTGGCTCACCGTATGCATGTTTCTTCTGCAAAGAGCAATTTATTGTTTGTTTTAATCTCCTCTAGCTCATTTATCGCTCTCCGTTACATACTATTTCACGTCGAATTGGACACTTTTCAAATCAAATTGGACACTCTGAGTAAGTTCCTAAAAACATTTTACATATCAAATCGAACGTCTTCCAAATTAAACTAGAAACTTTTGAAGAAAGTTAGAATAATTTCTTGTCGAAGGAAAATTTGGCATGGCATTCTTGAATTTTTTTAATCTGTCTCATCAATAAAAACAGTTGAAGATTTGATAAAATTCCTAGCTTTCAAGCAAAATTGTAGTTTAAAGCCTATTCTAGAGTACGAAAACAACATTTAGGATGTTAATGAAAGAAACCATGCCGTGCACACGCCCACAACAATTTTAATTTGTTTAGTGGTGTAATTGCAGTTTACTTGAAACAGAAAAGTGAGGATACTTTGTTTTCTACGATTGTTTTTGTTGTACCGTTTATAAGTGTGCAACTCCACGCAAACAGAATTCTTGATACCAAACAAAAGAAAATCCCAACATCCCAGACGAAAGTATTGCACATTCTCCTCTTTCAGCAGTATAAAACTTCCGCCAAAAAAGCTTCACTCATAACTTTTTTTCTGAAAAAAAATAAAATCTGTCTGAATTTTCAAGCATGTGCTCACCAACTAGACAGGCGAAATAAAAATTTCAAAGAAAGTCATGGTGAATTTTCAGAGAACAAAAAGTTATTTCAACCTTTTCAGAGAGTCTCTAATTCAACCTGGGAGACAGCCATATTTCGAAAATGCTTAATTTCATTTCAAAGTCGTCGACTTTGCATAGATCCAATTCAAGGAATCCAATGTCCAATTTGGTTTGAAGTGTCCGATTTGACGTGGAAGTGATATATCTCACAACCAGCTCTACCTAACTTCTTGCGCTCGGCATCTAGTTAGTTGCTAGGTGGACCAAGGAGCGTTATATTTTCTGCAACCTTTCTTAATAATCAATTTTTGCCTATGTATGGGCTGAATTTCAAAGTGATCTCCCAGTCTCTTAGCTCCCAAAATGTATGTACAGCAAGTAATAATACTGCCAGCAGCCAAGCTGCTGCTTACATAGTCCTACATACATTATTAAAACCACTTTTCAAGTTACTAAAACATTTTGCTTTAGCTCACCAAACTTCGGTGGCTGTACTCCCGCTCCGACGACTAGCTGACTCTGGGACGATTCCTTCACCTGAAACAGACATGGTAAACAACTTCAAATACGGGCACAGAACCAAATCAGAAACGAAAAACGATACAAACAACGCGAAACAACGAGTGACAAGTGAGAAAACCAAAGGGGATTGCGCAATCCCCCGCACAGCGGTAAGAACGACCGCTCACATCTCACGAGGCACAACGCGCCACCTTAGGTGTACTGTGACTGCGCGGGGGAAATCGTTGTGGGACCCTTCGCACGGCCGGCTTTGGGAAAAACAATAGCCGAGCTGGGCAACAGGAAAATCGCAGGCCGGCCCAAAGGGAGAATGACCGGCTTCCTCGAGCACGCAGTACCGGCGAACTGTAGCGGGCAGCGTCGTGGTGGACCCCTCTGATGGCCGGTTTTGTGCAGGATAACAGCCAAGCAGCAGCTCGGCAGCAGCTGCACAGCACCTCTTTAGCACTTAAGCAGCTGTCATTACTGTAGTCAGGGTTCGCGATGGGACAACCGGGGCCGCAGGCGCTCTGTGGCAACGGGGCTATGGAAGGGCGGTTGGTTGCCGAAACCAGCAATAGCTCGTCAGCACCTAGGCGCACGTCACTCGCAGTTGTTGGCCTGTTGGGCATGTAAGCCAATAATGGGCGCGGAGGGACGGGGCGAACGTTTTTGCAGCACCTCCGCTGCATCTCCCGCGGGGGTCAGAATTTCGCGACGGCGTCAGCAATTCCGAAGCACACGCTGCAATTCCTTTCCAGCCACGCCCCTCCGCATTGACCAACCAATCAATAAGGGGCGGGACCACCGCCCCAACAACTCCCGTTCTGTCAGAGTAAAGTTCAATAAAAATTGTAACATTTGTCAAGTGTACACATATTCTTGCAACAACCAAAATTTCAAAACGTCCTGTTTTTGCTGAAATGAAGCATTTTTCTTGACAGAGTCATCTAGATATGTCCGACTAGGGGGAATCGAATGCGGCTCGTAAAAAGAAGCAACACGTTTTGTCTAAGTAGTACTGTCAAATTTATGCGAGATACATACTGTTGAAACTGTATTTTTTCACACTCTCAAGTTTAGCAAATGCGAGGCCAAACCCGTCCAGACTATGAATTGGGCTCCTTGTACTGTCCTGGCATCTCATCTCTTCCCTTGAATCACTACATTACTGAATGCCTTCGAACACCATTTGTCGCCAATACAGCAACACATTCAGCAACACAGTTTCTGTACAGCACACATCCACTCAGACAAGGAAGACGATTTTTAAAATGTTGCTTCCGCATGCACCCACCGTAGAGAAATTCGTTTTCTTCGGCCGAATGAATCGAAGCAAGATCTGCACCTTGTGCTAGACAGAATTCTCGTGCTTTTTGCCACGTTTTGCGATCAGAGACAAACTGAAATCTTGTTTACATTCTAGAGAGTTATCTAAACCTGACAATGAAAGAACATCAGGCAGTATTTTACAATTCCATTTGACCCAAAGTACATATTCTTGAATAAACTGAATCCGCTTGGCTCCTTTAATCGTGGTCAGGAAGGGTCCCTTCTAGAGTCTGATGTTTTCCTGATAAGATAAGATAAGATGTTAGATAAGATGTTATGTAAGCAAAAGTAAAATGTAAAAGATCCTGCAGGCCACGGCTACAAAGCAGATGAGAATCTCGACATTGTCGAGACGCTTCCTCAGACGCCGCGAGTGAGGAAGCGTGAGTAATATTCCGAACTAAAATAATTAGGCGCGAAGCAATAGCTGACAGGAAAGCTTCTTGCAAGCTTGCACTGCAGTTAGTTGCATGCAAATTTAAAATTTCTGGGTGCAACCTTGCAAGTTAGTTAGCCGCGAGGGATAAGCAGCAATTAACTTGGTTTGGGGCCCATAAAGCGCGAGTAAGTTGTTCAAAATTTTCTGAGTAAGCCCTCGAAGCAGAGAACTGTGAGACACAGTGTTGAGCGTGTCGAAAAACTTGTCAATGTATAATTTCAAGAAGCGATCAGATAGCATCCACAGTATCCCGTTAAACACAGATGCATCACTTGTCTCAAACATGATGTACGGCAAACTATCGGTAAGTCTGGTTTCCAGGTCATTGATCCTTCCTTTTAAACCCTCCGATATCTGAAGAAAGGTTGCACAGTCCACTTCTAAAATCTATAGGCAGAATTCCAGGAGAAGAAAACCTTTACCTTTTTAAACCAGGGTACATAATCAAACTGTAAATAATCAACATACTTGTCGGTGAAGGAAGGGCAGCTTATTAAAACAAGTACATCAGGAGGTTGCTACGTGCCAGTGATCAAGCGGTTCTGTGAGGATTACGTGATATGCATCACATACCATGTACAGATAAGCGTCGAAGCGCCTCCATTGAGGCCTCCCTTCGTTACTGGGTTGCGGTCTCGCTTTACATCTGGAACTTTCGATAAAAGCAGCATTTAGAAGGATAGCCGCTATAGCCATCACCGCAGTTGTGAGCGACATTTCCTCTCTAAAATCTTCTTATAGTAAATAAAGCTTGAACTGAGCTAGCAGGTTTAACAGCACAAGGAATACACAGGAATGCAGCTAAACTAAAGATAACTCCACATCGCTGGGTGCTTAATTTTTTTAAGGGCTGAGACATTATTGGCTATTTTGCCACAAATAATGGATCCGCTAGTTCTGTCAGACAGTAGAATTTGAACAGAATATTATACAAACTAATTCCTTAACATCAGCTGAAGAAAATAGCTTGAATACGAACAACTTAAGTGCCGAAGATCACCTGTGTTACATGCATCACCTGTCGTCCCGTTCATCATCGATTGCTCGAACGGGCGCCAGCAGCGTCCCATTCCTCGCTGTCGCGTGCCAGAGTGCTCCAATGGATCCTGCTCGGTCGGGAGACAGGAGAAGCGTCATGTCGTTCGTTCATCGCTTTTAGGAAAAGTCCGATCAGCATTGGTGGGTGTCCTGGTGTTTTCTTGACATCTCGCGAAATCCAATCGGTAACGGTTCTCGTCCCGCGGATGTCTGCGAAGCGCGTTACGTGGCCGGCTCACATAATTTTGGACAACTTACCAGGAGACTATCTCAACGGTAGATAGGACGGCTCAAGTGTTGTATATTAGCAGAATCGCCTCTCTCTGGGAAACAGCAAAATGTAAATGTCTTGACCCCAATACAACTCTGCGCAGAGTCAGGAAAGACAGAACTTCGGCCGTTGGCGGTGCTAATCCTCTGCCTGCGCACGAAGGGCGGGCTCAAGTTGGCCGGAAACAGTGACGACGAGCGAGCGGTGGTGGCGCAGTTGGTAGAGGGACAGCGTAATCTCCATGATCCATCTTGAGCCCGCCCTCCGCGTGCAAACAGAGGTCTAGTGCCGCCAAAGGCCCAACTTCCGTCGTTCCTGACTCCCCGCAGAGTTGTATTGGGGTGCCCATATACAACTCTTGGGCCGTTCCTACCTACCGTTGAGAAAGTCTCCTAGGTAGTCCACGCGACAGCGTCTCTGATGTTTGAACGTCAGCGAAGCTCGGAGCTCCGGAGGCCTTCTCTCACTTTTGTGAGTCGTGTAACTCCGAGCCAGGGTCAAGCGTGAGGTGCGATTCTTGAAGCAAATTTACGACCCCCCCCCCCTTCCGAAGCGAGTTTGTACGACCCCCTCCTTGTCTCCATCTCTGGTTTATTTCTTATTTGTCATCATTTTTTCAATTTTTTATGTGATTTTTGTACCCATTAACAGGTTCTTCCTTCCAGGTGTGGATTGGACACTGTAGAGATTCGGGCGCAGCGTCGTCCACATGTTAGTATTGACTCGTTAAATGATTTGATTGATTAAAACACAGAATTGAATAAAGCTTCTAATTTTGATTATTGTGTGGTAAAAAATAAAGATTTTCTGTCGGCAGATTTCGAATGGATGAGAGGTGTTGAATTTGTTTCAACTTTGTTTAGGATGTTATGGAAACGACGGCATTCTACCTGAAGAAGCGACATCGTCTGTCCAAAAATGTATTGTATAAAATTTCAAGTATTACAAACTAATGGTGACGAAAGTGCTTTCCTTACGAGAATTTTTGAAGGGCTCTTTAAATCACTGACGGAGTTGCAGCTCAAGGGCTTCTCGCGGAAAATTTTTTCTACCATCTGAAGGAAAGTACATCAGTGACTGAAATTGTAACACATAAAATTCTAAGCCGTGATTATTGTACAATAGAAGAAAACCAACCTTTTTCGCAGCGTCCTTCGATATGACTACGGCGAACCATATTCAAAATTTTCGTATTTCATGAAAAATTAATTATTTTCTTTCTAAAACAGACTACCTATGCAGTTAAAATTTGCCGCAGAAAGTTTCCAGCTTTGACTAAAGCAGAGTAAAAAACATGGTTTTCTGAATCGAACAAGTTGGATCGACCTCTGGCCAATTCCACATCGACGTCACTGGACTGACAAAATTTGACGTTCACAGAAATTATGATAACTCGGTAAGTTTTTCAAAATTTGAAAGAGTTAAGAACAATTTTAAAAATAGAAAAAAATTCTTATCGTGTAAAAAAACCATCAAAAAGGACGTCTTCATCCTTTGATTTTTTTTCGATTTTTTTCGGAGTCCTTCGATTTTTGTGCGAAAAAAATTGAAGTGATTTTGTAAAAATAATTATATTTCGATACGTTTTTTTGGAATTGAAACAAGCCAAAAACATTTTAAAACAGAAAAATGCTCCTTCTTATCATATATAAATCGTTTTTGAAAAAACGGATCTTCATGCGCGGCAGTGGGAGTGCGATTTTGGTCGATTTTTGCAGAAATACTTGCCAAAAATCGCACCCACCCCGCCGCGCATGGAGATCTCTTTTTTGTAGAACTGTTCATACACTATAAGAAAGCGCATTTTCTCCAGTTCTTAAAAAGTTTTCGGATTTTTTCAATTTCAAAAAACTGACCGAAATACAATTATTTATTCAAAATCACTTCAATTTTTTTCGCACAAAAATCGAAAGACTCCGTCCTTATGAAGACCTAGTTTTTGAAAAACTATTCTCACGTGGTTAGAAAGCAAATCATTCTCGTTTTCAAAAATGCTATTGGTTGTTTTAAATTTCTAAAAACTTACCGAGTGTCGTTTCAGAAAACCACGATTTTCACACTGTCCATTGAACAAGACTTGAAAGTTCTTGTGGCAAGATTTCTACTGTGTGGGTGATCTGCCTTAGGTAAAAATTATTTAATTTTTCTTGAAAAACGAAAAGTTAAATACGATCCGCCCTACTCATATAGTGAAGAAGCTTAGCTTTATACTGTATAACACTCATGACTTAAAATTTCATGAGGCACAATTTCACTTTCGCATGTTCCTTCTTTCAGAAGATAGAAAATTTTCCCGCGAGAAGACCATCCTCAGTGGCAATCGATGATATCGGAGAATGCAAAGGCTCCACGTAACCTACCATATTTCGGAGTTTGTTCGACGTCTCTGAAAAATTCATAGAGTTTTTAAAACTATAAGAAGTGTGGATTCTATGCTTTAAAAAGCAAGTTAAAGCACCAGGTTTCAAAATAGCAGCTTACATTTGACTAACGGTGTCGAATTTTTTCGGCAAATGATACAAATCGGAACGTCTGCTCATACGTTTCAAAAAAACAGGTTTTATTACCGTGTGTCAAAGTGTTGCTTAAAATTTCATAGGGTGCAACTTCACTTTCTGATGCTGTTTCCTGCAGAAGAGAGAAAACTATTCCGTGACGAGTTCATCCTCCGCTTGCCATTCCGTCATCGATTCGAAGAACGCTTCCAAAAGTGTTGTAATTAAAGCACTTAATTTTTCTTAGCAATTGACACTTCAAGTTTTATAGAGTACAGTTTAGGACGTAGACGTCTCTCGTTCAGGCAGAAAACTGTCGTGGCCGTGAGTTCCTGGAAAAAAATCTGAAAATAAATGAGAACCTCTCATTGACTCTAAATCTGCCGGCAGAAAATGTTTATTTTTAACAAGTAATACAATCACCATTCAAAACTTTTTTAATATTAATTTTCACCACTCCAAGGAACGAAGGAGCGACTCCACGCCTTCGTAGACTCTCATGAACTTATTATGAATTAAAAACGTCGCCTAAAACCTGAAAAGTAAGAGAGGAACCTCTGCCAAAACCGGAAGAGTACAACCCCCCCCCCTCCAGACGAGGCCACAGTACCACCCCCCCCCCATGCGATTCTCGCACCTCAAGCTCAACCCTGCTCCGAGCATCGCCTTATCGTCTCCCTGCTGCCCGACTCTGATCGTGTGTTCATCCTGATTTCGTATTGGCCGATCTCTGAGGTGTACGTTAGGGCAGGAAGAACAGTGGAGTCGAATAGGTGGGCATGGAGTCGTATATTCTTCGTCTTCTTCACGACTTCTTCGACGATTTTGAAAGCTCCCCAAGCCGCTAGTTTCCTCCTGCTCAGCTCTGGTGCCAGGCCGTTCGCCATGTTGAATTCGCAACCCAGATACACAATGCTGGAGCGTTCGGAGATGTTCGTTCCGTTGAGCGAGAATGGGGATCAGAAACTTGTCCGGTCCTCATAAACATCGTCTTCGTAAGATTCAGCTACAGTCCAACGTTCCCACATATACGATCGAAGTCGGCCAGCATTCGCTCCGCCTGACTGATACTCGGTGTTACAAGCACGACGTCGTCAGCGAAGCGCAGAATGTGCAGCTGCCGGCCGTAGACCTTCACACCCATGTCTTCCCGTTCTAGTTCGCGCATGACGTTTTCGAGGGCGGCGCTGAAAGCTTTGGGGATATGGTATCCCCTTGCCGAACCCCTCTTTTCATGTCGATGACGACGTCGTTGAAGAATGCAGAGATCTTGGCCGTGAATCCACAGTAATCCAGCTTTCGAAGGACTCTGGTGTACTGAGTAGGAACACCTGAGGGAGCAAGTTTCGAGGACCGCTTTAAATGAAAGGTTAAAGAAAATGTGTTGAAAATATGTGAAGGTAAGCGGAGTAGGATGCGAGCCAAACCTCCGCTGTGGAGTAGGTTGTATGGACCCCTATGGAGCAGTTACTACGGTAGCTATTGGGGGTGTGAGGATAGCGGTCAGCAGAATTGGAAAGAAGAAGGGTGATGGGCTTATAATGATAACATATGGTATAAAAGATCGCTACGCCTAATAACCTCCGTTACTCCATCTGAGTTGTGTATGCTGAGTCGTCTAACTGTAAGCTAAAGCTTGCACTTGTTATTAGGCTTGCATATATGTTTTTTCGTCAATTTCACCACCGCCGAGCTTGTCGGCTTTATATTTTTCATGACATATTCACCTGAAACTAAACACTTTCATACTGTTGACCACTAACCCTCCGAATGTGAGGCCGCATGGAAGCGAGGTCTATCTGCCTCCGCTCACAGTGGTCAACTGCTGCAATGAAGTCTCCAATTTTTACTGAATGCTGCCTATTGCGAATAAATTATGTATGCACTGCTACAGCAGCTTTGTCTAATAATGTTCAGTGATGTCATCTATTTTTCCTTCTTTTTATAAACAATTTTGTTTCTGCTCCTAGTTCGGCATATTCATTCTCAAACACTGCAACGGTTGCGAGCGGTCGGTCCCGTGCCTGCTGTCATCGAATATAGCTGGCCACTGTATTTTGGCAATCGCTACTGAGCCACCTGAACACTCTACTCTGCCGACCTTCGTTTCTGACGTTGATCCTCGAGTGGCTGCTGCCTTATTCAATTCTGTGGCATCCCAGTACCAATCGCAGATCCAGCGCCAAGTGTACAGACCTGATCGATATTGCCTATTTCTGTGATCAACGATGGTTCGCACTCGTTCAACTGCTAGTTCGCCTCGTCAGCACGCACAGAAGAGCAAAGGATGTTCGTTTGAATGCTCTTACAGACGACACTACCACTCCGGGATATGCCAAGTTTATAATCGAGCTGCTGTTGGAAATGAAGAGCGAGATCAAGGACTCAAACGTAAGAACAGCGACCTGAAGCGATCGATCAACGACTTGGTACAAGAGGTACTTCAGTTGAAAATCACTAATGCTGCTCTTCAGCTTGAAGTGAGTTCTTTGAAGTCCGAGTCTGCCAGTAGAGAAGTTGTAACGCTTAGTTCTGCTTCCGTTGTTCATAATGATAGGGATAGTGAGGATCCTGATCTTAGGCGATTGCTGTTTACGGCATTACAGAATTGTCTTGTCCTAATGCCATCCAAAGAGCCTATCATGACTTCAACTGTATTACTGACATCCTTGATTTCTTAGACACACAATGTTTGCCAATATCAGTGTTCCGAATGGGCAAGCCAAACCAGGACAAGCCCAGATTGTTGAAGGTTGTGTTACCTACCTCTCGCTTCCAAGCTGATGTTCTTAGGCGAGCACAGCGCTTGCGTTATTTTTCACACTGTGGATTTTTTATCCGCCCTTCTCTAAGCAGGTTGAGGAGAAAATGTGTAGACATGATTTAGTACGTGGCCAGAATGACGGTCAGCAGCTCAGTTGTGACACTTCTCATTCCCATGATGTGCTATCACCAAGCTCTCAGCTGAATTTGTCGGGCCACAGCTCAAGTAGTTTGTCGAGAAACGCATAGGGCATCATGAGAATGGCGAGCCAAATGTAGCATGTATTGTGACTAATGTGCGCTCTATTGTTAAAAATTGTAGCTCTTAATTACTCTCAATTAGGCAGCTCGATCTTGATGTTGTTGCTCTATCGGAAACATGGCTTAGATCTGGGATTGGTTCTGCTTCTATCTTTGGTGATCTCGGTTCTCAGTATGGAGTTTTCAAATGCGACCGTGCCGGGGAAAAGGTGGAGGTGTAGCTTTATTAGTAAGAGATATTTTTTCGCCAACGCTTATTTTTAAGGAAACTGTACCCAGTGCCTTCGAAATACTAAGTGTTGACCTGGTAACTGACTGTTACTCGATTCGATTTGTTGTGGTATACAAAGCCCCAAACTGTGTTGCTGCCATGGCCAGGCAGCTTTTCAAAGCAATTAGTGATTTAGTGTCCTGCAACCATCCTTGCATTGTCACTGGGGATTTCAATCTTCCTGACATTGAGTGGGGTTACTTTCCTATAGCACAGTTTGGGATCTCTAAATAATTTGTAGAAATGTGCTCCAAATGCTCTATCTCAACTTGTCAGATCTCCAACTCTTGCTGATCGCATTCTTGATCTTGTGTTATGCAACCAGAAAGATTTGGTAAAGGAAGTAGTCGTTGAACCGCCTCTTGGGACTAGTGATCATTCGATAGTGCAGTTTAAAATCCAATTATCAGAACCTTTGGACGCACCCCTTTTGTTCAAGAGGAATTTTAAGAGAGCTGATCTTGAAGAAATTCAAAGTTATTTGATGAATATTGACTGGTACGGTATAATGAACACAGCGTCAACGGACACCAATAAGTACGAAATTTTCATTGCCATAATCCATCACTGTATTGAACTTTTCGTACCGCTTGAGGAAGTTCCTGTCGGGAGATGCAACCTCCCATATTACCTACCCTCAATGCTTCGAAAAAGGACCCGTGCATGGTTCAATGGCAAAACGAGCGGTCATCCTAACGATCTCAGGTATTTCAAAGAGATCAACGAGAAGTTTAATCGTAAGCTTCATAAGTTTAACGTCCAAATCGAGAAAAAAGTCATTCAGTCGGAGAATAAGAATTTATTCTATAGGCTGGTGAACTCTAGGCTCCGAGATAGTGCAGTTATGGAAACATTGATAACAGAGGAGGGTGTCCTAGCAAGAAGTGATATAGAGAAGGCTGAGTTACTTGCAAAAGTTTTTGCACAATCATTTTCTAGTCAGCCTATGATTGATGATCAGTATGAGGCTATTACTCCTAGCCTCCCTATAATGGAAGACTCCATTTGGTTTAATAGGGAAGATATATTTTCTGTTTTGAATAAATGGCCCCAATCCTGCTTGATTACGCCGGACGATATCCCTCTATCAAGCATAAGTCACGTCGTTGCGGGTCCACTTGAATATATATTTAATTTGAGCTTGATGTAGGCTGAAGTTCCAGCGAGGTGGAAACACTCTTTTGTTACGCCGATCCCAAAGAAGCCACCATATAGTGCTCCAACCAATTTTAGACCCATCAGCATAACATCTATATTTGCTCGTGCATTTGAAAAGATCCTTAAAAAGCGAATAGAAGCTCATCTGGATGCCCAGTCAATCATATCACCGAAGCAGCACTGGTTCCGGAAAGGAAGGTCAACAGTAACTGCTATGTTAGAAACCTTCAATGATTGGACAGCATCTATCGATGACGGTGAGAATGTTGACGCTGTATATTCTGATTTTGCAAAAGCGTTCGATAGAGTATACCATAATAAACTAGTCAGAAAGCTTATTCTAGTGGGCCTCCATCCTAGAATTGTCTCATGGATTAGTTATTTCTCGCTGGTCGCACATTCTCTGTGCTTGTTAAATCATCTTATTCAAACCCCAGACCTGTGCCTAGCGGAGCGCCTCAGGGCGGAATTTTATCTCCAGTCCTGTTCAACATCTATACGGATGATTTACACATGCGGCTTTCCGGGAGTAGCGTAGGGTGGACCATGCTTGCTGATAACCTTAAAATTTATAGTACGGCTACATCTTGTGAAGATTTTGGAGCCCTACAGAATGCAATCAACTTGGTCTGCGATTGGTCCAAGGAGTGGGAGCTGCCGCTGTCTAAGGAAAAAACCAAGACGCTACATCTGGGTGTGCCCAATATGAATCATCGTTACATTATTGATGGAGCGCCAATTCAAGAGGTGGAAGAGATAGTTGATTAAGGTTTCCCGGTCACAAAGAACCTTTGTTTCGATAAGCACTTTAGAACGATTGCTGACAAAGCAAGTAGAGTTGCTAATAACGTTTTCAGAGCCCTACGAACCAGAGATGCAAACGTGCTCACACGGGTCTACAAAACATATGTCAGGCCGCTACTAGAATATGGTACTCCGGTGTACTCTCCCTATAAATGCAAGGCTATAGATGTCTTGGAAAAAGTACAAAATAATTTTACAAGGAAAACGATGATTAGAAGTTTAGGATGCGTATATGGCACTATCCCCTCATTTCTGGACAGAAATAAGTATCTCGGTTTGCAGACATTGTCATTCAGAAGGAAAATAAATGACTTGCTACTACTCCATAAACTCCTTTAAGGCGGTTGCGGTCTCAATGCTGGAAGTCTCTTTACAATGAGAACATCGAGCACTAGGGGTGGAATTGTCAAACCGTATCTCAGAACGGCTAAATCCAAATGCAGGAGCTTCTTCTTTGTGAACAGGACTGTTCCAGTATTTGAAAAGTTTCGTGCAAATAATCGAATTCCAGTTAGTCACAATGCGATCAAAAAGCTGGCCTATGTCCTACTCAGTCATTGATGCCGTGCGTACAGTTGCCCACCTGAGCTGTGGTCTACATTTTCTTTGTTGTTTCGTTTTTTGTCGTTACGAGTTCCTTTTCCACATAAGTGTCGACCTATGTAATAAATAAATAAATAAATAAATAAATATGGTCTCGTCCCCGTGTCTAGAGGCACCTCGCGTGATTCCGCTGTACCTCGATTCTAGCGTCACCTTTTTTCAATCTCTTCTCTGACGGTTACATAATCGACTTTTTTATGTCCGCTTGCACTGCGCACTTTTTATTTCGTGGACCTAACCCAGGTGGGCGGAGGAGGAGTGAGGAGGGCAGTTCACTCTGGCAGCTTCGCACTGGCGACGAGCTTGAAAGTGTATTAGCTCACAAAGTCTGCACCATTTTAGACGTTCAGTCTACTCAGGGAGAACATAGTAGGAACGCTTGACTGATAATCAACATAACCGTCAGGACTCTTTGAACAGCAGAGGTTAGCATGACTTAACATAGGTGAATGAGAGGCGTAATGGATACTTTGAAGCTTTAAACTAAAGGGAATTTAGATAACTTCTTCCCAGTGCATGTTTGATGGAAAAGTTTCTCAATGTAAAAACTATCGGATACGTACGCAAAGATATTGCTTCGTATAATGTTGCTGACTCAACCCAACCGAAGTCTGAAACCTCACCACCCAATTTTTTATTGTTTTCAGCACCATTTTGTAAGCTTGTTCAATTTCTTCGCATTTTTTAGTCATTGTTTTGCGAGCAACTTGAGGTAAACTTTTTACAAGGCAATTGTGTTTCTTGTAATTCAACTCTATCCCCGTTCTTTGAGCGTATACCCCCTTTCGAATTTTTTTATTGCAGGAAGTCTACAAATAGATAAAACAGATAAATAAGAAAGAAGCCAATACAAATTCAGTATTAGCCAAGAATGACGGGAAGCGGTTGGAAGCAGCGGTAAGCTCTGACACTGAGACCAAATAACCTAAACTTGCCCAAATTTGGAGAAATTATGAACCTTTCAATAAAGGTGACGAAACAATATCGTGGGCTGTAGCAAAATAGTTTACCGCTTCAGTGATTGTAGCACGAAGAGCCGCACAACGCACTTTTCGGCAGAGCATCACGCGCAAATCTCTTCAGTTCCTTTTTCACCCTATGTTTAGCGATGAGTAGTTGAGGTAGCTACAGATTGCAAATTTATGGCGTGTGCATAAGTCCACTCATTTCCAGCCGGGGTAGAGGAGTTTAACCCTTACAATGCCAAACCATCACTTTTCTGACTCTATTCCACAACCCCAACATCAGAGAGCAGTGAGCAGTCAGTGGAGCTCTCAGGCAATCTAAGGTGAACGGTGCTAGGCAAAATACTTCGTCGTCTCCTAGGATGGGAAAACCACAAAAAATTGTATAAAGAGGCAGCTACACAAAAAAGGACTGCAATAGGAAGGCCTTCCTAGTTGGGAGGGAGAGGAGGGGAAGAAGAACGGAGGGAATGTTGCCTTGCGTGCAAGACTGTTACACTGTAGTATGTGGTATTTCCCTGCATTAAAGTTCGCAGCTACTTGTATTTTTAACCTGCCTTATTGCTTTACAGGAAATTTAACAGAAATGTTCCGTCAAAAAGTCTTTCATAAAAATTAACTTCTAGAGCTTTACGCATTGGTACGTACGTGTCAACTAGAAACCTAGCCAACTTATGGTAAGAAAACTGAAAAGATACTAGGATTGGTAAAGAAGAAAATATGGACAACGTGCTGTAATCGCTACGGAAGTGGCGATCATCATTGACGAGGTTTCCCTTTTATTTTAGGCTACTTAATTATTCGCGAGGTGCTGAATTTTTCATTTCTTTTAATGACATGCTGCAGGTCTCCACCACGTGCATTTATGATGAGGAAAAGAGCAGTCAATTCTTTTTTCCGCAAAAGTAGCCGCTTTTTCATCCGGCATCCGGTAATTTTGGCGTGCACTTTATAACCACCACGTGCCTTTCGTCAGCGGCGTCATCGTCCATTCGGTTGGCCAAGGAGAACCTAGCTGTTCTCTTCAAAATGGTTTAGCGCTCTCAGATGGCACGTCTGTTGCACACTTTGCAATTGTTTGTATATAAAGGTACCTAGAAAACTCTGATGATACCCTTTAAACAAAAGCAAAGCGCAACACTGTTACAAGGCAGAATGTAGAAAATATGTGTTGCATTTAGCCTGCCTGACTAATTCTAATTGAACAAATCGACAGATAATATGTGTACGAACACCTGTATCGCCTGTCGTCCCGTTGATCATCGAGTTGCTCGAGCGGGCGCCAGCAGCGTCTCTATTCGGCCTTGTCGCGTGCCAGAGTGGTCCAATGGATCCTCCTCGCTCGAGGGACACGAAGAGCGTCATACCGATCGTTCAAGGCTTTCACGAAGAAGTCCGACCAACGCGTTGGTGGGCGTCCTGGTGTTTTCTTGATATCCCGCGGAATACAGTCGGTGATGGCTCTCGTCCAGCGGGTGTCTGCGAATCGCATTACGTGGCCGGCCCACCTAATTTTCGACGACTTGGCCTATGCGACAGAGACTCTGATCTTTGAACGTCGGCGAAGCTCGGAACTACGGTGGCCTTCTCTCACTTGCGTGAGTCGTGTCACTCCGAGCATCGTCCTCTCGATTCCACGCTGCGCGACGCTGATCGCATGTTCATCCTGCTTTCGTATAGCCTAGATCTCTGAGCCGTATGTTAGGGCAGGAAGAACAGTGGAGTCGAATAGGTGGGCACGGAGTCGGACGTTCTTCGTCTTCTTCGCGACTTCTTCGACGCTCTTGAAAGCTCCCCAAGCCGCTCGTTTCCTCCTGCTCAGCTCTGGTGCCAGGCCGTTGGCCATGTTGAATTCGCGACCCAGATACACATAGCTGGAGCGTTCGGAGATGTTCGTTCCGTTGAGCGAGAATGGGGATCAGAAACTTGTCCGTTCCTCATGAACATCGTCTTCGTAAGATTCAGCTGCAGTCCAACGTTCCCACATATACGATCGAAGTCGGCCAGCATTCGCTCCGCCTGACTGATACTCGGTGTTATAAGCACGACGTCGTCAGCGAAGCGCAGAATGTGCAGCTGCCGGCCGTAGACCTTCACACCCATGTCTTCCCGTTCTAGTTCGCGCATGACGTTTTCGAGGGCGGCGCTGAAGAGCTTTGGGGATATGGTATCCCCTTGCCGAACCCCTCTTTTCATGTCGATGACGACTTCGTTGAAGAATGCAGAGATCTTGGTCGTGAATCCACAGTAATCCAGCTTTCGAATTACTCTGGTGTTCTGAGTAGGAACACCTGAGGGAGCAAGATTCGAGGACCGCTTTAGTCCCGACAGAGTCGAATGCCTTCTTCAGGTCGATTAACGTAAGACACAGCGGCGGCTTGTACTCTCGCGACACTTCGATGAGCTTCATAATGGTGTGTATGTGGTCGATCGTGCTGAATCCTCTCCGGAACCCTGCTTATTCGCATGGCTGTCCTTCGTCCACGTTCTGCTAACCCTATTCAGGATCACACGAGTGAACAGATTGTAGACTACGGACAGCAGGCAGAGCGGGCGATAGTTGCCAATGTTGTGCACGTCTCCCTTCTTGTACAGCAAGACAGTCTTGCTGGTCTTCCACTGATGGAACCTTGCACTCCGACAGGTAGCGTGTGAAGAGCAGCGCCAAAGTGTTGATGAGCGCTGGCGAGAGGTTCTTCAGGTGCTCAGCTCTGATCCTGTCAGGACCGGGTGCTGTACGTTTCTTCACCGACGAGATGGCGTGTCGGATCTCAGAAGGGAGAACAGAGGGGACGACGTATCCATCCTGCGGAAGATGGCATGGAGGCAGGTAGACGTGGCTATCGAAGAGATCGGAGTAGAAGTCGTGGATGACCTTCTCCATGGTCCTTCTCGAAGAGGTGACGGTTCCGTCAGGACGTGGGAGAGCGATCACCTTGGTCTTGAAGTTGGCGAAGTTCCGGCGGGCATTGCGGATGCTCAACCCTTCCTCTGCGGCTCCAGCCAACACCTCCTCCCTTCTCTCCTTGAGATCTTCCTTTATCGCCGCTCTGCATAGCTTCGCAAGCTCGGACTTCAGCTGGTAGTTGCCTGACACTCGTGCTGCTCCACGCTCAAGAGTTTCTAGAGACAGGCGACCGGCAATAGAGGTGTAGAGATCCCAGTTGATGGTCGTTCTGGGGTTCCTCTTCTTGAACTTCGCGGATTCTCTCCTTGACGCGAAAAGCGAAACGTCGGACGAAGGAGGCGGTGATCCGATCCCGTGGTGAACTTGGGGAAAACGAAGACGTCGGTCAACCAACACTTGTGAGTGAAGATGATGTGGTCGATCTCGTTGTGGAACTGGCCACCACTAAATCAAGAAGTTTACCTAATGTTTCTGGACCCAATCAACGAAGCTGTGAACTTTGATTCCAAACATGTGCGCCGTATCGTATCTGAGAGACGCTTCTGGGGAGTTGTGGATGTTGTCATGTTCCACTTGATTTCTACGCCCTCTGCGTGCATCGCAACAATTTCCCGGATCGGCTCTTACCATAGTCCAGGCGATTGTCTTACCATTGTAGAAAGAAGGAACAGATTGCGGTGCGGTGCCGCAAGAATCCGCTGCAGGTCTTAAACTCCAACATTGTTCACAATTAGTTTGGTGGCTATTCATACATACGTATTATGCGAATTATGTGCTAAACCTAGTTATCAGGAAACGTTATTGACCCAAAAGTTGGTCAACCGCACTCCAAACAGGAGAGAACTCTAAACGTTTCTATATTTAATGCTTTCGTAAACGCATTTACATTCGTGAATACAAAAATGACTAGATGAATCGGTCGACTCACGTATGGATGAAAATCGCAGCTAGCTGCGATAGCCGGAAACTGCCTAAAGTTAGACTGTTGAAATACCAGCTTTTTTTACACAAGGAATGCATACTAGATCCGCAGTCAGTCAACTTGTCTGCCCTTGTGACCTGTGGCCATCTGAGGACGCCGTAAATTACCAAACTCGATTCTTCACACTTCCAGTGCCGCGGCGCGATACTGATCCTTTCAAACAGCTGAAGTAGAATACGCGGCATACACCAAATGAGATTTGGATGACTTCGACCTCTCCCTTTTGTTTACCCCACCAGCACTTTCTATCTCCTATTTACGCTTTCATGCTAGTTGGATGCGTGGTCATCCTTGAAAGAGTACTTGAGCTCGCTTTCCTTTAATAGTGCCTTCTAAGCTCACGACAACGATTTTTTCACCTATGGTACATCCCATGTCTATACTAAGATGGGAGGTCAATGAACGTCTCGTGGCAATTCTCAAAGTGACCTATTGCAGCGACTGGATGGCTGATTGGGTGTGGGGTTGAACTTGCAGGAGGAGGGTCATGGGTTCGGATCCAGGGTTATGATTCTGCATTGCTGGGCTTGCTCACGGCTCCTTTGCCGATGTAGAATGTATCTTAAACACCGTAGTGTAGCATAGTAATGTTACAACCTCATTTTCACCCGTATGATACGATAACAACGATGCTGCCTATTTTCCCCCCACCTCTCTCTGTTAATCGAAGGTGCAGAGGCATGTACTCCAACGACTCTGAAGATCGAAAGCAATTTTACCGTCTCGCGTGGGAACATGCTGTTTCTTGAACGATTTGCACGATCAGCGTCTCATCACAGCGTGATATATTTCCACAAAAATAGTGCTGTTGGTGATATCACTGAGGAAATACACTGATTCAGCCACAACGGTCACCGAGTTTCTGCAATGTGTTTAGAAACATGTTTGGGACTTGTCTTTTGTTTGAGATAAATATTTTAGAACATTCTCTGTCAAAGCGTTTGAAGTACAAATGACAACATACGAATAAAAACAACTGCATCGTGTGAAGCATGAGATTACATTTGTGAGCAAGCATATACCCGAATACAAAGACAAGTGTGCTAACAGTTCCCTCACGGAATGGGCAGGATAACATGTGTGGGGCTCTTCAGAGGAGTACAACGAGGGGACGGGACACATTGAGAGCTAACCAGCGGGCAAGATTGCTGGCTAAGGTATCAAGGTGATCCTTACACTCTCTTGTGGTAGGTGGGCGACCATCCGCCTGGAGGAACTGTCTGAAGCATCTCATCTCATTGTGTATTTCATTTTGCCTTCAGGCTTTGCGACTTCGCATATATCTTTTCGCTATTTCTCCCATTTGCTATAGGCAGGATCTGCGATTTGGCCATAGTTAACTGTGAGGCCAAAAACTGTAATGGAGCTGCCATAGCAGGGGTGCCTGTAGGAAACGCCCTTCGAAGTTTACTGTGAAACCCTTGAACGAAGTTCGCAGGTTATTCTGCCCATTCCGTGAGAGAACTGTTAGCTGTTCCACCATTGGCATCCGCTCTGGGGCTGTGAAAGTATCGCCTGAAACCATAAATATCGTTCTCTAAACAATATTTCTTCTCATGTGTCATATGACCGAAGCGCGGCTGTGCCACATCAGCTACTAAGCCTTGGATAACGCTTCCCGTATAGGATTGTGCCCAAAATTCGTTGCACCTCTCGACCACCCTACGGCGCACAATAGAACGAGGGGCGCTTCTTGGCTCACAGAAGTGGGGGCGAACCGTATTTTCAGGATCCGTTATGAAGTGTCCACAGCTGACTTTGCAGGAAGGCAGAGGCTGATTGTACACCTCGCGCTACCGATCCTTAAGTGATCGGCATCCACAGCACACAAAGGTGCTGGTCTCTCCGTCTGAGAGTGTCTTCCTATACGCCCACTCATGGCACAGCTGACGATCTCGAAGTAGGATATATACTACTATATCTCTACCCATTTGCTGTGAGGGAGCAAACAACACTCGAACCGGTTCAAACGACGCCATTTCGCAACAATGGTTATTCCAATTTCCGCCACATCTTTCTTTTGGATTTCGTGTGATGTCTCTCCATCGTGAGAAAGAATCGCATGAATTGCACGTGCGGCTAGAGATGTAGGATCGGCGTAGGCGCCGAGACCCTTCCGTCTGGAACCTGCCTCGCCGTTATGACTCAGCATGCTCGAGGCCGAGCTGCCCCGTAATCCTTTGCCAACAGCCGCTAGCTGTCGAATAGAAGCACCGTTAGCAATCACCGGTATAACGCTGAATAGGCTCAGTCTCCGTTGTTATGTGGGAGCAGCACTCGGCAGACGCAAGACTGCCTATATATTATTTCAGTCAGAGCTCTACAGAATGCTGATTCATAAGATCAAATGGAATAATACAATTAGCAGTAAGAGTATAATTCGGAAAATTCTTCGTGTATGACCAAGGGTTAGAACTCTGCTCCAGCTCCAGAATGAATCAATTGTGTAGTTAAGCTTGATCCTCTAAACCGCAGGTCTCTAGAACAAAATCAAAGCACAAAGAATAGTGCCGGTGAAGTCTTCACTCGCCACTTTAGCCTGCTTTTGGCTCTTTTTGTCTCAAACTCAGAGGATAATTGAGTTGCAGACTGGCTCGATATTCCTCTTTTCGAGACTCTTGCTCAGCTTTCTGAGCAACAACAACAGCAGTTTAAAACAAAAGGCTCAGCCTCCTACTCGTTCGAGCAAGGCAACTTGAAAACCTAACTTTTCAAGTCAATTTCTCTTAGCCTCATTTGCTTCGCAGCGAGGTTGCATGCTGTTATAACTATGTTTCGTTGCGGTCAAAACTCAACCGTCAGGGGGAACTCCAACCCGCACAGCGCCGGTGGTGTAATGGCGCATTCCCGCATGGTTCAGCAGGAAGTGCGGTTCGAGTGCCGCCTGGCGCTAGAGATTTGATCGAAACAAGACATCGTTATAACAGCTTGCAACCTCGAGACCAGCCACTTGAGACTTGAAGAAACTGACTTGCATCACTCCTATTAAGACTCTCACTTTGACTTGCTCAATGCTGATATCAGCGGTCGACTTATCACGATATATGGTGAGTGCTGATGGTTCTACGATGTGTGGATGTGGTGTTCGGCCTAACAGCTCCGGCGGTGTAATGACGTAGAGCATTCCAGCCCCGTCAGCAGAAGGAACGGTTCGAGTCCCATCTTGCGTTAGAATTTTGATATCAACGAAACATCGTTATGATCAAATTTTTCTATGAGCTTTACAAATTCTGGCGCACTATGAAAATTATACCGCTGCAACACTCAATATAGTTTGTGCATACAAACCTTTGTTTTAGAGAAGGAAATTCAGGAACGGTAGCGAGTCAATCCGTTCACGATACTTGCTTTACAAAATAGCGATCACCTAGCAAAGTCCTTGCCTCGCTGATTAGGTTAGCGCAATCTTAACATAACGGTATTGTGTTTAATGCTGTTATCGAACATCATCGTCTACCTCTAAACTATGTCAGCTTCTTTACGTCATCCCTGCCAGTCCTACTCCGCTTTTCTCCTTTTTCGACCATAAGCAGCAAACGGACCTCCCTTCAGTTTCGGCCAATCAATCAAAAATCGTAAACCACCATGAAGTGAAGTTTTGATTTCACGTTGCCGAACAAGAACAACCCAACTTTCAGAGTGAGAACAGATCTGATTGTCAGCCCATTTAATCGTACATTTCCTATTACTCTGCACTGTTGAGTCATCCGAACATTTTTTGCGGCAGAAAAGAAAACTGCTGCGTAGGCAAAACTGTCTTCTTGTAGCAAAAGGACGGCACTCGCTCCACTCCATCGCCAATGTGGCGGCATATCATCGGCACGTTTTGCCGATTTTTGCGCCATTACCCATGCTTAAGATACGGCCGCCGCGTTGCTGCAAAAGTATGCAAAGGATCATCTAATTCGGCAGGTTGAAATGATTTTTATCTATCTAGTATTCTATTCTTTATCCTGCTTTCTGATAAGCGTTCACCTTCTCTGGGTGCCATCCCAATCGGGAGGGGCAGTCCATTTCAACTTCTAAAGAAATGCAACATGCACCACAACCTATAATTATAAATAAATAAATAAATATGCTTTCATTACTTTTTGGTTTTTAAACGAATGAATTTCAGGCGAGTTATATCAAAAAGACGCAAAAGACGCAAAATCGCGGTTTTTATGGCGTCTCTCCAAAAGAGAGCCCGGTACTGTTGCTGTCCTTCCAAAATCAGTCTTCTAAATTGTTTTCTTGGTCAGGAGGAGGGAGTGATGAAGACACAGTAAATGGAACAGAAACCTGGAACAATTACAATACTATAAAATCACAAAAACACTTTAAAGCAAGCTGCAATCCCTATCGGGAGGGGGGGGGGGGGGCAGTTCATCATGAATTGCTAACGATAGCTACGCATCTGTACATACAACATGCAATGCAACATATCAATAGCGTAACTTACCCTTCGAAATTCCTGAAATATAAAAAGATTTTATCACGGGACTATGGTCCGGCTATGAAGAGACTGCAGCGTCATTGCTGGAGATAGCTACGCATCCATACATACAACATGCAATACAACCCATGAATGCCTTAACTTACCTCTTTTCCTTAGAAATGTCCGAGCGTTACGCTGAAACATTGAAAAGATTTTATTATGGGACTATGCACGGTGCAGGGAGGGGGGGGGGGGGAAGCACTATGCACGGTAGCACGGTTGTGATCCAAAACTCTATTTGCTTTGGAAAGAAATCGCCAACCGCTGTGCACTAAATGATTAAGCTAATAAGGTTGCTTTTACGAGTTTTTACGGATTTTTAGTACTGTAATTGTTCCACATTTCTGTTCAATTTACTATGTTTCCTTTAGTTCCTTCCCCCCCCCCCCCGATTAGGAAAGCAAATATTGGATATTATATAGCAAATATTGGTATTGGAAGGACAGCATTTTATAAGGTAAGCATATTTATACATATTTATATGTTGCCGTGCATGCTACATTACTTTAAAATTGAAATGGACTGCCCCCTGTCTCGATAGGGACCGATAGCAACGTTATACCTTATTACCTTAATCAATTAGTGCATAGCGGTTTGCGGTTTCTTTCTAAAGCAAATAGAGCTTTGGATCACAACAATGCTGTCGCGCATAGTACCCCCCTCCCCTGCACCGTGCATAGCAGTCCCATAATGAAGTATTTTTAATGTTTCAGCGTAACGCGTAATTCATACGTTTTATAGGTGCAATCCTAGTTGGTAGTGGCCACTCTTAATCGATTTCATAAGAACTGAATGTGTTCAGTATTGAAGCATATTGAACCTATCACTCCTTAGAAAACAACTGCACTAACGAAACCAGGATAAATGACACTAAGGACATGAGAATATATATTTGTGAGCCTGGTCGTTGTGTTTGCAGTTGATTGGGACGTGGAGCACATTGCCTTGTCAGTGTGCAAAACGTTGGTTGATGGTCGCTACTGGTCTACTAACGCCGATTGTTTTATTTTATTTTACAGATGTTATCTGTTTTAGCTCCTTGAAATTGATCCTCAAAAATATAATAAGAGGGTCCTCCCATACCAGATTTGCACCGAGAATGACCCTTTTTAGGTTCCACTCTTCTGACTTGCAACTGTGTCTAGCCTTGTTGGAGAATGTAGTTTATTTCTACATATTTTGTCACATTTTGTCTATTTCTACATTTCTACATGTTGTTGCCCATCTACTATGTTTCGTTATATCAGAAAATCGTTTAAGAGTGGCCACCACCAACTAGTATTGCACCTGTTTTGTATTGATGCGTAGCTACCATTAACAATCCATGATCTGCCCCCCCCCCCCGATTGGGATTAACCCTTTTCTGATAGTGGATCAGTCTCCTTTTTCATTTTGCATTAACGTAAACCCCAAGAATGGTCGGTGATATTTCCCACATAGCGCGACTGCAACAATGATTGCTATTCTATTTCAGATGTCTTCTCAAAGCATGTGTCATATCACGTGGAACATTGTGGCCTGTTTAGTAAGAAATTATTTTTTTTAAAGAATGAGTGGTCTCAATCATATCCTCAAAAAGCTGACGACTCAGCTTAATCCTATTCGAAGAGAGGCACCACTAGCGAATCAAAATTGTCACAACATGTCTAAAGCGGGGTATTCACTCTGCTGCTCACTCTTCATGGTATTCATAGAATTCGTACAAAAACTTTTAAAACGAAAGTTTTAACAACGTATTCATTGAATCTATACGGACCACTAAAACTGTTTTGGCTAGAGTAAAGGTATTAAATAGTTACGAAGAATATATAGGGTGAAATGTACCAACAGATTTAATCATGCACCCTAATTGATATCAGACTTCCTCTCCAAATCTCGGTTTTATTTGATTGATCACCACTTGCTTATTCCTAAAAAACAACTCTTTTTTCTGCGTTGTTCACAAATTATCTATGACTGTTACTCGAGTTCGTTTGGATAAAGAATGTTTTTAAGGGTATCCCCACCAACTGGGCGCGTGTAGCGCAGTCGGAGAAGGTGCGACTGTCGCGTGCACCCGATACCAGGTTCCCGGTTCGGACTTCCCGCCCAGGCCAGCCAAGCCTTCCATCCCTCCGGGATCGGTGATTGGTACCAGACTTGTCTGCGAAGGATAGAACGCTGACTTGTTCATCGGCTGGCCACCGCAAGTCACTGTATGGCCAAATACGCATTCATGTCGCCTCCACATCCCGTAGGAGACATCCCGTAGAAGTAGAATGCGCTGGCGCTTCCCAGAAGGGATTGAGTAACGCCGTCCTTTATCCTTTATCCTTTATCCCCACCAACTAAAAATTTTCAAGGTATTGCAATCGGGCAGCCAAGGCGTTGTATTTAGTTCGCCTATTCAGACTATTGCTGTTATTGCTTGTTTATTGCCTTTCGTTCCGCATTGTCGTCAGAATAAATCCGTCCCCTCTGGTTAGTGAGCGCAGTCCTAATCTGGGAGGACAAGCCTTCAAGACATAGATAGTGATTACTTCGCTCTTCTACGTCGTGCCACCTTCCCCCCCCCCCCCTTTGCCGTAGCTCGTTGCAGTATGAAGCAGAGCAGTAATGAGCAAATGGAGTAAGGCAGAATGGAGTAAAGCTCCAATTGGGTCTCTAAGGAGGGACTGAGCTAAAAAATAAACAACAAAAGTAGATTCATAGCAGGCCTAAATGCACCAATTTCAAGTTATCACTCGAAAACATGGCTTGTCTATGTGTTAAGCACTCCTTAGAGCACGCCAACCCTGGAAACAGCAGCTCCCTAATTATGAAGCATATACTTTTAAATTGTTTTACTTCATTTTACAGTTCTGTTAGTAGTGTTGTGTTAACACGTCCATAAAAATGCATGTCGAAAACATTCTGGATCGACGTATTGCTAGTGGCTCAGCACAAACCGTGACACGACGATTTGTGTTATTATTTATTTATTTATTTATTTATTTACGTCAAAAATGACGTGCCATTCACATTGGAACATTGGAACATGAGTCAGAGCAGAAATCAAACAAATCAGAAGAAAAAAGAGAAACGAAACAGAATCAACACCAGAATAACGAATTAACGAATTAACAGACAGCGGCGACACCCAGTGGTAACTAACTATAGGAAGAAAATCAAAACTCTAAACCGGTGGGTTTATTTGTTTATTTATTTATCCGTATGAACGTATGCAGTTCTGGAACGTCGATAATGTCGTCGGATACGGTGTTAGCTACCGATATATATAGAGAGATGGTAGAATATATAAATATTTATATATATATAGATATATATAGAGATATATGTAGTGAACATGTAGTATTTCGTAGAGTGTAGTAGTTCACAAGGACAATATAGACGGTAGCACTCACAAGGGAGGCCAATGAACTTCCCGTGGCAATTTTAAAAGTGACTATATAGGGTTGTAGGGCGTTGTCTGAGAAGCACCGCAGTGGTTTCCAAATTTCCTGCGGACATCTGGGTAGGTCAAAATTGCAAAAAACCATTTCACTTAAATACGGGCCATGATAAAGCAGAACTGACGCCTGGAGCTGCCATGTCGTGGTTAGATCTATCCTGCAAAAGGTTTGGGGCTGGAACAATAGCGGAATTACAGCGATTTCGCAATTTGCTTGCTAGCCGTACAGTGACCGAAATGGAACATTGGGGTGCGCCGCTCACCACCAGCATGTAGCGACCGGATGGCCGAGTGGCTGTGGGGGGCGGGCTTGCGGGGGAAAGCGTCGGGGGTTCGAATGCGGAGGTGCTGCTCTTGAATTGCTGGTCTTGTTCCATCAATTTTTGTCGATATAAAGTGTATCTTAAACGCGGTAGTGTACCATACTGACATTATAACCTTATTTTAACCTCGATATAAACACAAAAATAAACACCCAAAGCAACGGCGTTCATAATACCTAATTCGATTGGGCATTGAGGAGCAGCAGGCGACTTTTCTTTGCCTACAAAATAGATAACTTCAGAACTCCAAAGATCGAGGAAAAAATAATAGTTTTTATTTATTATTATTTATTATTTATTATTTATCGTCTTATTTTAATTAAGTAATCAACTATATTTATGTTTGATTTTTTTTCGACCCCTCTTCGACTTTTCGAGAGAAAGTATAACAGTACCAATCTTTCTTCTCCATCCTCAACCAACCATATTGCTAGTGATTTCACGGTCGTCACATACAGCAACCTCCTCACTACTACAGGAAGGCGTAATACTACTCACATCATCGTCATCGTCCGGCGACCAGTCTACATCCTGCGCTTTGTTCAAGTTAAGCTAACATCACGAACGAGAGAACAGGCGACCTTTCTTCGCAGATCCTCGTAGCATTCAAGGGCCTGTCCCAACTACAAAATAGATAATATTCTTTATCTTGACCGTCTTCGTTAGGCATTGACAGTGGGTCTGTTAGCACTACTTCATGACTCCAAAAGTGGAAGAGAGGTTGAAAAATGGATAAAAAAGATTTATCTCTATTTTTCATTATTTATTTATTTGTTTATTTATTTATTTATTATGTATTAATTACGTATTATTGATTTTTATTTATATTTATATTTTCAATTAATTAATTGATGTATATATTATTTATGTTTGATCGATTGTAATCGTCCTTCGACACACTATACGACACCCCCCCCCCACGGAATTGATATCAATTGTATAATTCAATGTTTTCTCCGCGCCGTTATTGGTTGTCTTGCTAACTGCCTTCCTCCCGACTACTCTGTCCCTATTCGTAGGGAGATCGCCGTAACAGATGCCTTTCGGGGCATAATTCAAAATGCTATGTATGGGGATACTGTTTGTGCTGATGAGGAGGAAACACTCCGGGTAGTTTTTTTTTTGTTTGATGTTTATTGCATTGACGTTCTCTCGTTCGTGATGTTAGCTTGACTTGAGGGAAGCGCAGGATGTAGACTGGTCGCCGGACGATGACAATGATGTGGGTGGTATTACGCCTTCCTGTAGTGAGGAGGTTGCTGTATGTGACGATCGTGAAATCACTAGCAATATGGTTGGTTGAGGATGAAGAGGACAGATTGGTACTGTTATACTTTCTCTCCAAAAGTCGAAGAGGGGTCGAAAAAAAATCAAACATAAATATAGTTAATTAATTAATTAAAATAAGAAGATAAATAATAAATAATAAAAAATAAAAAATAATATTTTTTCCTCGATCTTTGGAGTTCTGATGTTATCTATTTTGTAGGCAAAGAAAAGTCGCCTGCTCCTCCTCAATGCCCAATCGAATTAGGTATTATGAACGCTGTTGCTTTGAGTGTTTATTTTTGTGTTTGTACCGAGGTTAAAATAAGGTTATAATGTCAGTATGGTACACTACCGCGGTTAAGATACACTTTATATCGACAAAAATTGATGGAACAAGACCAGCAATTCAAGAGCAGCACCTCCGTATTCGAACCCCCGACGCTTTCCCGCAAGCCCGCCCCCACAGCCACTCGGCCATCCGGTCGCCACGCCGCTGGTGGTGAGTGGCGCACCTCAATGTTCCATTTCGGTCACTGTACGGTTAACAAGCAACTTGTGAAATCGCTGTAATTCCGCTATTGTTCCAGCCCCAAACCTCTTGCAGGTTAGATTCTAACCACAGCATGGCAGTTCCAGGCGTCAGTACTGCTTTATCGGCCCGTATTGAAGTGAAATGTTTTTTTGCAATTTTTGACTCACCCAGATGTCCGCAGGAAATTTGGAAACCACTGCGGTGCTTCTCAGACAACGCTCTACAACCCTATATAGGTCACTTTTAAAATTGCCACGGGAAGTTCATTGACCTCCCTTGTCAGTATATAACGCTGCCAGAATGTAATGGACACAGTAGACAAGTGCTGCAGTATACTTTAATTTAGAGGTAAGTAAGAATCGGAAAGCAAAAAGACTTAATCATGAATATCAACCCATGAATAATCCAGATATAGATATATAGAGAGTAGTATGTAGTGTCTAGTGGTCTTAGAGCACATAGGGAATATAGAACATCGTATAGATCAGGGACAATATGTAAGTACCCAATAGATGATTGAAGTACTGTAAAATACTTTTAATAGTAAATCAAAATATGAAAACGAAAATACTCCATCCATTAATAAAATAATATCTTCTTGTCATCATAGTCGTCTGCGAGAGATAATAAGATATTGCTTCCCATTGTCTTTTCAGGGAAACACGTTTTAATATTCTAGTAATATATGAACTTCTCAATGGCCATAATATACAGAAGTACTTCAAAAGTCGGTGATTTGCAGATCTGACGGAAAATCTCTTTGCTTCAGCCTTTTTTAAAAACAGAAATATTTGACGAGTCTAATATGTCACGTGGTAACATCTGGAGCCAGCGAGCTCTCCTATAAAACGAAGAGTCTAACATATGCATGCGACGTTGTAGAGCTTCATACGGTTTTGATAGATAGTAAGGCATAACTTGTAGTAAATCCAGAAACGAAAAAACGGAAGCAATTAGTTGGAAGTAAAAACAATAATTACAAGTATTATGCTGTACTGTACTAATACTTTTGCCTACTTGTGATGTGCAACAGAATGCGGAAAGATTATGGTCTATAGTCGTCTTCTGCTTCTGTTTCATCCAGAGAGATTAAACGCTTTGTAAAGTGGGAGTTTTAGCGCCTCCATCGTGATAGAAAAAAGAATATATTGATGTTTTTATTCTCCATTTTTTCTTATACTATTTTTTCCGTTACCTTTTCCACAAAAATCTTGTTGTCATTGTTGTTATTAGTGGTAGTCAAGATTTTATATGGTTAGTGTTGCTAATGGTAGAAATACAAACAAACAAAAACATTAATAAACATACAACGTTCACCTTATGACGAGAAAATGGAGAAACGGGAAAGCACCGAACGTAAGGGGACATTTCACCACTTGAATGGACAAAGATCCAGGAAAATTGAGAGCAGCATTGATGGCAACATTAAGTAGCTGAACTTGCTCAGGGTTCACGTTCTGCTAAAACGTAGCCTTCTATGCAGCGCAATTCTACAATATTAAGCAAATCTAAGGTTGTGGTTGTGTGCTTGACTAAGACTTTCCGAAAACTCTCCCAGATTAGCGAATGCACATTGACGTTCCAGTAAAGTGAATACGATGTACAGTACCGCCGCTAAACATTCAACCAAACGACGTTTGCGACGCAAAAACGCGTTTTTTGCGTCGCATCATGATAACTTTGTTCAGAATAAAGGTTTTCTCATCGAAATTTACAAGGGCTTCTAACATCCCCCTACCTACCAGTGGGGCATGCATCCGCCATTAAAAGTGGATGGAAGCTTGAAAACCAGTGCCGCAATTTAGGACAGTCCTAATTGCTGTGACCCGACCCAACGCCGTCGCCGAGTCTCGCTTAATTATGTCCCCAGGCACAAATAGTGCTGTCCAGTTGAATTCTAAAATTCTTACTCCTAACTAAAATTTATTTTCCTTCCATTTATGACCTTCCTCTCGCTGCGGCAACTCATTTGGTACCAAATTTGGCAGGAGGATATGCACTGAGTCTGCAGCTGCTTCAACCGATTTCGTTTATTTCAACGGAAGTCTAGAGCGTGTTATTGTAGCTTGTAATCTACTCATCTTTAAGGACAGAAATAACATAGAAATTTTGCGTTTCGGGTTCACTTTGGGCATTTCGTGCTGGTTGCGATTCGTCAAAACTGCAAGTGAACCTTGCTAAACAACACTCTCTGTCGTCGAGTTTGGCTGCGAATATCTATGTCCTAAGGAATGAGTTAGTCCAAAAATAAGTCTACTCTATCCATACACAATGTAGAGACTCCATGTATGAAATAACAAGAAGTCAGGTGATCAGACGGCAGCATTTCAAGTGGTTAAAGTGAAGCCTTCTTTCAAAAATGCGTCTGAGTTTCTAGAGCGTTTCATGCGCAGCCTTCGCAGACTACATGCTGGAAAGCCCAGCATTGTAATTATGCAGTTTTTTGCCTAAAGTCTTCAACCAGTTCGGACGCCAATATTTGAACGCACCATATCGAGCACTGATGTAGAGGCCTTCTGCGATCATAATTGCGTTGACCTGACATGCCCTACAGAGACATTGCATTCGGCTGTATGACCAGCGAGATCCTCATTTCTCTTTCTCGCAATACGGTATCGACTTTATGCAGTCCACCATTATCGATCGATGCTGTCAAATCTCGATGAGTTTTTGGGTTTTCGGGATTGCATAGATCACACAGACTCCATAATTCTTAAAATTGTGTCCCTAGTCGCAAGGCAAAATATGTATATATCATTTTCACGTCGAGTTGGACACTTTTCAAATCAAATTTGACACTTCTACTTGTAAGCTAGCCTCAGCATTTTGAAATCAAATTAAACGTCTTCCAAATTGAAAAGAACCTCTTACAAGTTAAACTACGAACACTTCTAGAAGGGTGGAATAATTTTTCCCAAGAACAACTTGCTGTAGTTTTTTTTGAATTCTGTTTAGTTCAGCTGCCGAACGAGTGTAATATTCTTATATAAGTTTTTTTTTAGAAAAAGTAATAAACTAAATTTAGTCTTAATGCGCAACAAAACACTTGAAAAGCTCGACGCGATTTTTATTTGATCGATAGTATGGACGCTGCTTAAATCAAGCATCAAAGTGAAAATATGTGTGTTTTTTATAATTTTCTTTGTTATATTGCTTACGGGCGTAAAACCCCATGCAAACAAGAATTTTGCTATCAATCGAATAAATATCGCGACATCATGGACGAGTGCATGGCGCAATCCCTTTTTGGCGCTAAAAACTGCCGCTTTTCTGCTCTTTAAAGCAAGATATAAACCATTATTTTCTACATAAAAAAGGAAATTTTATAAAACTTCAAAAAAAGTGTCCAGTTTTTGTGTAAGTGAATTAAAGCTTGAAAGAAACCATACTGAAATTTCCTTAAACAAAAAAAGAATTGTTCTAATCTTTCTAGACCATTTATTTTGTGTAAAACTTAAACACTGACGAAAAAATTCATGCTATTAGGTTGCCCGGAAAGTTCTAATCGCTTTGTGTTACTATTTTTCATTCGTCTAATATTAAGCAAAAATTAAACTTGCATTGCGCATCAATGCTGCTTTTTGTACAGAATTTTTCTTCCAGGAAAAATGATATTGGTCACTGTGTGGTGTTTCGCGGCTGGTGTGATCCATTGCAACTTTTTGGCACCAGGCCAAACGACCACAGCAGAGTCCTATTGTAAGGAAATCGGCGAAGTGCGCCGAAAATCGCGGCAAATTCAGCCAGCATCGGTCAACAGAAGATACCCGATCCTTTTGTACAATAACCCCCACCCACACGTTTCACGATCACTATTCGAAAATTTAACTAATTAAGGGTTGAGGTTCTGCCTCATCCGCCACATTCTCCAGACCTCTCACCAACCACTACCACCTTTTCAAACCCTTTCAGAACTTTCTTGCTGGTAAATCCCTTCACCAATCAGGAGCAAGTCATCAGCTTT